>CM021105.1:559123490-559723490 GCA_007115665.2 Sequoiadendron giganteum
GGATTGGAAGTTGACATTGTTCCTTTTGTCATGTTTCGGGTTTGTATCCGGCTCCTGCTTCGGCAGTCTGTTTCTCCTCGCTTGGGTCTGGCGGAGGTGGAACTAGTTTTGGAAGTTGGCAATGACCGTTTGCCAGGTTCCTGTTTCTGTTTCTATTCCGTCTCCGGGCCCGACTCTTGCTTGTGTGATTTGGTTCCTCTGGATGTTTGGATTCTCCTCAAGGAGTTTTCCTCCCCTTTGTCCATGTTCTGGATTGTTGTTTCTTGCACTTGGTGGAGGCAGAATTTGGATCCGGTTTGGTTCCTGATCTTGGACTTTTGGTAAAGTCTTGTTTCTGTTCCTGTTCCATCCCCGATTCTGACTCTGATCTTTTGTGCTCTCGTCTTGGTTTGACCCTAGGTTGACTTTACCCGATCAGTCATGTTTCCAATGTGTTCCTCTTTGCCATGGGCGGACACGGAACCGAATTGGTTCTTGAACCTATAATTTTGGTGGAGTCATGTTTCGACTCCAGTTTCGTCTCCGTCTCTGACTCCGACTTCGGCAGTGTGCTTTTTCGGTGGAGTCCTGTTTCGACACCTGTTCCAACTCCAGCTCTGGTAGTGTCAGGTTTGGCTTGAAGCCTTGGATGCGCCCGATGTCTGTTTGACCATTTTGGTTGCTCTGTCAGCTGCGATTGCTGATGGGTCTTGGACGCATGGCACCTAGTTGAATAGTGATTGGATGGTTACCTAACTTGTTGTGCTGCATGTTTTGTCAATGAAGGTTGGCAGAGCTGAACCTGTTTTTGGAATGGCATTGAATGCCTGGGCGGCTCATTGCAGGGAGATCTGTCAGATCTAACCAGATGCATGATTTGCGGATGGTCTTCTTTTCTCTTATTGAGTCAGTTACATATTGGATGAGAGATGTATTATTTAAATAGGTAGGCAAGGAAGTTCAACGAATCTGCAAGAGTCGTGGGTTGCAGAGCAAGCGCGAGATGTGTGAGCTGAATGCATGACCATGAGACTGCGAGTAGGATGCGAGGGCATGTGAATGCGTGAGCATGGGGTTGCAAGCATAATGCATGATGCATGGGGTGAGATTGCAGATGTTGGACTTGCAAGTTGGAGAGGTGAAGGCATGAAGGGTTTTGACGAGAGATGGAGAGGGTGTTCAAGTAGTTTGGTTAGGCAATGTAACTATGAACACTCTATCTCTCGGATCTGGGCATGGGAATCATTGGAGGCCGAATGACTGGGCTGGCCATGAGGCTGGTTGTGACAGTCATCTGAGGAGCAGAGAGGGATCTTGCGGTTACCTGTTATTTCTCCAGTAGAACAAGATGAAACTCCTATATTAGCTTTGAGCCTGATATTGTATTGTAAGTGGTTTCTGTTGCTGAATAATACAATGGCTCGAAATTTTGGAGTGTGGGGTTTTTACCTGAAAGGGTTTTCCCCACGTATATCTTTGTGTCTTCTTTTTGTCTTTCATGGTATCTAGTTATGTTGAATCTGTTTCTTGTTTCATTCATTTCTCTCAGAGGATCAATGGGGGATCAACTATGCTTGTTTCTGCTTTATAGCATAGTTGGTTGTGTCTTTGTTATGATGTTGAATTGAAATCACTAAGGCACTACTGTCTTAGATGCCTATCTTGATGACAGACCGAATCCATATCCCCAACATAGAGAACCAATGGTAGCCATAGCATCCGCTACCTTATTCTGGAGTCTTGGGATCTGCTCAAATTGGATGGAGGTGAAATATTTTTTGAAGTCATCCACCATTCATTTGTAAGGAAACAAATTTTCATATTTTGTTAGAAACTTGTCTTTGACCTATTTTATGACCAACTGGGAGTCACCAAAAACTTGCAGATGAGTGATGTGCCATTGGACTGCAATTCTGAGGACTATGAGAAGGGCTTCATATTCAGAGATGTTGTTGGTGTAGGGAAAAGCCAGTCTGAATGATTTCGGTATGTAATTACTTTGGGGGGTGATAAGCAAGACTCCTGCCCCCGATCCATTATGAGTGTGTGATCCATCAAAGTACAGTGTCCAAGTGGTGGCTTTTGAGACTGCAAATACTCTTTCATCTGGAAATTCAGTTTCTATGGGATATGTGTCCACTAACGGGGAATTTTCCAAATGATCCGATATTACTTGTCATTTAATGGACTTTCTATCCACGTATTCTATATCAAACTCACTGAGGAGCATGATCCAATTAGCCATTCGACCAGTCAGGGTTGTCTTGGATAACAGGTACTTGAGGGGGTCAACTTTGGATATCAATTTTATAGGATGGAAAATCATATAGTTGCGTAGCTTTTGTGTGTTGAAGACCACAACGAGACATGCTTTTTCCATTGGTGAATAATTGAGTTCATAACCGACCAGTGTTCGGCTAATGTAATAGATCGCTCGTTCCTTTGAGGATTCATCATGCTGTGCCAATAATGCCCCCAATGCAACTGACGTGGTAGATATGTACAAAAAGAGGGGTTTTCCAGGGATAGGTGGCATCAAGATCAGCGGGTGGGCCAAGTATCCTTTGATCATATCAAAACCCAATTGACACTGTTGATTCCACTTGAAGGTGGTGTCTTTCTTGAGAAGGTGGGTGAATGACTGATATTTATCCGCAAGCTGGGCTATAAATTGGTAGATGGATTGTAGCTTCCCTTGGTGGCTCCTTAATTGTTTCAGGTTTCTTGGTGGAGGCATATCCATGATAGCTTTCACCTTGGCTGGGTCAACCTCGATGCCTCTTCAGGAAACTATGAAGCCCAACAATTTCCCTGATGTGACACCAAACACACACTTTTTTGGATTTAGTCGAAGCTTGTATTGTTCTAAGCGCTCAAAGATCCTTGTTAGAATGGTAGGGTGTTCTTCTTGGGTTCCGTATTTTCCCAGCAAGTCATCAACATAATCCTCTAGGATAATGTGGATGAGGTCATGGAATATTATCGTCATTACTCATTGATAAGTCGCCCCCGCATTTTTGAGACCAAAGGGCATGACATTGTAACAGAAAGTACCCCAAGGTGTTGTAAAAGCGGTTTTGTGTTGATCTTCAAGGGCAATCCAGATCTGATTGTAGCCAGAGAAGCCATGCATGAGGGATAACATCTCGTGTCTTGCAGTAATGTCCACCAACATGTCGATGTTAGGCAAGGGGAAGTCATCTTTTGGACAAGCTTTGTTAAGATCCCAAAAATTTGTGCAAATTCTGAAGTCTTCGTTAGGTTTAGCAATAGGTACTATATTGGAAATCCAATCAAAATAATCAATGGGCCTGATAAAGCCAACATCTAGTAATTTTTTCAATTCTTTCTTAACTAATAGTGCCACTTGCAGGTGCATCTTTCATAGCTTCTGCTTGGAAGGTTTGGTGTCTGAACGGACATCCAAATGATGTACAACAAGATTAGGATCCAGGCCAGGCATATCAGAATAAGCCCAGGCAAAATTTTTAACCCATTCTTGAAGAATGTGGACAATGGTGAGATATTCTTCTTTAGATAAAGATTTGGCCACATAGGTGATCCTTGGAGTTTCTTCTATCGCAAAATTCACCTCTTGTGTTTCTTAAATGAGAATCAAAGATTGCTCAGATAGTTGTGTTCCCACAAAGGGAAGATGAACGTCCCCATCTTCCAGTGCCATATTAAGGTTTTCAGTGTCAGATACATCCTTTGTTTTTACTTTTTCATAGTCAAAAAGCACCTCGGTGAGGTTTTCACTTGATGACCCATTTTATTTTTGTTTCTTTTTGTTTTTGCGATTAGGGCTTTCATATTCCCCCAATCCCATTAGATGTACGTAGGTATCCTCTGAGGGAAATGTG
This sequence comes from Sequoiadendron giganteum, assembly GCA_007115665.2. Taxonomy (NCBI): domain Eukaryota; kingdom Viridiplantae; phylum Streptophyta; class Pinopsida; order Cupressales; family Cupressaceae; genus Sequoiadendron; species Sequoiadendron giganteum. Next base: position 559,127,333 of record CM021105.1, read on the forward strand.
CTAACAGGTGCGCTACCTTGTAGGTCATGATCGATAAAATCGGGATGTTTGAGGGATCAGGTTATGGTGCAAACAGATAAGCATTCAAACATGATAGGGAGGTCAATGTGATTCAAATCATCGTATGCATGTATGATGGAATCTTCCTCCGATATGTCTTCAAGGGAACCGTTGTCAACACTAACAATTTTAGAAGTGCTAGAGGATGTTGCATGACCCTTCTATTTAGTATCATAACCCAAGCCCAAATTTCTTGGTCGGATGGTAGTTGCTTCAATGGGCAGAGATTTTCCTTGTTCTTCTGCACCAAGGCCTCCGCCTTGGTAATGACACTTTTCAATGAACTTGGAGGCATGTTGATAGAGTTCTTGAAAGCATTCAATAAGGGGACGTGGTGGCTCAGGTTCTTCTCGATAAACCCATTAACTGATATCTTCGTCCATTTGATCCTGGAGGGATCCAAAATCATTGAATTTCGTTGACCCCATGTTCTTGGAGGTGAGGGTAAGTGTCTTTTCTTCCACTTGTGGTACAGGCATAATTGGTTGTCCATATGTGTAGGGTGCAGGTGGCATGGTTTCCACATTGAGTGTGGTATGCATTTTGTATTTGCCACATGCCTTATCTATGATCTGGACCTTAGTGACGATGGAAGAAGGTGTGGATGATGGTGGGGATGAAATGTTTAGTGTATTGGTGGATGGGTCAGGATCAGATGTTGGGGATGCCCCCATTTCAACTCTTGGGCAGTAATGTGAATGTGGAAAAGAAGCTTCCAAGGTAGGACAATATTCAAAAGGCTGGGGGTTAGCTTGTATGGTGACTTCCATTCCTTGAAATGGGAACTTTAAGCATTGGTGATAGGTGGATGGGATGGCTTGCATAGAATGAATCCATGGACGACCAAGAAGGATGTTGTATGGAAGTTCAAGGTCTAGAACATGACACATAGTGTATTGTACAATGGGGCCCACTTGAATAGGGAGGCAGATGATGCCTTCAGAATCCCGCTCTGCATTATCATATGCCTTGATGGTGATAACTTGACTTCTTAGATCAGCCTGGGTGTATCCAACCTGTTGTATGAATTTTAACGTGCAAAGATTTAGGGCCGAACCATTATCTACCAATACCCTTTTTACTTTTTGACAATTTACACCAACCTCGAGATGGAGGGGGCAGTTGTGGCTTGAATCAAGATGCGGCATGTCTTTTTGGCTAAAGGCTAACTCATAAGTTGATGAGAGATTGCCTACCAATGCTTGGAATTGGGTAGGGTCAATATTATCAGGCATTTGTGTGCTTTGCAAAGCCTTAGTCAAGATGTCTTGATGCATGGATCTAAGATGGATATTTGGGCTGCAGTCTTGCCTAGATGGTCTAGGATGTTATATTGTGAATTGGCGGATGGTCGTTGGGTAGATGGAGGAGTTGCTGGGACTGTGATGTAGGTTCGCTGAGTGGTAACAACACATTGTGGATCTTTTCCTTTGACATGTATCGTGGATACACATGGCTCCACTTGTTCTATATACGAAACCACACCTTGATAATTGTATGGTACATTTTTATAGCTGATGTTATTGGTGTTGTTACCTTGCTTGTTATTGTTGCTAGGTCTAGGATTTGAGTTGGACATACTAGGACCCTGATTGTGGTTAGGAAAGGCATTTTGATATATCTAAAGTTGACCATTGGATGAAGATGTTGCATTAGCATCTACAGGGATTTCACCTCGATCGATGAGGCCTTGAATGTAGGTTTTTAGGCCTTGAAATTTATTTAAGGTATGTCCCTTAATCTTGTGAAATTCACAATATTCATTGTCTTTAAACCAAGCAGGCTTGGGTTTAGATGTATCAAGAGGCTTGGTGACAAGATATGTGATGGGATAATTAGCTTAAAGAAGCTTGTTAAACATCACGCTAAGGGGTTCGCCTAACTGAGTGAATTGCCATTTGTTTCCCCCTTGGTTATTTTGGTTAGATTGTTGTCATGGTGCCCCTTGGGGGATGGATATGGCATTCTGGATTGACGGTTGTTGATGAGGAGGGTATCTTTGTGTGGTGGTTTCCAATTGAACATTTTTAGTGTCAGTGACACCGTCATTGACATAATTTTTATTTCTATTCCAATAACGAGGTTTATCCCCAAAGGATTTCTCTCTATCAAAATTGAAATGTTTGACTTTCCCTTTTGCAACAAGGGCTCGTTCCAAGATGGGGCCTTTATCCACACTTCCCGCAAAGGTGGTGATACAATGGATTTGGAAATTATGAGCCATATCTGGGTGGGAATTCTTGATAAATAGCATGACCATTTCTTTTTCTGTTGGTGGGGATTTCATCCTGCTAGCCAAGGCATGTCATCTTTACAAGTAGCGTTCAAAGGTCTCTCCATCACGTTGTTTTTCTTTGAGGAGATCAAGTGTGTCAATATATTTCTCTAGATTAAAAGAGAAGTCAGAGACAAACTGCTCAGATAATTGTGCAAAGGTTTTGATAGATCCCTTTTCAAGACCCATAAACTAGTTGAGGGCAACCCCTTGTAGAATTTTAGGGAAAATTCGGATAAGATAGTTATCATTATGCATGATCTCTTGGCAATGAGTGTAAAATTCTTGAATGTGAGCTCTAGGATCCCTGGTTCCTTTGTATTTATTGAATTTTGGTATCTCAATTTTTTTGGGAAAAGGAATCAAGGAGATGGAGGGATCAAAAGCATAAGGACATATGTCCTCAAACTTGAATGATTGTTTACTCGCTCCAGCTTGTAGGTCCTTTAATGCTACCTTTACTTCTTCCAAGTCCTTATTGACGGGAGTCGTGGGAGTCAAAATGGATTGATTGTATGGATAATATTGTGGATATGATGAGGATGGCCCTACCATTGTTGGATCATAAACAGGTTGAGTCGGATATGAATGCGTTGGTTGATTGTAAGTGGATTGATAGTTGGATGATTGATTATGTTGAGTGGGAGACACTTGTTGTTGATAGTAGGAAACAAGAGAGGGGTCCTGTTGCTGCATAATATTTTGGTAATGCATAGAGGTAGGGCCTCTTTATTGATGTGATGATGTTTGTTGGTAATAGGAAGTGTAAGGTGCCCCCTGTTGGTGAGTTTGTTGCTGTTGAAAGTAGGGCGGATAGGATTGGTATTGTTTTGCAATGGTGGGTTGTTGTGTGGGTATGGATTTGATGTTTGTTGGTGGGGATGATGTTGAGGTTGTGAAAGATTGGTGTAAGGTGGCGGTTGGATATGTGTTTGGTTTTGCGCGTTCTGATGAGGATTCGTATGGGATGGAATAGTGTATGTGCTAGAGGGATGATAGAGGTATTTAGTAAGTGGATTATGATGTATTTGTGTAGGGATATGCACATGTTATTGTGGAGGTCGTTGTTATTGTTGTTGATGAGGTGGGTGAGATAAGATATGTTTTTTTTTGATGAGATGGGCGAGATGTGATGTGTTGTTGTTGTTGAGATGGGTGAGATGAGATGTGTTGTTGTTCTTGTGACGTAGGCTGCACTACTTTATGTGATTGTTGGGTGAGAATGGTAGTGTGTTGCAGATGTTGTAGATGCAAGTGTTGAGATGAAGATATAATAGTACCAACATGTTGTGGCGGTGCTGGTAGTGTGGTGGATTGGTGTGGATTATTTGGAGGTTGTTGAAATGCAGGAGGTAGTGCATTTGTGAGTGGAGGTGTGCCCCCAATATTAGAATATGGGGGGGGGGGAGTGGTGGAGCAGATGGGATGTATGGCAGCATGCCATAGGTATGGGGATCATTAGGATCGGGTGGTGGAGTAGTAGATGTTGTATTTGGAAGATGAGGATATTCTTGGACTTGATGGATGACAACATTTCCAAGTTTGGGGTGGTACCAATTTTCAGTGGGTGCACCCTCAAGAACGTAGGAACTTTCTGGAACATTTTGTGAGGTTTGTGGGTCGAAAAATGGGGGAAAGGCATATTGTGATGTAATGAAACCGGATGGTGGTTTGAATCCCTTCAAGAGTAAGGTGGTAAGGATCTTATCCCCACACTCGTTTAGGAGAGGATCCATCATTTGGACATTGGCAGGATTATTGAGATATTCGTCAACGGTGATTTCGGGTTGATTGACCATGTTTTCGTCACTAGGTGGTGTGATATTCTGGATATCGGTGTTTGATTGAGATGAGATGCCATTATGGGGATCATGTAGAATTTTATTAGGATCTTGAGGGAAATTTGGTTGGGAAACTTGAGTTTTCTTGTCTGCCATTTTCATTTTTGTTTGTGAACGGGCATGAACGTGCAAAACAACTAGATGATTTCAAGATGCAATCTCTAAAGGATGATCTAGGTGATGATTTGGATTGACTGATTTAGATTGGATGATGTATCAATTTGATTATTTGGATGAGAATTGGACAGGATTGGATTTGATGGATCAATTTGATAATTTGGATGATGATTGGATTTGTTTGGATCAAATGATGATGTATCAATTTGATGATTGGATTGTTTGGATCAAATGATGATGTATCAATTTGATGATTGGATTGTTTGGATTGATTTATGATGTATCAATTGGATGTTTTGGATGAGGATTGATTTGATTAGATCAATTGATGATGTATCAATTAGATGATTTGGATGAGGATTGGATCAATTGGATGATTTGGATAAGGATTGGTTGATGGAGGCGATCCTAAAAATGGATTTGGAAATCACCCTAAGTGACTTATGACGTTGGTTAATCGATTTGAGCTAGCTAAATCAATGATCACGACACCGAATCCGCCTTGAGATGGAAGGGGATTGATTTGGGCCAATGACATTGAATCACAACACAAATCCGCCTCAAGATAGAAGTGGATTGATTAGGTTGAAGACAAGGATTGATTATGTAGGATAATAATCAACTTAGCGCCTTAGTCAATTCAGGAGATAACTCCTAAAATAAGGTTTAAGGGATTTTGTGTTGAGAGATGATGATAAGTGCAAAATGGAAGATGTCTTGATGGAAATGTTTAGGTCACACGGTAAGATGGGTATCCCAAATGGTGGAATGATCAATGTGAATGTGGTAAATGGACATTTAAGAAAGGTTAAATGGAGGTTTGGAATGGTCAAATGGATGTTTGGATTGGTTAGATGAGTGTTTAGGATGATCAAATGGTTAAATGGAGACATTGGGGGTTCAAACGAAGGTTTAGAATGGTCAAAAGGAAGAAACTGTCCGTTTAGGAGGGCGTATCCGCACTTCTATAGTAAAACTGTCAGAAACATCAGAATAGGGGGGCGTATCTGCACTTTTGTAGTAAAAAGACTGGCAGAAACGTCAGAATAGGGGGGCGTATCCGCACTTCTATAGTAAAAAGACTGGCAGAAACGTCGGAACAGGGGGGCGTATCCGCACTTCTATAATAAAAAGTGTTGAAACAGTGGGGCAAATCTGCCCCTTTGCAGGAACAATGACTTATTTTGGAAATGAGGGATTATGGCAAGGACTTGGAATGACTCAATGAAGATTTGAATTATCAAAATTTATTGGATTTTTACAAAAAGACACTTTGAACAAGCACAATCCTATGATTAGTATTAAGAGGTATGACCAACAAGATTTTACTCTAGGATGAACAAGGTTTCTAGGGAGTCCTCAATATACGCTCGATACATGAGGCACAACCATGAACACCAGTCTGTCACAAGCATGAGTTGGGAACCCCAGGGAGATACTGAAAGGCTCAGACCAACTCTTCACGTCTATTTAGGTATCACCCTAACTTCAACGTTCTGCCAATTACGATGCAACTGGATTGGGGTACAGCTTTGGCTCTCCCCCCTTTATATACCCTGTCAGTACGCGTGGTTGGGATCATCCCTTGGGGTGATGAAATCCCCAAGCAAGTCCCGCTAAGAAGAAGACACTAATTGTTTCCAACTACCCCCCTCGGATCCGCACAAAGTGCAAAGGGGGAAGGTGAAAACAAACTAATGCCCCCTTAGGATAACACAAATAAAATAGACACAACAAGCAGCAAATATTACATTCCCCTACTTATACTAAGTAAATAGATAAAACCGTAAGAAAAGACTTCAAAAATCAGAATAAAACAAAGGCCCTGCAAGCAAATGTTAGTTGTTTTATCTTTTTCCCTTTGTGATTTTTAGAAAAATACTCAAGATATCAGCAAGAAATCTGACTTCACCCACCAACAAACAGGGTTAGAGGATTAAAGCACAAAACAACAAAAGAAAGAGATAAAAATGAAGCTAAAATTCACTTTTTTACCTTCCTGAATGTGCTATTTAGGGAAAATCCGCCCTGCTGCAGTGAAAAACACTGAACTGGGTGGGAAAATCTGCCCCTCTGTAGAAAACAATTAGCAAAAATGTTGAAACACAGGGGTGTATCCGCACTTCTATAGAAAACAATTAGCAAAAACGTCGGAACACGGGGATGTATCCGCACTTCTGTAACATCAAAACGTGGGAGCATATTTGCACTTCTGCAGAAAACAATTAGGCAAAACGTCAGAATGCGAGGGTGTATCCACACTTTTGCAAAAAATAGTTTGGCAAAAACGTCAGATCGTGAGGGCATATCCACACTTCTACAGTAAAAAATATCAAAAACATCAGATCGTGAGGGCATATCCGCACTTCTACAGTAAAAACTGTCAGAAACATCGGATCATAAGGGTGTATCCGCACTTCTGCAGTAAAAATTGTTAGAAACGTTGGATCATGAGGGCACATCCGCCCCTCTGCAGCACTCGGGAGATAAAATCCACCCCTCTGTGACCTGAACTTGCAAACAAGTTAAACAACATAAAACGTAAAAGAAAGAGACCCTTTTGTGGGTCCCACCGGGCATGCCAGAAATGTGATCCTATTTAAATGTCAAGTCGTAATGTGAGATGCTAAAATGATGCAATAAGAAGAGATAACATAATAAAATGGCACCTCAATGATTAGCCTAAGGAAAGATAAGCATAAAAACAAGATGACAATTAATTGAAATTGGTTATACCTTTATGTTGCTCCTTCCTTGGTTGGCCCTTTGATTCTTGAATAGTTGTGTGCTCCTTGGATGACAAGCTATGTTGAATGTGCAAAATGATATGCAAGATGGATGAGGGTATGATGATTATGAAATGAGAGCTCAAATGGAAAATTGGCAAGAGTTTGGTAGCAAAAGACTTGATTCCTAAAATGAGAGAAATGAGGGGGTATTTATAGGATAATTGGAATTCTCTAGAGAATTCAATAGTTGAGATTGATCCAACAAGATCAAGATGAAGGGCTATGGTGAATTGAGGACTAACAAGCTCTCACATCTTGACATGTGGAATGTGAGATGTCTTAGGGTGGAATGATGTGAAAATGAGGTGGAAGAGAATTACATGAGGTGGAAGAGAAGTACATGAGGTGGATGAAGGAAAAGTACCTTTGAGGTATCTTGGGAGATGAGAAGATTTCCTAAAAAGGAACTTCTTGTCCCCAAATAAGGATGAAAGAGACATTTGATGAATTTTAGAATTCCTCAAAAATCTTCATGGGAAAAGGGGAAGTGGTTGGAAGAATAAATGCAAATTAAAAATTTACATTCATTGGAGAGTTTATTGGGTAAAAGAAGGTCTCTAAAAAGCTGAAGATTTGTCACATGTGGGTGATGTGACAAGTCCAATGTTCTAGAAGTCCTTGGCAAATGTAAAGTGACAAGTCAAGCCTTCTAGAATCTTGCATGGGGATGGGGAAGACCTTGGAAAGACAAAAGTGAATTAAAAATTTGCATGGGGAAGAGAGGAGCCTTGGGAAAATAAATGTGAATTAAAAATTCACATGGGAAAGAGAGTCCAGGCTAAAAATGGTAAGTGGGAAGGTTGACCAAAAAAGGTAAGCTAAATGTGGCTAATGATTTTGATTAAGGTAGTGCAAACACATGATTAGGATAATTAATGAGAGATTAGAGGCAAGTGGGAGATTATGGAGCATGTGACACTTAATCAAGATTAAGTGATGCACATCATAATCACAGATTAATTAATTTAATTTGGATTAAAGGAGGGTTATGTAGAATGTGACAAAGAGAGAGAAAAAGGGGAATTTAAAATTGATTTTAATCCAAATGCGTTAAAAGACTAAATTAAATAATTTGTCATATTTATTTAATTTAGAGAAGAAAAGGGATAAGGTAAAGTATTTAATTTATTTAATTACATACTTTAGGAACCTTAGGCAGAAAATGAAATAATGATTAAATAAATTATTTAATCACTATTAATGAAATAGATGAATAGAGTAGATGATTTTGATCATATGGAAGTGATCAAATTTGGATGTCTACACAACTTACCACCAATGTGTCAAGTTTCCTCTTGAGGGTAGAAAAATTACCATCTATGGAGATCTTGAGCCTTTTTAATGCTACAAAAAACTTGAGGCTAGGATCTATAAGATCTCCCAAGAGCCCAAAAATGATGAAGGTCCTACATCTATACCTACCTCATTTGTTGATCTGTCATCTCTTGCCTCTACCTCAGTAGAAAATACACCCATTGTGCAAAATATTCCTAACATCAAATTTGTAATCCAAGATGATGGTTGTGGGAATTATAAGCTCCTAAAGGATACCTTTGTCTTAGGAGAATCACCTATTTCTCCTCAATCTCATGGGAAACCTACATCTAGCATCAAAGAGCCTGAAACGATCAAAATGGAAGCTACTACCTCACCAAATGGGGGGATCTGAATCAAGAATATTTCAATAATGGGGATATTTCTAAACTCCTCTATTAGGATGAACAACCTATCCTTTTCCTTCCTATGAAAGATGATAATAAAGGCTTGCAAATCATGAAGGGAATGGGTTATAAAAAGAATGAGAAACTAGGAAAAAATGATAATGACTTGCTAGAACCTATCATTCTTGAGAAACAATTAAAGAATATTGGTTTAGGTTGTATTGTTAGCAAGATTACACTTATTGGAAAAGTTATTGTTAAACTGCTCGAGGCTTCCTCTAGGTTACCCACACCGTGTGACACGACCTTAGATAACTTCCCCCTTGATATGGGTGACCTATTTGAAAATAACTCTGTATTCATGATATCCATTACATCCTTTGATCCAAGCAATCAACCCACTGAACTATGCCTGGTATACCCATAATTTATTGACATGGACAAACAAGGACCACCAATTCTAGATTTATTCGAAAATAATGAAGCAATCTCAGAATTCATGGGAATTTGTGATAATCTATCATGGGCAGATCACAAATCAGGTTTTGGTATAGAGCTAGACATAGGGGCATACTATGGAGAGACAACTGAATCTTTCAGTCACAAAATTGATGAAATGCAACTAACATGCATATCCTTGAGTGAAAACCACACTGTGACACTCTTTGATCCTAAAACGGTAAAAACAAAGTACGTATCCGAGGATGAAAACCTCTTTGAGGTTCTCAAGGATGAGGGATTCAATCTCCCCCTTAGTGCAATGCATCCCAAAAAGCCAGCAGTGCTAGTAGAAAAGGCTACCTCGATTAATCTAGGAATAGAAGAAGCACCCTAGATCACTTTCTATGTTGAATCCTTGTTGGATGAAGAACAAAAGAACCTAGAAGCATTCTTGACACAAAGGAGAGAAAAATTTGCATGGTCATACATAGATATGCCTGGCCTTGATCCTGAAGTAGTTGTGCATCATTTAGTAGTCTATCCTAAAGCCAAGCCATCAAGCAGAAGCTAAGAAAGATGCACCCTCAGATAGAACTCACGGTGTAACTAGAATTACAAAAAATTTTGGATGTCGGGTTCATCCAACCAATAGATTATCCTGAGTGGGTTTCAGACTTGGTACCAGTCTCAAAACCCATTGGGGGCATCAAAATCTACACCGATTTCAAACTTAAACAAAGTATGCCCAAAGGAAAATTTTCCTCTTCTGAACATCGACTTCATTGTAGACTTAACAACTGGCCATGAAATTCTATCACTCATGGATGGTTTTTTAGGCTACAATCAAATCATAATCTCCAAGGACGATCAATGTAAAACTGCATTCACTTGTCCATGGGGAACATATTGCTAGAACGTAATTCCATTGGGGTTAAAGAATGCAAGAGCAACCTATCAAAGGGAAATGACCCTCATCTTCCATGACATGATCCACAAAATAGTTAAAGATTATGTGGATGAAATTTTTGAAAAATCAAAGAAAATAAGTGAGCACATACCAGTCTTAGGACCCATCTTTGACAACCTTGAAAAATACAAGGTATGACTGAATCCAAAAAAGTGTGTCTTTGGGGTTACATCAAGGAAAATTTTTGGCTTCATTTTCTCAAAAAGAGGGATATAAATTGATCCAACAAAGGTAAAAATAGTCCTCGACATGGAACCACCGCAAATACTAAAATAAATGAGAGGATTACAAGAAATATTGTAGTCCATCAGAAGGCTCATAATGTAGCTATCATATAAGATCCATCCGTTTTCACATCTTCTCCATAAAGGGATAAGTTACAAGTGGGATGAAAAGTGTGATAAAGCTTTGCAATAGATCAAATATTATCTACTTACACCTCCAGTGCTCATGCCGCAATACCAACCAAGCCATTAATCTTATATATCTCAGCAACATCATAAAAAATAGGAGCTCTCTTAGCACAAAATGATGAAAATGCAAAGGAAAGAGCCATCTACTACATCAAGAAAACCTCGGTGGGCTATGAAATGAACTATTCACCTATTGAGAAAGCATGCATTGCAATAGTTTTTGCTTCACAAAATTTTTGACATTACATGTTGTCACATCAAGTCAAGCTCATTGCAAAGATAGACCAATTAAAATATATGTTATCTAAGGCATTTCTCACATGGAAAATGGCCAAATGGGTGATGGTATTAACTAAATTTTAAATAGAGTCTGTGGAGCGCAAGGTAATCAAAGGAAAAGTGACCACAAAACAATGAGAAGAAGCACCCGTCTATGTAGAAAATCCTTTGGTATCTGAGTTTCTTGATGAATTAGTATTCCTTTTCAACCTCACAAATCAATGGAAAATGTACTTTGATGGATCATTCACCCAACATGGATCTGGAGCAAACATTCTTTTCATCACCCCTCAAGGTGATTGCATTCCAAAGTCATGCACATCTCCATGCGCTAAAAACATTGTTGAGTATGAAGCCCTAATCATAGGTTTAAGGATAGCATTTCAGTGGCAGATTCAATAAATGAAATTCTATGGAGACTCATAGTTGGTTATTAACCAAGTCAATGACAACTATCAAACTAAATATGACAAGCTCACCCCTTACAAGAAGATGGTAGAGAATCTCAAATATTTTTATAGACATAAATTTTGAGTAGATTTATCACATCAACAACTGAGTGGAAAATGCCATGGAAACCATTGGATCGCTATTTGATGCGTCGAACAATGTCCTTGAATGTGAATTATTGGTAGAAAAAATTATTCTTCCAACTTTCAAAATCCTTTAACCTGAATTCGCGTGTGTTATTGTCGGTCTTGGATCCCCATGGTATCATGACATCTTTACCTACCTAAGTAGAGGAGCCCTCCAATCTGATATCACCTCGAAATTTAAAAATACCTTTGTCTAAAAGGCATCCTAATTTATGATCCTAGGTGATACCCTTTACCATCGAAGCATTGGAAGATTATTGTGATGTCTTAACCAAGAGGAAGCCTTAACTACTTTATAAAAGTACACAATGGCATATGTGGTTCCCATTCTATTGGTATGATATTAGGTGAAACATTGTTGAGGATGGGGTACTATTGGCCAACCATGGAGAAGGAAGCTCATCAATATGTATAGAAGTGTGTCCAATGTCAACAACATGGAGATCTAATTCATGCACCGACTTAGGAATTGCAACCCACAATCACACCTTGGTCTTTTTCACAATGGGGATTTGACCTCATAGGAAAAATCACCCCAACCTCATATAATGGCCATAATTTTATAATAACTACCACTGAGTACTTCACTAAGTGGGTAGAAGTCATTCCTGTGACCTATATAATGGGGAAGAAGATTGCTAAGTTTATCCTAAATTACCTCATCTATCGTTATGGTTTCCCATAAAACCTCATCTCAGACAATGGAACACCCATTAAGAATCAAGATGTGAAAGAGTTGTGCCAAAATTTCAACACCCAACATTGATTCTCTACCTATATTAGCCCCAAGGCAATGGCCAAGCGAAAGCTACAAACAAAACCATCCTAAAAATCTTGAAGAAAACAGTCAACGAAGCTAGTCATGATTGGCATCTGCAGCTAAATTCTGCTCTCTAGGCCTACCAAACCAGTATCCTCACACCAACAAGTGCAACCCCCTTCTCCTTGGTCTACGGATCAGAATCTATCTTTCCTATTGAGGTTGAGCTCCCATCACTGCAAGTGTCACTACATAGTCTAATCACTAATAAAGAATACAAAATATCTCGACTAAATGAGCTAGAGTTCCTAGATGAGCATCGTCTTGATGCCCTTAATCACTTGCAAGTATATCAAAACTAACTGAAATAGAGCTATAACAAGATAATCAAATTTTGGTCTTTCCAAGTAGGGGATCTTGTCTTAAAGCAGAATCAAAAGAATCTACTAGATCAAGAAATTAAAGGAAAATTTGAGCCTAACTAGTTGGGTTCCTTCATTGTCACAACAAGCTATGGATTAGAAGCATATCATCTATCAAAACCTAAAGGTGAACCCTTGTAGGAGCTAATTAACAACTTGCATATCAAAAAAAATTATGCCTAGCCTTGAAGGGTATATACTAGAAAATACAAAAAAATGATCAAAATCCAAAAAAAATAAGAAAAAGGATTGAGAAAGCAAAGAAAAAAAATCATCTAGTGAAAACCACCTAGATGGCACTTTGGGCTAGTACCTTGGTGAAAACCTGGAAAATAGGCACCTCATGTAAATAAAGCACCTCCATCTATTCTTTGGCTCTTTGGTACCATCATTCTTTATGCTACTATTCATCCATCCCCCATCTGCATCCTTATCATAGATTGATGATATGAAGTATCATACCTCTTTAGTACTACTTGGCATATTTCAAAGTTTGATTTGTCCTACCTATATTGAAGTAGTCTAACTTGTCACGTTGTGGGAAATTTGTTGTGGATCATATTGAGTCCTTGTATATCTTAAGGTCATCAAAAATCTTATCAAAACACCCAAAAAATTCATAAAATATTATCGAAACACCAAAACAATTCATAAAATATTGTCAAAAAATCCAAAAATTATACAAAATCCTCTACAACTAAAATCCAAAACATTCAAAAAATGTAAAGGCTAAAATCCCAAAACATCCAAAAAACATCAAAATCCCTAAAAAGGTCAAACATCGAAAATCCAAAAAATGGTTCCCTTGTCAAACTTTGTTGTCTCTAAGCTTGAATGTAGGAAAGACTATCATTGATGTGCCCCTGAGACACCCTCGGTCAGTCTTTTAGGAGTCCATTATAATAAACTAGCTTTCCATTATTTGTTCATATCTTCATCCTGTAAATGGGTCAATTTTTTCAAACTATGTGGTCTCTGTGTGTATAACGTAGAAAAGGCTTGTTTTTGATTGGCCCCCAAGACCCCTAGGATAGGTCTTCTAGGTTAGTTTCTTGGTTGAAACTCCTCGAAAAACCCCAAAACATCTAAATATCAGAAAACCCCAAAACATCCAAATATCGAAAAACCCCAAAAACATTCAAATATTAGAAAACACAAAAACATTTGAATATTGAAAATACCAAAAACATTAGAAAACATTCAAAAAACCCCTAAAAATCCTCAGATAACCGATAATCTCAAAACATTCACATAAAATTTCAAAATATCAAAAACATTTAAATATTCTAGAAAATCCAATACCACCCATTCCATCTCTCTTTCACCCATAATAAACTTTATCCCATAATAAATTGATCGTCGCCTTCACCCTTCGATAAGTCAAATAAAAAGAAAGTATAGCAAGTCATAAAGTGAGAAACTAAGTGTCAAAATCTCAAGTCTAGATCATAGGTAAATACCTTAGTGAAGTTTGTATCAACGACTTATCTTAGCATCATCATCCTAACATCAAACAACCTCTTATCAACATGTCCTAGGATGTATCCTTCCTACAATGGGTATCAGTATTAGTTATCAATTTAGCTAAATTAAATAAGGCAAGAGATATAGATGACAGTGATTGTTTATCTTTGATCTCTTCTTATGATTTATCTCAATGACCCATTCCCAAGACCTCTCAATGATGTATATCAAAATGATTTAGAGAGAAAGGAATGGGACATCGACCATGATATTTCATTTATTGTGCTTGTGGGTATTCTTGTAATATAATCTTGGCACATACTTGCTTAGTTGTGTGTAGGAAGGTTGTTCGGGGTATGTTGTTGACTATTACATATGTTTTGGTCTAATGTATTTGTTGATGCCAAAAATTGGTGAGGTAACATAATTTTGTCGGAAACTCAGTTGAAAGGGGGACCTATTGTGCTAAATTGAGTGACCTTTGGATTTTAAAGAAGTCGACTCTTCTATAACTGGGATTTTGAATGGGAAAAGGAAGAAGGTATAAAAAAGAAGTATCTAACTAAGGTGATGCACCGAGACTTAGATGTAAAGCATGATAGATCTATCTTGTAGATGCGGTCTAAGGGCCCATTCAACAATCTGCTATGTTCAGAATGAAAGGAAACTAAGGTAAAATCTAAATGATTCACTTTGATGACATAAAATAATATTCATACGCATTTACTGAAAGAGGAGTTGAGGACATGATCTAAATCAGAAAACTTGCATTCAAATTATAGAACTTTTGTAAATGAAAAATTCGTCACCACAATGGAACAGTAAAACTTTATCAAAATCTTTAAGAACACAGAAAGGTCGAACAATGGCATAGTCTGCAAGTCTTAACAATAATATAAAAAGTGGTAAAGGCTTGGTTCTTCTATCAATATTCCCTCTCTTAAATTTGGACTCTTAACTCTAAAACCTTGCTTCGATGGAAGAAGCAGTATTTATAATGAATCCTAGCTCGGTAAGCTAATAAGAGAAAAGATCCTATGATCATGAGCAATGATGTATTCACAATTATTTCCCCTTTTTCATTGCAACTAAAAATATTTGAACCATGAACGAGGACACCCCAGGGCTAGATGCATTCCCTTGCAAATGATGGAAATGGTCCCAAAAGACCCGAGTGTCGACATGTGCAATTCAATCATCGCGACAATTACAAAATAGGGCAGTTGGTGATAGGTTATTGCCTGCTCAGGTTTCCTTTGCAAGGAAGTCTTTAGAAGATTGTGTGGTGAACTGTCGGGGGTTGATGCTCATTCATCCCCTTAAGCGATGAAAAACCTACAATGTGAAGACATGTGGAGGTCTCTGAACATGTTGCGCTGAAGGTGGGGTCGGCCAAATAAGGTGCACTGATAGATGCTACATGGCAGCCGGTTGGGGCTCAAAAGGGGAGCGATGCAAAGGGGCACATGAAATTGTGAATTGCTGACAAGTGGAAGAATGGTGCAAGATTTTGAAAAGTGAGAGGAGGAAAACCTTGCGAGGAGCGCTTGTTTTGACAAGTGGTTGCATCCACAATGAGACCGCATGAAAGGAGTCTAACATTGCTTTTCTTTAGCAGAGGGTGTGGTCGATACTTAGGAAAAATAGAACAACCTGAATGGACTATGGGAATTTTGTATTCATAGCTCTTGGTGCCTTAACAGGGGCGTTTCTCCTATGGAATGACGAACCCAAAATTTCTAGCTTGATAGACCAGAGACATATCCATCGGGTGACATGATCAAAGTCTAGAGAGGGCGGTCTGAAGAGGCAGCCATTCATCCTTCGATGAAGTTGATATGTCACATAGATTCTCTTGCGCTCCATGGAGATTGATAACTTCTTTGTGAGGCAGTGCCAAAAGTATACCGACCTAGGATTTGAGTTGAAAAATAAGTTGTGTGATTGGATGAATGATGCCCTTGATATCTCCTACAATAAGGGGCTGACTGAAACCTTGAAAGGCAAATGGTTCTTGTTGCTTCTCCTCAATCTTTTTTGCCATATGCTCTGCCATGGCCACTAACTCATCTTTAAGAAATGGAGATGGTAAGCCCATTTGAGCTAGGTGATTGAACCTGGCCCACATGCTTCCCATGAGCTAATCCAATCCGGTGGCACACTCATTGGTATGCAAGATAACTTCATCATAGTGGATGAAACTATTGGATATCTTTGTTGTGACCTTTCGGTCCTCAATCCCTGCACCTACCAAGACTTCATCAGGGACCTGATATAGCCTCTCCAATAATCTTGTAGCATCTAAAACCCTTTCAGCGATGACCCATGGGAATTGCTCGATTGTTTCTCTTGCCATAAATCAGAGTGTTGGTTGTAGAGTCAGGCACAAATCCTTCACTCTTTCCCAATATGAGACATACAATTGTTGAGCCACCTAAAGGAGGTTCGCTTGATTGATAGGGGTTGAGGCAGAATCTTTTAATACGACAATCTTCACATTCCTTTGCTCCATATCATGTGCTACCTTTGCAATCTTTTGGTTTGTTGTGACGAGTTACCCCTGTACGACTTGTGATTTCATGACCCAGCTAGCCTTAGCTTATTCTATGTTTTCCGTTGCTTTCTATAATGAAAACTTCAGTTTAGCAATTTCATTTTCTAATTGAGCTTGGAGGATATCAAAATCCGCATCCCTCTACTGTATTTTCTGCTCCATCTTTGCTAACTGCTCCTGATACTCTTTGTTCTTGTGTTGTAGCTCAACGACCAAGTGAGGATCAAGGGATCAAAACTTTGCTAGCTCTTCGCGGAGCTTAGGAAGCTCCTCCTCCTTTTGTTGGGATAAGTGCTTATATTCAACTTTTTTATCTTTCTCCTTGGTGAGCAAGACTTCGACTCTACTCTTTATGTTCTTTAGCTCTTCTTCCCTTTTCTTCAACTACCGATCAAATTTAAGAAAACCGGTGGTCACCACCCGCTACGTTTCCTCCATGAGATCCACCTTGTCTTGAGGTCAAGCTAAACTTAAATTGAGTCCAATGGTGTACATGTTGTAGTCATATGGCTGCATTTCTCCTTGTGACTTGATAACAGTAGGGTACATAGCTGTAAAGTGTAGCGACTTTTGAGCTTCATTGAAAGTTGTATGTACCCTCAGTTATTTCAGCTTCTTAGCAACTTTAGCCTTCTACCTTTGGGCTCTAATTTCTCAAGCCTACTTAATCATGTCTCCTTCTGATAAGAAATCAGAGGGTGACCTGATGAGTCCACCTACAAAAGGTGCACTGAGGGGAAGGGTGAAAAGGAATGAAAGGCTGGCAGTATCGGGAGAATTTTTCTTTGGTGCGCTAACTGTCTGAGGTGAGAAAGGAGGGATACTCCAATACTCTAATTGCGGACCAGGAGAAAGACTCACGAGAAGCAGAGTCATTTCAGCTTCTATTTTTTGGGTAGAATTGATTGGCTCAAACACTGCGATGATATGCGATACATTACTGAAGGTAGTGGAGGTAGAGTATGAGAGGCTTTGGGATGCAAAATGGGCTGAAGTGAAGGGTGTGAGGTTCTATAGAGGAGTAAAGGAAAATGGGGTCGCTCGAGAGGATGGTTTTTATACTGCGATGACTATTGGAACAGTGGCTGAAATACATTAGTCGGTGCATGAATGAAGAGGTGTTGTGGATGCAATAGGGGTAACTAATGTTTATGAGACCAGAGAAGAGGGAGCAAAATATACCTATGGTATGTGTGATTGTTGCCCCTCATCTATTTCTAACTCTTTGTTTGCCTCGAGGTCCTACGAATGCTCTCCCAAAGATGCCTCAATTTATGGCCACTTCTTCGGTGGAAAATTGCCTTCTCTATGGTTTCAGGTTGTTGCAGAGAGGTTTCTCGAGTTTTCCTTGCTATCCAGGTGCGAGTTAGTGAATAAATCATACATGATAAATTAACCTGCACATTATACGAGACCTTGATAGGTTGCTTCATGACCTTTCCTTTTGATTGAGTTGAGATGTCCTATGTGTCTACCTTTGTTTCTACTCCCTTGTCTGATTGTGATTCGGTCGACTCTAAACTGGAGTCCTTCTCACCAATATCATCAGAATCAGGGTGTTCATCATTCCATAATTTTTTGAACTTATCATCCATCTCCTCAATATCATATGGGGCCTCAGTGCGTCGAGTCTCCCACCAATATATCTAGAAATCATGGACCTTCTCCTCCTTCCAGCCGTAGTTTTTTAGCAGGTTGTTGCAGAGAGTAGTCACCATTTTCTTTTCCTTATCATACTACATGGTAGGAAGGTACAAACCAAGCCAAGGGGGTCAAACACCTTCAGTAGGGATGTACGCCAGGTCAACACTAAACTTGTCTGCATCCGACATCGGGTTTTGATGCTTCTCGAAGTAAGATCGAGGGGAGTGTACCACCTTGACATACTTGCTTGGAAATTCATCATTTGAGTTGTAATTCCATTTGTCAAAAATCCACACCAACCCCAGATGAGCTAGCTTTACTTGCAATAAAAAGTAATCCTTTCTCTTTACCATGACTACAGTTTTGCAGTGCTTTGAGCATTTGAGGAATCCTTTCTTCTTTGCTTCCCCATGGTGAAATGTGACATCCATAATTGATACTTAGTAGAAAAATTCAAGTGCCATTACCCAGTTTGTAACACACATTGGATGCCGAAAAGTCTCACCGATGAAGCCTCATAATCAAAATAACATGAAGTCCTTTCCCAGGAACCAATAATACTTTGGAGTGAAACTCTGCATGAACTCAATTTGATCTAAGTTGAACAGCAAGATGGAACTATCTCCTCTTAAAACTTGTAGAATCAGATATAAGAAATAATCCAAAAATGCATAATAATCAAATGTCTCAGAGAGAAGGGGATTCCATGTGGAAACTGGCTTCCTTTTCTGATTTTTTGTCAAAAAATGAGAGCCCCAGACGCTTTTGGAAGAAGTCAGGATTATGATTCAAGAAAATTTGTGCAGGAAAGGATGGGAACCTAAACCTCCATTGAAGTTGGTACTCTACTATCTGGCTGAGCATCTCTTGCACGAGGAACTCAACAAAATCGTACCAGAACAAAGAATGTTGCTTGAGTAATTGGAAACCTAAACCAAGCTAAAACTCCTGGACCTCCTTGTTAGTGTCTAGGCCACAAAAAAATTCCATCATGGTGAAGGCATCCTTCATATCATCCTTGAAGCCCTTATGCATCATTGGGATCTACATTGGCTTACTAGGAGCTTCTCCAATTTTTTGAGTTTTTGTGTTATAGAAATCCAACACCAGGTCTCTGGTCCTCCAATAGCTCTCCCCTTTTGTTGGATTGAAATTCTCCATTTTAGGCACTTTGGATTGAAACTCTAGGATATAAAGCATATGCCATAAAACCTCCCTACATATAACCACAGTCACTTCTCAACCCTTAATGGTCTTGGTGTCTAGATTGATGTGCTTGATGGCCTCGTCAACCAATTCAAGGCAATAGTGCACAAGCAAGACCATATATTGTGGAAGCCCACTATACCAACATTTTTGTGCCAAGGAGTCTGGGTTGCTATTCTTTTTCATCCTTTCATAGGTTTCTTCCCTTAGTGATTTGGGATTCTTTGCAAGAATGGGGTCATGAATATTTTCCTATTCTTCTTTGATTCATTTATTATCTTTGCAAAGGCTTTTCTTCTCTGCAACCCACGTATTTACCCAAGTTGGCTTCTCTAGAATCCCAGGCGAGGCATACGAGACATCCTCAAAGACCTCGGTGGCTGGTTTCATGCACATGATATTGAATAAGCTTTGGGCCTCTTCCTTTTGCACTTCGGCTTGAGAACCTTGAGAAATTGCTACAAATAGAACCTAAACTCAATGCAAGGTTTCTGGTTTCAACACTAGGCAGCCTTTTGCTTTAGGTTTAATTTACATCAGGGTAGTGAATTCTTCATGATTACTCCTACATTCGGCTCCCTTTTCTGCAAAAATCGCAACACTTTTGGCTTCTTAATAATTTTCTTCTAATTTTTTTCACTGCTTTAAGAAGTTTTACACTCTATCTAATTTTTGCATGCGATACTTAGCTTTTCTTTTTAATTTCTTGCCTTCAACCGATAGACAACGGTTGCCTTTTTGCATTTAATTCAACATGTACTGCCACCTCCTTTGTCCATGTGAAATGAGCTACTTACCATTTTTTACAAGACAAGGATTCATAATTGTGTTAGAGATAACATCCCTTTAGCATGATTTTCATGGGAAATTCAACCGCCATCCTCCCTTTTTTCGCTTGTCTTTGCCATGAATAATTCTCGAAGCATAATTAGGCTGATGCCATAATGAGTACTTTAGGAGGATTTGTGCTCAACCTTGGAGCTTGAGAAGGCCTGCATGCTGACACCTAAGCACCTATTTGTATCTGACATCACCTAAGCTTGCCACCAATTTGCATTAATTGATTACCGCTCCTTAATCCTACATGCAACAATTCGTACCTACATAAGCAACCGGGTTGGAAATTTGAGCTGGCCTTTTGGGTGGGATTCTCGAGTTAAACTTGATTGCCATCATGCTTGGGATGCAGGGCACCTTGGGTGTTTCTATAAAAAGGGGCTTGTCATAGCAGTTGAACCATACTTGGCGATTTGGCAAAGAATTAGGCAATTTAGATAGCATAATTTCTTAGGTGGTTGAGTAGGTTTTAAATTTCCATAGCGCTAGACATAGGTTTTTTGAGCAGAAGCTAACACAATGAATACTCCAATTAGGCTAGTGTGCAACAAGTCTTAAATGGATTTCCTAGGAGAGATCTCCAATAGGTGTCTGAAACATATAACCAAAAAAAAACACTCACTGGCCATTATATCCATGAAATGGGTTTTCAGTAGGGATTACATTGAGTATGAAGATAAATATCAAGTGAATACTCATATATGCTCCCACTTTGTTGCTTCGCTGCTTGACATTCAGGCCTTGAAAGCCATGATACTTTGTCTGACGCTTTAGATTTTCTTGGAGCGATACCTCAGAGGTCTTGATGAAGCAATAACCAATGCAGTGTATGGATTGGGCCTTCCGGTAGAGACTGACCTATGAAGGCATATTGAAGAGGATGCGGTCGTACCATGGGTACAATTTCTGAATGGGTTCTGTCTATATTCATTAATTTGAGCATCATGAGAGAGCCACTCATGTATGTCACTTCCTACTACGCTGCTATAATGTCATGCTATTTTATGATGTGGACTGGTACATCGACTTCAGGAACCTTGTGTTCCCTCTGCCGCTTGTTTTGGGTGTTGGTGTTGCTATTCTAGATCCTACTACTACTGGTGATAACCTTCTTACTACCCCTGACAATACTCAAATTGATGAAGGAGATGCTCATGAGGATGGCGACAATGCCCATACTTTGGCCACTTGAAGATTAAAACATATTTTTCTATTTTGTATATATATACCTGAAAGAGAGCTTGCATATACATATATATAAGGAAGCCTCATATAATGTCATATTTTGAGTGCATGGCCCTAGAGCCATTTTGTCAATGTTTTTATCAAAATATATATATAATGAATATACTTGCCATCTTCAAACCATTGTTTTCTTTTTTGTGTTCTCTACAATATGAGTGATAATGTCCTTTGCTTCTATAAAAATGGGTCTCATGAATTTTCCTTCTTCTGTCACTGTGAAAATGTTGAAAAAGAATCGGCCGACAAACAAGAAAGGGAAAAATAATTATAGTAATCACATATTTACACTTGTATGAATTACCTAAAGCTTAATTGAATAATTTTAAGTGAATTCCATTAACTGGAATTCTCAATGCTTCTTGTTCCATGTTTTCCATTTTGAATGCATTATTATGTTTGCATTCAATTATTTTGAAAGGGCCTTCCCATAGTATGTCGAATTTCCCATGTTGGTCGGGCTTCACAACTCTTTCATTGAATTTTAGCACCAGATCTTCGCATTTCAGACCCTAGTCTGAAGCTTTCTTTTCAAACCATCTCTTAACCACCTGCTGGTGGTTATTCATGGATATTAGGGTTTTTCCCATTTTTTCTTGAACCTCCAATAATTCGGGCATCCAAACTTCCATAGCTCCATTTTCTTCAATCTCTAGAGACTTGAGGAGTTGTAGTGCAAGTATTTTTATAAATATTGGTAACAACGCCTCCTTCCCATACACTAGCTCATAGGGCGAAGTCTTTAGAGCTTGCTTGGGAGTTATGCAGTCTACCGATAATGTCGTTCAAATATTTTTATGCTATTCTCTCTCATGATCCAAACCGTTCCTTTTGATGAGTCAAACCAAATTTTTGTTGGTTGACTCAACTAGGCCATTTCCTTGTGGGTAGTAGTTTCAGGATTTTTTTAGATATATGCTATGCTCTAATGTGAACTAACTTACCCTGGAGCCTAGGAAAGCTTTGGTATTGTCTGAGATAATAGTCTTTAGCACATTGAATCTTGCTACCAGCCCCTCGAGCAAATCTAAATTTTTTGCTTCTGTCGCATTCTTCAGGGACAGGGCTTCAGTCCATCTTGTGAAGTAGTCAGTGGCTATTAGGATCCACTTGTGGTTGGCGCTAGAGGAAGGGTTGATCATCCTGATGAAATCTAGTACCCATTGCACAAACAACTTGCGCTACTATCATATTGAGAGGCATGGCGTAATTATTTCTTCTCCTTGTGTAGAATTGGCATTCTTTGTAGGTTTTCACCATTTCATAGGACTCATTGAACAATGTAGGCTAGAAGTATCCAGCGCATAGAATTTTGATAGTGGTGGTGTTTGCAGAGAAGTGTCCACCTTCCGGGCTGCTATGGAGGGAGCTGAGAATTTTCTTTGCTTGCTCCATGGTGACGCATCGTAACAGGACACCGTTGAAATTTCTTTTGAAAAGGATTCCTTCAATTAGTGAGTATCCACTATTCTGCAGTTGGTAGAATCTCCTTCTTTGAGATAGAAGTCCTGATGGATAGTTGCCAGTATGCATATATCTTATCCTATTTGTAAGACAATAGCCTCAAGCTCAGACTCATTGGTTAGGACTATTTCTGCTTGCTCTTCCTCAATTTCCATCTCTTCACCGTGTGCCAAATATTCGCACAACCCTCTTCCTTTGATAGTCTTTGTAGGCCTGACTTCAATGTCATATTCTAGGATCTTAGTGATCTAGTTGGCCCTTTTTTCGGTGATTTCCCCTTCCATGATGTACTCCTGTACACTGGAATATGCAACGTAAACAATTACTTAAGTGCAATCTATAAGGTGTTGGAACTTCTTGAGTCCCTTTACAATTGTGAAAACTTGTCTTTCGATGAAGTTATAGTTCATCTCATATTCCTTCAAAGTTCAAGAATGGAATGCTATAGGGTGTTCTCCCTTTCCTTAATCATCCTTCTGAATCAAAAAAGTGGCGATGCTCATCTTACTGCTAAAAACATACATTATGAAATCCTTTGACAAGTCAAGATTTTCCAACACAGGAGCCGAAGAAATAGCATTTTTCACCTTCTCGAAGGCTTCCCTCACTTATTTTGTCCACTTGAATAATTGGTCCTTTTTTAGCATTAGGGTGATCAGTCTAATTATTCCTGCAAAATCATGGATAAACTTACTTACAAAGTTCACCTTCCCCAAAAATATTGTACACCTTTCTTGTGTACCGAAAGAGGAAGTTATCTAATTTCTTTTACTCTTTCAAAATCAATAGCGATTCCATCTTGAGATACTACATGCCCCAAAAATTTTCCTTGCGGTACTCCGAAAACATATTTCCTTGGGTTCAGGGACACCCCGAACTCCTAGAATTTTATGAAAACCTTTTCTAGATGATCAAAATGGTCATCTTTAGATTTTGAAAATATGGTTAGATCATCTAAGTAGATGAGGATGATTTTGTTGATTAATTCATTGAAAGTGATATCCATTGCTCGCTGGAAGGTAGCCCCTGTGTTTGATAGGCTGAAAGGAATTTTGGCATATGCAAATTTTCCCCATTTGGTGGTGAACATCATCTTGTGCTAATATTCTTCTTTCACCTGAACCTGGTTGTAGCCCAAAAAACCATCCAATAGAGAAAACATCTCTAAACCTGCTACAGTCTATAAGATTGATTCTATGGAAGGCATTGGGTAATGATCCTTTAGTGATGCCTGGTTCAGGTCACAAAATTCAACATAGAGGCGAATTTCTCCATTTTTCTTTTAGACTGGAATGAGATTAGATACCCACATGTTTTTCTTGATTGGGAAGACAATCTTGGACTGGATCAACTTTGCTAGCTCTTGTGCCATTAAGACTTCAATCTTCAGATTGAATGGCCTCTGCTTTTTTCGAATAGGATTGGCACCTATTGTTAGTTCAATGGTGTATTTGATGGCATGGGGATCATATCCCTTGAGGTCATCATAAGACCAGGCCACTACTCCTTCATGCTTTTGACAGAAGTGTATCATCCTATCTTTATCTTTTTGTGGGACTTATTTCCTGACTATAAGTTTTCTTCCATTCCCGACCTCAAGGTCGGTGTAGTCTACTTGGTCTACCACAAATTTCCTTCTATTATTCCTTGTGTCATCACATTTGAACAGATTTTTGAGGGTGACTAATCCTTTCAAAAGTTTATTTGATTTCAACTGGATGATTTGTCCTTCGTATGCTTCTTCAACTTTCGATTGAAACTGATTAACAAACTCTCCTGACTATTTGATGAACAAGGTGATGTGTTTATTGCTTTCAAACACTTTCTAGATCTCATCACTATCGAGAATGGAGGGTCGGATGATCACTTGCACCGAATGTACATTTTTTATTAAGTTAGAGACAAGATCGAATTCGGATCCTATCGTTGTCATGCGATCTGCATTTGAATTTTTCTCTCTTGGCACAACATGGATTTAAAATATTCTAAACCTTCGATGAGGTCCCATACCCTATGTCTATAAGACTACATACAAATATTTTTTGCAGCAAAGACATTTCTGACTTGGTTGATTAGAAGTTCAAAATCTCCAAATACCACTAGTTGTTTGATACCCATGTGTTCAGTGAGGCTTAGTCCTTGCATGAGGCCCTCATTCTCACCTTCATTGTTTGAGCAATAAAACTAGAAGTGGAATGACCTGAAGATATGCTCATTGGATGGAGACATTAGGCATATCCTAGCTCTTGCATTGACCTTGCATCTCGCACCATCAAAGTGCAATGTCCAGAGCTCTGAAGCTTGCTTGGGAATAGAATCCTTTAATATTTTTGGGAACTCTTGGTCCTCATCATAGATTACATAGGTGCCCAATCCGGTAGCATGATAACTATTGAAAAGATTGGTGCCTTTGTTATCGGTTAAGAAGACTTCTTCTCGATCGACTTTGTCTTCGATTGTCTGTTCATGCTCCAACAATTCATTGTCACTGGATTCTTATTTTGTAATAGAGGCATTAGTGCCTTCATATTTAATCATAGCTTCATCAGCTACGTGCTCAAAATGTAGGGATTCTAATACTATTTTCATCTTAGAACCACGCTTGGTCCTAACAATTAGGTGAGACCAATCGAAAGAAAGGTATCCGCCTATCTTTGTTGTAAAATCTCATGATAAGAAGAGGCTGAACATGGGAAGAATGTCAATGATCATGGTGTCTTACAGCACTATGATGCTAGGATAGGAAAACAAGGTTAAATGGAGGTTTTTAATAAGGCCCACAGTTTTGACCTTGTTCCCATCTAGCTGCATAGCTTCTCTCTTTAAAGCCTCGTAGCTCAGTCCTAAAGCTTTAGCTATTTGCTTGGGCATGACTGTGATGCTAGCACCGGAGTCAATCATAGAATTATGCAACAGTTTATTTCCTATAATGAGGGTTAGAAAGAAAGGTTGGGGTTTCATCTTCTCTCCTTTAGCCCCGGTTGGGGGTTCTTCCGTATTATTATCAAGAACTTTGGTTGGAGGCATTGCATTCATTGCGATTTCGGTAGTTTGTTCTTTTGATAGTTCAGTTGCATCCTTCTATAGGGCCTTTTGTAGTAATGATTTTTTTTTTGGAATGCCTAAGATATCCCAAATGGATACATCAGCAGAAGATTTCTTCAATTTGCCAACCACGTTGAAGGGTGGTGGATTTGGAGGTTTCTGCTCCTTGAGTTTGGTGATGATAATTTCTCTACATAGATGCGGTTGTGGAGTGGTCATAAAAGGGCTAGGGGGTTGGTTTGAGACATTTCTAGGTTACAGAGTGATTGTTTCACCTATGAATCTCCTCTTTGAGTGAGTGTTGTAGCCAGACTATACTTGCAGGGTCACCAATGCAAATGCTTCATAAGTGAACATTGCTTCCTCTCCTTCCATGAATGAGAGGAGAGTGTGGTCAGGGGCCATGCCATTTTCTTTCCCTAAGGGCATTCCCTACATTTGTTCAGTGAGAACTACATTCTCCATTTGGTGAGAGTCGTTCGTGTATCCTAAATTTGTCACCACTCCTTGATTGCGTTGCTCTACAACTTTCTATTGTAAATTTCCACGTGGACAATTTTGAGGCATATGAGCATCACCACAGGGGTAACACCAAGGATTGAAGTCTTCGACAAGATTTTTTTGTCCTGCAGTCATCTCTCTACTTGTACTGGTTTGAGTGGCTCCTAGTGGAGTCGGTACTGACACCATTTGGTTATTTGTCCGAGTTAGCAGATTTGCACGTGTGGCTCCTTGGTATTGATTCTATTGGTAGGAGGTCCTTCCACCCTGATAGATTTGGTAGGATGGTCTTGGAGGAGAAACCTAGTTATGCTTGATATTGGTTACTTCATTTGTCAAGTTCTGTAACATCTCCCTTATGTCGCTCATTTCATCCTTTGAAGTGCTAGATGTAGAAGCAACAATTTTCGATGCACTTGGATATGTATACATAGATGGAGGAGGCATAGGTGTGCTAGTAGATGGAATCTCTTGAGTAGAAATCGATATTTTAGGGAATATTGGCATAATGGGACGAGGTGGAAACTTCCCAACATCAATTAGGTTGTTCTTTGCCTTTACTACTATACTGTATGCATATGGTAATGTAACTCCACCAAGTGATTGGACCATCATGGAGATGTCAACGTTGATGGATTTTAGGTAGAACATGAATGCTAGCTTGGTTGGTGGTCAGATAGCATTCTAGATTCTCTACCAGGTTGTATGAAAATGGGTGTTGAAATCATTCATAACTTCAAATGGGGCTCGATTGATTGTTGATAGCTGATGACATAGTGAAGACCTGTCGCCGTCATTGGAAAATATTTCATAAAATGGATCTCCGAGCTTGTCCCAGGAACCGATAGTATTAGCTAGTAGACTATGATACCAATCTAGTGCTTTTCCTTGCAAAGAAGAAACAAGTAGTCTCAGCGCTATGTTCTGATTTATGACTCTATGTGATAGACAAATGTCCGCAACATCTTGTAGATGTTCGGATGGCATTCTTGAGCTATCTCCAGTGAACTTTTGAATAGCTTTGAGATCAGAGACCAAGATAGAGGCCCATGCCGTAGGTGCAACTGGGGTGACAAGAGGGCTTTTGGCATCCTAGGCCACATAATTTTGGTTGGTGATAGGTAGCATGCCTGGGGTTCAAAAACTCTACTCAGATGAGTTTGGGTATGACTATTACTGGTAGAGGCACTAGCGAGTTAGGATTTTTGTGGTTCATGACCTAGTAAAAATTCAATGACTTATACATTATTTTGATTTGGTATATCTAAAAAAATGTCCCACCGGGCATGCCAAGAAAAAAGAAAAATTGTTGATGCCAAAAATTGGCAAGGGAACAAAATTTCATCAAAAAATCAGTTAAAGGGGGAACCTATTGTGCTAAACTGAGTGACCTTCAAATTTTAAAGAAGTTGACACTTCTATAACTGGGGTTTTGAATGGGAAAAGGAAGTAGGTATAAATTGTAAAAGTATCTAACTAAGGCGATGAGTCGAGAATTAGATGTAAAGCATGATAGATCTATCTTGTAGATGCAGTATATGGGCATGCTCAACAATATGCTATGTTCAAAATGAAAGGAAAATAAGGTAAAATCTAAATGATTCACTTTCACGACATAAAATAATATTCATACGCATTTACTGAAAAGAGGAGTTGAGGACATGATCTAAATTAGCAAACTTGCATTCAAATTATAGAAGTTCTATAAATGAAACATTCGGCACCACAATGGCACAGTAAAACTTTATCAAAATCTTCAAGAAAATACAAAGGCCGAAAAATGGTACAGTCTACAAGTCTTTACAATAATATAAAAAGCGGTAAAGTCTTGATTCTTCTACCAATATTACTTCTCTTAAATATAGACTCTTAACTCTGAACCCTTGCTTTGATGGAAGAAGCAGTATTTATAATGAAGCCTAGCTCGGTGAGCTAATAACCAAAAAGATCCTCTAATCATGAGCAATGATGTATTAGCAATTATTTTCCCCTTTTCAGTTGCAACCGAAAAGATTAAAGCCATGAACGAGGACACCCTAGGGCCAAATGCATTTCCCTACAAATAATGGAAGTGGTCCCAAAAGACTAGAGTGTCGACACGTGCAATTCAATCATGATGGTAGTTACAGAATAGGGAAGCTAGTGATAGGCTATCATTTTCTCAATTTTCCTTTGCGAGGAAGTCTTTAGAAGATTGTGTGGTGAACAGTCGGGGGTTGATGCTCATTCATCCCCTTAAGTGATGAAAAACCTATGATGTGAAGACATGTGGAGGTCTCCGAACATGTTGCACTGAAGGTGGGGTCCACCAAGGAAGGTGCACAAACAGATGCTACGTGGCAGCTGGTCGGGGCTCAAAAGGGGAGCGATGCAAAGGGGCACAGGAAATTGCAAACTTCCAACATGTGGAAGCATCGCGCAAGATTTTGAAAAGTGAGAGGAGGAAAACCTTGTGAGGAGCACTTGGTTAACAAGTGGCAGAATCCGCATTCAGACCGCACGAAAGTAGTTTGACATTGCTTTTCTTTAGCGGAAGGTGCAGCCGATACTTAGGCAAAATAGAACTACCTGAAGGGAGAATGGGAGTTTTATATTCACAATATTATAAGATTCTAACTTGCATTCCAATGAGGTTTTTGTATGTCAAGATGTGAACAAGAACTATCCTCCCTGTTTTTCAAGTCAAAGTCCATTACACTAGATACAACACCATCCTAGTTATCAATACCTTGATGCATCATGTCTATGTGTTATATCAAACAATAAGGAAAGATGAAAAATCCTAGTCCTGAAGTGTGAGCATCCCATCTTCCTACATTCATCCTGCATCTTGCATTGTCTCGTCACCAACTCTAATAAAGTCTTGATGGATCATAGACTTGTTGGATATTTTAAAATAAATCATCAAAATCAACGGTTATTCATTCTTTATTCTTCTATCTTCTCTCCGCACTAACATGGTATCATGACAATCAACAAAAAAATCACCAATGCATCCATCTTGCATTCACAAATCATCAACATACAAGTATCTCATACTCATAACATAAATCATACATCAGCATAATCATTGCATATCACATCATACATTTTGCATCATCATTTAGGTTGTGAAGAATAATATAGATTTTTCATTCTAATAATCTTAAGTCATTTAATATTATAAGAATTTTAATCCATACATCCATATGCATACATCATCATCATAAAACATACATGGAAAATATGCAAAAAGAAATGCATCCACATCATTTGCATCCATAAAATTTGCATAAGAAAAGATAATATCATTTGCATCGCATATCACATAAGCATAATTAAATGGAATCCATACATGAACAAATATAAGCATCTCACGTCATATGCATCCATACAATCATAAACATGAAATAAAGTGTACACATCATAGCATAAACCATCTGTATTCGTATCATATATATTAAAAAATGTGTCATGGTACAAAATCTGGATCAGTGGATGAACATCGATCAAAAGTACAATATCCACGAGGCTATCAAAAAAGAGCCCATGAATGTATATCAATGAAAAAGAATGGGGCAAAACAAAAAATTTCTATACATCAAAAATCTAGCCCTGATGGTTGCTACTCTCTCTAGCCTGTCTCTCAGGCTAGTCCTCTGCTCGAGGATGTGCATCGCTACGCTGTGAAAAATTTGGTTGTCGAAGAGTCATTGGAACATCCTGATGGTAATGCTTCCTATAATATGCAATGTCTGTAACAACCTCTCTATATAATCGTGTTGAAATTGTCCGACCATGGGTCACCATCATCATCGTCTCAATCTACTGGCATCAGGAAACCTATTGATCTCTCTCAACAATAATAGCATGTAATATCTGTAGCGCCTGATCTCTATTTGTTTTAACTGCAATCACCTACTATCGGGCCTGATCTCACTCACCAGTCAATTTCTACACCTACTGTTGCAGCTGTTGAATATGTGCATCTCGTCCATCCGGTGGTGGTGCTGGTACTGACTATGGTTGTACCTGTGGTTGCACCTATAGATTCACTTGTGGCTATACCTGAGGTAGTTTTCCAACTAGGGGGAGCCCCATAACCTATCCATTATTGCCATCTTGGCCTCCTTGTCCCCTACATCTCAGTCTCCCTCTAGGACGAGCACCTGTCGGATCCGTCAATCATTTGGGAGGGACAAACCATGCATCATATGTCGAATTAGTCTGAGCTATTAGCTGGGCTTGATCACATTCCCAAGGTTGGGCCACCAACTATATGAGCCCAATCTATCTAGTGTGCCTCAGAGTAATGGCACCCCTATATCTCCAAATGATAGGATCATCTGGCTCGACATCTTCCATTTGAATAATCAACCAAGGCATGACAATGTTCTCCCATGCCCAAATATGTAGCAGAGTCATCCCTACACCAATGGCCCTTCCGTCATAATAGAAAAAATGATGCAAATCATGATATAAGGAGGCCAACATCACAAGCCCTCATGCAAAGAGTGTCCTCCTATGCAACATATGATGCCATGCCAAGCCCCATCCCTAGCTGGGGCCACCAACCCTGAAATGATGGCTGCAATGATCAATTTGAAGGTGGGAACATGACCTCTATATGACTCGAGGTCAATATGAGATATCACCAACACAATATCCTCTATCTCCATCACCTCATGGTAGGCATCAAGTCTGGCATCAACATCATAGATCACACGATCGCCATGGATGGGTAGGCACAAGATCTACCAAACGTCCTCCGAGGTCACTATCGTCTCACCTATCAGAAGGTGCAATAACAAAATCTCAATGTGCCAACTCTCGTACAAGGCAGTCATCATGGCAAGATGTGTTTGGATGATAGGCATGTATGCCACATACCAGAGGCCAATCTCCCCAGGTGCTCCTGGCATAACTCTGAAAACTCACAAAGTCTCTCAAAATCGGCAGACCTGTGCTCCCACGACATCAATGATGGAATGACCTCCTACATCCATGAAGCACACATCGTCAAGAAATCACAAAAAATTGACTCAATTTGAAATTTACATCCCAAAAATCACAAAAGCATTGCTATATTCAAATTTCAAATTGAGACACTCGAAGGCATTTTAAATCGCAAATCAAAATGTGTGTCGCCAAATACAATGGCGTCACTATTTGTACTTTCACAACCCTAACCCTAGTTTCTAAATCGGCATGGGCATCGCTAAAAAAGTATGTGTCACCATTTAAAATTAGAAACCCTAATTCTAAATCACCCAAAGTTTCGCCAAAAACAAATGCGTGGCTACAATTAATTTTGGCATTGCCAATTGTGATTTGGGCATCGCTATATAGCGATGCTGCCAAAGTCTAAATTCTAAAGCGTATTAAATGCATCAAAAATTCAAATTTCAAATCAAGTTTTGAGTTACATACTGGTGGTCCTGCGCCTTGCAGCCGCTGGAACTCTTGAACTCGATCAGAGATGTGCCTGGGAAGCTCATGGCGTTCCATTTCATCAGAGGGTCAGAGCTCAAATCAGAAAGAATCTCTTAAGTGTGAATGCACAAATGAATTGAAAATGACCCTTCTTGGCTTATTTATGCTAGAAAATTAGGGTTTTTTGCCCTAATTTCACCTTCAAGCTAGGGTTCATAATCGTTTTCACCAATTTTACCAATCGGAGCCTAATTTTGGATCACTTTTTGCATTTTTGGCATAATTCTTGCATCCTGGAGCCTTTTCGGACCCCCTGGGGTAGTTTTCATATTTATTGAGAAATCAACGCAAAATTCAAAATTTTCATTCGATTTCTCGAAGGGGCAAGAAATCAAATTTATTTTTCCGCTAGGGCATCTTAAAAAATTATATATTTATTTATTTGAGCAGCAATTTTCATCTGAGGAGTGTTATTCTTTGAACTGAAGTAGCAGGTACATTGCTTCAAAGAACGAAAAAATGTAGACGCTGAAAAATATCCTAATCGATATCATTAATTTACATCAGATTTACTAACATCATTTTCTCTTTAATTCATCCTCTTTTTGCTTAATTGATTTAATTAGCCTAGCTAATTAATTAATTGCAACATTTTTATTTATTGACCTAATTAAATTTAATCAAGTTAATTTATCTCTTTTCACACTAACACTTCATCTAATTAAATTAAATAAATCAAAATATTTAATTTAATCTCCTAAGTCATCTTGTTTAATTAAATAACCTTAAGTTATTTAATTAAATATCATTTCACCTTTCCTACATTTATTAAATCATCTAATTTAATAAATGTCACTTTCATTCTTCTAATCCCCTAATTGCATAAATTAAATCTTGTTTAATTAGCAATTAAACTAACTTTCCTCTAAGAAAAGGGAATATTCACATGGAATATTCCTTATCCCCCTTTTTTGCACAATTAAAACTTTGTTTTAATTTATAAAATGACTTTTTCCTTACCCATAGGAATATTCTAAGAGAATATTCTTATTCCTCCATCATTTGTGTGATCCTATTAAAATGTCAAGTCCTAATGTGAGATGCTAAAATGATGCAACAAGAGGAGATAACATAATAAAAGGGCACCTCAATGATTAGCCTAAGGCAAGATAAGCATAAAAACAAGATGACAATTAATTGAAATTGGTTATACCTTTATGCTGCTCCTTCCTTGGTTGGCCCTTTGATTCTTGAAGAGTTGTATGCTCCTTGGATGACAAACTATGTTGAATGTGCAAAATGATATGCAAGATGGATGAGGGTATGATGATTATGAGATGAGAGCTCAAATGGCAAATTGGCAAGAGTTTGGTAGCAAAAGACTTGATCTTCAAAATGGAAGAAATGAGGGGGTATTTATAGGATAATTTGAATTCTCTAGAGAATTCAATGGTTGAGATTGATCCAACAAAGCCAAGATGAAGGGCTATGGCAAGTTGAGGACTCACAAGCCCTCACATCTTGACATGTGGAATGTGAGATAGTCTAGGGTGTTATTATGTGGAGATAAAGTGGAAGATAAGTACATGAGGTGGATGAAGGACAAGTACCTTGTAGGTACCTTGGGGGATGAGAAGATTCCTTGGAGGAATAAAAGTGAATTAAAAATTCATAATGATTGGAAGAATCTAGTGGATAAGAGAGGGTTTCCAAAAAGGTGGGGATTTTGCACATGTGAGAGATGTGACAAGTCTAAGGTTTCAGAAGCTTTGGGCACATGTAAAATGACAAGTCACATTTGCATGGGGATAGGGTAAACCTTTGAAGAATAAAATGTGAATTAAAAATTCACATGGGGAAGAGAGGAGCCTTGGGTGAATAAAAAAGAATTAAAAATTCCTTGGGGGATGGGGAGAGTTGACCATGGTACCAATTAGGCTAATGACCTTGATTAAGGTTGTGAAAACATGGGATTAGGATAATTAATGAGATATTAGACACAAGTGGGAGATTATGGAGGGTGTGACATTAATCTTGATTAAGTGGTGCACATCCTAATCAAAAATTAATTAATTTAATCTCGATTAAAAGAGGGTTATGGAAAATGTGACAAGGAGAGAGAAAAAGAGGAATTAAAAATTGTTTTTAATCCAAATGAGTTAAAAGACTAAATTAAATAATTTTTTATATTTATTTAATTTAGAGAAGAAAAGGATAAGATAAAGTATTTAATTTATTTAATTACATACTTTAGGAACCTTAGGCAGAAAATAAAATAAAATAGAGTAGATGATTTTGATCATATGGAAGTGATCAAATTTGGATGTCTACAATTTGAAAAAGGGATATTTTCACTTGGCTTCAAATGCAAGTTACCTTGTAACTTGAGTTACAAGTTATCTTTTAACCTTTTGAACAAGTCACATTTGACCTATGTGTGTAGGTCAAAAGTGTATTTTTTTGAAGCAAATGTGAACCCTTGATTAAGTCCCATCATGCATTCTCATATGTTGATGAGAATCCATGATCCATGCCTCTCCTTCCTTTCATTCTAAACCATTGATTAAGCTTTTTGATCTCAACCATCCATTTCTCATTTTCTCTGCTATAAATAGGTCACGATTTGGAGACAAATGGATCAATATTTTAGAGAAAAATCATGTTGTTGAAATCACTTGCATCCATTCTCTCCTATTTACTCACTTGTTGACTTATTTTAGCTCATTTTCATTGCATATTATCTTATAAACATCCATTAATGACTTTCATGCATCCATCTTGGTTTGTACATGAATTAGGGTTTTCATCTTTTAGCATAATTTTATCTTAGATTAGCTTAGAAATAGAATAATTAGATCATTTATAGCATAAAATCATGGTAAATTATCTTGCATCATGTTCATTTTTGCATAAACTAGGTTTGCATACATCAAACACAATGGTTTCATCGATTCTCTTCCATAGAATTGACTGAAAAAGGATCACTATTCATGGGATTGGGAAAGGGTCATCCTTTCACATCAACACGACACCAATTCCAAAAAAAGATAAGTTTCAGATGGGCTAAGTTAGGAATTCAACTATTTTTGTGTAGTTTGTAGCTTTCATTTTCAATTAAATTCTTAGTTTAGATTTCAATTTCAAATGATCTTGTTTGTAGATGCAGGTATGTTTGGTGAAGTTATACTTTGATTCATCATGAGTCAAGTGTAATCGAACCTCATTGACAATCTTTGTCTCACACCAATACTTCAGTAGTAGCTCTTCTTCTACCAGGAGGTGTTTGAGCAGGTTTGGAAGTTGTGGCAGTGGCAGAGGCATATCTACTTGTCCTTCTAGGTACTGGCATAGCAGAAGTGGCTTGAGATACTTCCACAAGACCCTCTAGAGATCCAAACACCTTCTTCAACTCAAAAATCATCTTCCCCAAATTTGATGGCTTCTTCATATATTCTTCTACCTTATTATTTTTTTGTTGGTTATTTCATCATATGTTCTAAACCTTTCAATTGTTGGATCCTTAGGTTTGTTGAGAAAAATTTCAACATATGCAATCTAGTTAGCTCTAGGAAGCTCATAGGGAAACCTTGTTATCCATTAATTCCTTGCTTCAACTATCTCCATATAGCAACTATTTTTATCTACCATAAAGGTAATGTCATTATTGTACCTTTCCATAACTTTTGAGGGTATTCTATCCCTCTTCTATATTTAATTTTGAAAAGTTTTGAAGAAACCCCAGAACATTGCATCATATTGTTTAGTATTCAAAAAGCTAAACATGTGATACCTAATCTGATATGCCATAGGAATACCCTTTCCCTAGACCACATTCTTAAACAAGGAACTTCTTTTATAAAAAAAAAAACATAAGAAAAATGATCAAGTTGCCATACCAAAAATTATAGCGTGAATCCTTGGTTCTATGCAAATTCTCCAACAATTGTAACTGCAAGAGCTACAAATATCATAATATTTCCCTTCCTTCACCATCTGATGAGTAGTGTAGATGGTAGTGGTGGTAGTAGATCCTTCTCTATATTAAAATTTGTATGCAATGCCCATTGTGGCATGCCAAACCCCTAGATCAGAGATTTCATCCATAATTAGGGTTCTTTTGTCAAATTTAGCTCTATTAATCTTCATAACTTATTCATTCTTTACCACCTTTAGTGTTGGCACAGGTCCGATGGAGCACAATCCAATCACAAACCTGATAGAATATTTTGTGATTAGGTGGGGTTGATCCAACCAAAAGATATCTTCATGAATTCGGCTCAATGCAATTCTAACCCATTCATCTTTGAATCAAAAGTTTGGGAAACCCTTCCACACATCTAAACCTTTTGGTTGAACATTTGTGTACACCTCTTTGAGCTAAAAATCATCACCCAAGAGATGATTGTACTTGAACTCTTCCATCTTTATATGATTGTACTCACTCAACTAAGAGTGAATATACATGCAGACATATTTAGAATGAATCACATTGATTGTAACATGAGAGAATGCACCATCCTTGTCATTCGCAGTCGTTATATGTATGGATGTTTCTTGAATTTTGACCTTGGTTTCTCAACAACATTAATGACAATTGGTGTAGCCATGAAAGCACTTTTCGAAGACTAGGGTCCTATAAAAAATCTAAAGAAATTCCTATGAATGTTGTTGATAAGGTTTAGACACAACTTGTTGAAAACCTTCTTCACTTCCTTAGCTCTTACACACACTTGATATAGTTCAAATGAGAGCAATTTTGATCAAATAGGAACTCAATATTTTTCACACCAACCCTAGTCACTTTGTATTAAATAGATTTCTTAGTTCTTGATACTAGTAGCTTTTTATTGTCTCTGATATCATAGAGATCCATAATCCTTCAGCACACTTTCATAGATAGTGTTTATTTTCTTTGGAACCTTGAGAAAACATATTCATGTCACCAATAATCATTATGTTGAAGAATTCAACATTTCATGCCTCACGGAGGTTTGAAAATATTTTCAATTGTAACTCCCCCTAAGTCTATACTCTCTTTTCAATTACTGTAGGTTTCATTTGCACCATGTTGAGGTACAAATTCATTCTTCACTTCAGTATCTTCCTTGTTTTCCCATACTTTGTTCATTTCCTTCTTTTTTTGACTAATGACAGACTTATTTTGAGGATCAAAAGACCTTTCATTCTTTCCCTCGCAAGATCTTGCAACATGTCCTAGTTTATTACAATTATAACAGATGATACTAGCTTCCAGAGAATAATTACTTCTTCTCACATTAGATCTACAATCAGAAACCCTATGAAAAAACTTGTTACATATGTATTAGTAACCATATAAGGATTGAGAAGTATTAGTATTATTATTCCTTTTTTTTTTCTTCTTCATTCATTAGCCTTATGAATAAATTTATTACAAACATAACACTGATCATGAAGTGATTGATAATTCATAGCATTGTACCTTGAAGGCCTAAATGAATTCTAACTCATCTTGCTTCTACACTCAACTACCTTATGGCCAAGCTTATTACAAGCATAGCAATTACCATTGAACTTGATAGGAGAAGTTTTTTTAGGTGTAGGATTTTTGAAATTCTTCTTCTTGCTTCGGATAATAATGAATCCACCTTCTCTCTTGTTATCTTGATCTATCTTTGCATCTCTGGAGGCATTCCTTTTAGATTCTTCAGTGTTATCATTCTCCTCCTTTGTATCAGATTTTCCTTCTGCTTTGAAGTTATCATATAAGTTTGCAGATTCACTAGTTAAGGACTTTTTCCCTTTTTGAAACCCAAACAAAATTTCTCTTTTGATGGTTTGTGAGAGTTAATTAATTCATCAAGAATTTTAGAACCTCCTCTCAATTTTAAACCCTTTTCAATTTTTTCTTTTGAATTTTCAAGTTATTTTCTCAGAGATGCAATCTCTTCCTCAAGCTTTAAACATTAAATAGTTTTATCATTGAGCTTGGTATTCAAGCAATCCTCAATCCTCTTCCTCTTTCCTTCTTCAGCTTTTTTGACTTTAATCTCACATCCATTTCCTCCTATTTGAGCTTTTAGTCTTTTGATTTCTTCATTTGATTCTTTATCTTTTGTCTTCAATTTATCAATTGTGTCCTTTGATTTTTTCAACATACACTCATATTTGATATTTAGTGTTCTTGCTTCATTCGAATCCTCAAGAGAAAACCAAAGTTACCCTTCACAATCATCTGGATTGATGTCCCAACCTTCAGGTCCATTGACTCCAAATTTGGTTATGGGATAAACATATCATTGATCTTTGATACAAGCCACTTGTGTTCAAGTACAAGATCTACCTCAGTTGTTAGGATTTGTTAACGCACTTGGCTCTGATACCAATCATTAAACACAATGCAGTGTTGAGAGGGGGGTGAATCAACATATATTTTAAAACTTAACCATTCTCATGTGTAGATTACATATCACATCACATAAACTGAAAGAAGAGCATAAAATAAAATATGCACCGCATAAGGACACCAATATTTTTATGTGAAAAATCCAATGAGGGAAAAATATGGTGAGAGTTAACTCACAATAGATGAAGCTCACTTTTTACAAAGATTACAATGTTATATAAGGCTCTCTTCCTATGGACTTGTAGACTAAGGTGCACAACCCTAGGGAAAGATACGAAGGACCCGATGAGACTCACAGTCTCAAATAAGAATACATAAAATTTATAATGAGAAATATGAATATGAACTTATATGAATAAGCATCCAACATATGTTAATGTTGCAGTCCCTTTTTCACATAGTTAATGCTTCACACTGACTTCACATACTTCATCTTCAACATATTGTTGAATCTGAATTCTTCATACTTAGTTGCCTTCACAAATGGTTTTTTTCTTGTATAAATACCCTCCACAACAACACAAAACTCCAATTAGTTCGGCTCCAAGATGACCTTTTAGATAAAATGTATTTATCACATAGGTCGGCTCCAAACACATACAATATAAAAAGAAAAAGAGTTGAGAAACAAAAAAAAACATAATAGGACCAAAAGACATCTCCACACACCCTCCAAAGTAAACTTAATTAATTGGATCCAACCGTATATGAAGGAACCAAGCCTATCAGCCCAAATAGCATCAATACCACCAAAATTTCCAACTGTTAACTTTACACCACTGAGGAGAAACCACAAAATCATGCAGATCAAGATCCAAGAATTGTAGTCTATGCACAAAATCTCTTCAATATTTTCTTGAAGTGTTTGAACATTATACATTGGTACAACTAAAGAAGCCTATTGAATATACATGAACAAAGCATTTCAGGAAAATTGTAGTGAACTGTCATTTAAAAATTGATCTTGTGGATCACCAAATATTAGATACTATAAATTAGTGTGCATTTAACACTACTGATCATGTCAACAAAACC
This sequence comes from Sequoiadendron giganteum, assembly GCA_007115665.2. NCBI lineage: Eukaryota > Viridiplantae > Streptophyta > Pinopsida > Cupressales > Cupressaceae > Sequoiadendron > Sequoiadendron giganteum. Next base: position 559,166,743 of record CM021105.1, read on the forward strand.
ACAAGGAAAACACTTCACTTCGATGCAAAGCATTTCAACATGACTTCATCAACCACTCTTTTTTTCAATGCATAGACCGAAACTCTATCACTTATAACTCTTGTTACAAAAGGTGTAAATACTTGAAATATTGGATATGACGACTTCACATCTTGACCACCTTAACTTCTGAGCGGCAAGAAATAATCTTGGATTGTAGAGGTATTCAAACCAAAATACTATGATACTAACTTAGAGTGTACACTATAAAAGACTTAGCAAAATTTTTGCAACCTATCTTGGTGTGTGGTATACCAAATAGGAATGATATCGAGGTATACATGTAGGAAACATATTAGAATAGGTGAACCAACCTCTGTATAACACATAGACAATAGATAGATCACTATTCATTCATCTAAATGCATTTTTGATAATATCAATAGATGTTTTTGCACTTGCACTATCTTTGGAGTATGTACAAACTTCAACATACACATTTGGAATTAATGACAACACATCATGAGTTGACATCAATGATAACACATCTGCCGACACTTGATACTTCATATGAAAAATATAAATTATATTCCTAAAAAATACTCAAAATAGATTGGTCAATGATTGTGGACACCTCCATTTAGAAAAAAACCTAAAAAGCATGATTAGAAATTTAATAATGGAATGGTTAGAGAAACCAACGTCAAGAAGAGGTGAGAAAACCAAGAATAAAATCCAAAAATAAAGTATATACCAAGAACCCTTCAGCCAAAAGAAATGAGCAATCACCTCTATCTTTGGACACTCAAGCATTAAATATTGAAGAAGAATAGGAAGCATCAAAATATCACATTCTTATATAATAAGGGAGAAATTAAAAATCAAGCTCAAGGGTGTTAAATTATAAGAGAATACTACTATGGCACTTAATACATAAACTTACCCTCCTTGTACTTCCTCATAACATGCAACACAACCATCTCTACCTTATGCTTCAGTTGTAGATGTAGGTCCAACCAAATAGCCAACTAGAGCACAACAATATGGGGCTAAAGAGAAATTTTATTAGGCTCCTCTTGAAGGTCCTATAGAATAAAATAAAGATCTACCAGCAAGATAATACAAGAAACCTGCTAAAGAGAAAGATGAGGTTGCTAATAAAATTGCTAAGAAAGTTTTAGCTCAATAATATTTTAAAGGGTAAATAGGGTTTAGTTAAGTAGACTTAGGGAACATAATGGTTTTAGTAGAGGAATTAGGAATGGTAATGGGATTTGCACCATTTAAATTAATGAATATATTTAAAACATATAAGTGAAATGAAATAAATAATTCAATTGAAAACAATTTGATCTTATTAATCCTAATCTTATCTAGAAGATAATTTAATTGAAAAACAAATCATAATTTGTATAAATATACATATCTTCTCTTTCAAAATAATATCTTTGCATCCTTTCTTCACGTAATTTTTGTTCCCTTTCCACTCAATGATATCGTGCAACCTTATTTTTCCTTGTCCTTTTATTTCCCATCTTCTTTGCAAAATATGATCTCGATAATTTCTTTGTTGATTCCATGTTCCATTTTTGTAAAGCACTTGCAAAAATATATGACCTTTCAAATACACCTAGCAAATGTTTCTTTATTTCTTGATATTAAAATCATAAAATGTGACCTTGTATATACACATGTAATTCAAATAGACACACTACTGTATTTTAACTCCAAATTATGATGAATGTTTGTTGCAATATCGACAAACTATTATCGAAATATCGACAAAACACTCATATTAATTTCGTCGCTAGATTTTCATTGCTTGCACGATGAAATTTTATATGTCAAAATCACAACCCAACATCATCAGTCATCGCCACGCAAAATGGAACCGGTGTTCATCGGAAAATCGATGCAAACTTCATCCATCTAGCGACGAAAAATAACCACAACACAATGTGAAATGCCTCTTCGAAAGCGTCGCAGAAACACCAAATGTTTGTCATAATTTTGACGATGTGGAGCATGCCATTACGACAAAAATATCATTGCGTGTACAACAACCTCATCAAAAAATTTAGTAGTTCATCAGTTTATGTTCATTGCAATTTCGACGAAACCCTACAATTTTACAAAAAATTATTCGTTCAAATGTATGCTATTACATACATTTGAACAAATTTTATTATTGGTGTGGGTGAGTTTTCTGATTGGAGCCTTGTGGCTATGTTCATTTTAAAGACTATGTGGCTATGGTCATTGATATCAACTAGCAATCCCATCTCACAAAGTGAAAAAACTATGGTAGAAGTGAACTCCAAAAGACTATTCAACTATAGAGAATGATATTATCAAAATAGGAATAACATGGTTCATAAACTATTCAGTAAATTATAAAGAAAATTCGACACTAAAAAACCAATAGATACAATTCTGAAGTAAGAAGAAAAATCTTGATTACTTTACATCTCTGAACCATATCATCAAAGTATTATCTTTCTTGCCCTCGTAAAGCTTCAAAATTCTCAATTGTATCAATGACAACCTTATGCTTTGTCTTTGGCTTTGGTGGCTCAAAAGGACATGTCAAGCTAGCTATCTTTGTGTCCTCGATTCTTTTAGGCATTTGTGGATGAATCATATCTTTGCCAATAGCAATTCCTTCAACCAACTCTGTATCTTCCAACCTTCCACCAACTTTTCCTTCAAATTTAATCAAATCCAAATTAACATCCTTTCTTTCCAAATCTACAACAGCAAGAACTGATTTGACAACAATCTCTGTTAACATGTATTTGCATATGTTAACACTACATCGAAGAAAAAAACTTCAATACAAAAAAATTGACATTTAAAAGAATCAATTGTTATCATAGTTGTAGGTAGGAAGGAACTTATTCCTTGTGAAATGAGCATACAAATTGATAAGGCATTAGTATCTCCAATTCCAAAATAAATCAATTTAAAATCATAATCACGTCCAAAATTTAATAAAAGTTACTCCAGAGTTTAATAAAACCAAATTTGCAAACAACATGTGTGCAATTAAAATATTTACAATTGATTTTGTACCAATTTTTTTTCCTTCATATAGCACTTCACTAAGCTATTGCACACTACTATGGAAAATAGGAGATAGGGTATTCTACTTAAGGGGTGTATGTACTCAATTATTGGCAAATCTAGATTGTTGTTTCTAATCTTACATATTAAGTGTATAGGTTGTGTATAGAATAAGGTCACCCTTTATGTTCTTTTATGCAACTGCTATTAATTATTTGAAACTGATGTAGAAAAAAGGTGATAATTGTCTTGTTGTCTTCACAATTTCATTTAACCTGCTTAATTACATGAGTGTGAAAATGCATAAGATGGAAATCCAAAAAGGGGTAGTTAGAGTCAAGAAGATGAAATAGAAGAATCAACAAAATCCCAATGCAACCACGGCTCCATAGCCTTGCTAATAGAAATTTTTATCTATTGTCTAAAATATCTCAGTGATCTCTACCTTGACGAGTCATTGAAACTGAAACTGCTCTTGAGATGTATGATTGTAAAAGACTACATTCACTACTACAAAAAAGGTCAATGCATCGACATTGGCAAGTCATGCAATAATTAAGCTTCAACCAAAAAGGAACAGCCAAATTCCCTCTTTTGGCTGGAAAATTCAATCAATACAACAAATGTTCAATCCATGCATGCATATTATTCTTGTATCTAGTTCAATGGACAATGGTTTAGTAACTAGATGGCATACACTGTTGTAGTGATGGTTACCAGAAAAAAATATATATATATTGAGGGTTTCTGAACAAAGCAGCAACATGACATAATCAAGGCCCCCTGATGAAATCATAAAAAATTAATATTATGTAAATATTTTGTGAGTAACATGGAGTCTTGAAAAATGTTAATGATCATAAGGATAGTGGCCTTGCAATCTTCTAAAACTGATTTCTTTTATAGTGATCCCTTAGAATTTGATTTTTTCAATGTAAAGTTCTTCATTGCTTGTAAAGGGCCATGCAACTATTTTTTTAAGTACATAGTGGCATCCATGAATGTGTTTTGAGTCCTATTGTAATCCATGTTGGGAGTGATCAAAGATAGTGAGAATACAAGAGGTTGTAAGTCTGATTTTTTATAGTAAGTTCCCTACTGATCATGAGTATTGTTCCTTTGAGAATATGTTGTTCCTTTGCTCAAGCCTTGTATCTGTGGATGTAACACAAATTGGTCCTTGATGTGTGTTAATCCTTGAATTTCCAAATGAGACATTTTGCCTACAAGGGAAATTAGGTGAGTTTGTTGATTGGACCCTTGTCCTTCCAATCCTTTTCAAGTTGCAATCAACATTTTCATTGATTTTTGTCCTTCCAAATCATACCTTTACTAGAATTAGTAAGATTCAACCAATATGCAACCAAGATAAGTACTGACCTTGCGCAATTTCTTGAAGGATTTTTTATGATGCGAGATCCTTCCATGGATAGCTTCCCTTGCAAAATTTGTCATCCAGGGTAACATATGAGATGTGTTAAAAAGTAAAATAAGTACAAAGGGTAACATATTGAAGCAAAGAGAACTAATAAAAATCAAATAAGCTTAAAAGTACAGCGTAATGAAATATTGAAAAGTGCATTACCTTATTGAGCTTCTCTTTGTTTCGAGAATAGTTTAATATTATCTACTTAATAGGGCCAACCACATGAAGGTGGAAGCTCATTTGGCCCCTTCCCCGCCCTCACATCACTCTCAATTCCCCATACCTAGTCATATAATAGTAATCATTCATTCATCCATTAATAACATATAACATTCATTCATTAACATATAACATTCATTCTTTCAATTTTTACATATTATCAAAAATGTGGTTGTCAAAATTATTAGTTTTTAACATTCATTAACATATTATCAAAAATATGGTTGTCATAATATGATTACAATCACTTTTTTTTTATTTCTTTTTTGCAGCTAAATAAATAAGAAGTGGAGTATCATTTTCTAAATCATCTACCCCCCTTGAGTTTTTCTTCCCTTTGTTTGTAATCTTAATGTATGCCTAGTCGTGTACTCACGACGTGGAAGCCGCTGCAAGGGGGGTCTATTGCAATAACAAAGAAATGTTAAATTGATGTATTTTATTATTATTGTTACAAGTATTTCATTAATTAAAAGAACATACTTGAGTGGTGCTCTTTACCTGATGGGGCCACATCATTTTCCTGATCTTGTCTTATAGGATCATGCTCAACATGCAGAACATCCTCTAAATCCTCTAGAGTTGAAACACAAAAGGTTACATTAATTAATACACCAATTGCAATTAAATATGTTTAAAATAACATTAGAGTGGTCCTCTTTACCTGATGGCACCAGATCATGTTCCTGATCTTGTCTAGCTTGATCATTCTCAACATGTTGATCACGCTCTACATGCTCTAAAGTTGAAACATGAAAGGTTACATTAATTAATACACCAATTGCAATTAAAGATGTTTAATTGTATTAATACATAATGTGTTTTGTATAACACATGAATACATCCAGTACTAGGATGCACACGACCATGACCTTCATCTATAGGTTGTGCTCCACCCTCACCAGGTTGCATTTCAATAACATGTGTAGTATTATCATGGCTTGCCTGTTTAAAACAAATAGGCACATAATTACTTTATGGTGGAAATTAATATTTTTTTAGATTGCACAAGTATTCAATTTTAAATAAACTTCATTGAGTTTTTTTACCTGTGTGTCGGATGCAGTGGAAGCTTGTGTTTTCCCAGTCAAGATTCTTAGGCATTCATCTACAACTCCATAGCCTTTCTGGAAGGCAATCTTCAGGTCCTCTTTTGTGGGAACTTTGTTGAATTCAAAGCCCTATATTTTTGCATAAGATCATGAATTTTGCTTCTATGGTGTGATAAAACCAAAATTGTTTGCAATTTATTATTTGGATGCAATATTTCATTTATTGATACTTACAATTCGTGTGGCTAATTTCATATAACCACCAGAGCCAAGTTTGTGTTGCCCATGTTTTTCTAGTCTTGCCTTTGTTGCCTTCAATGTGTTGGGCAGCCTCTAAAATTTTTGAAATACGTTAGATTATGTAAAAAGAAAGAGTAATCAGTATATAATTATATTGTTGATAGCATCACATACCTTCCTTGACCCGGTGGTGTCTTTCCTTTCTTCTTTTTAGACTTCTCCTTTCCATCTGACACCAGGTCCTTCCACTCCCTCTCTAGAATCATGGGGGATGCTCGTACTTTTTTTCATTCTCTAAATGTGACCTATATTGGTCCCTCACATACTTTAGATAGGTACACCCTTTCTTAAGGACCTTGGTTCGGTTAAATGTGTTATTACCAAACAACACAACTAAATGGTTAATGAGCTCATCTTTTAAATCTTGATTTTGGCCATTCCACGTGTATGTATGGTGGGCTCGAAGATATCCAATGTAATATCATTTAGATGTTTATAAAAAATATCATTTCCTACAAAATGATCATGGGATCATTAGTTTAAAAAGAGTGATCAATAAGTAAATTTCAATTGGATTATATATGATAATAATTAATTTTTTAAAAAGTACCTGGGACCTTCTCTATCTTTATGGGAATGAAATCCCCGGTCACCACAAATGTGACCGGAAATGTTCTTGTACTAGTAATACAGGAAGATCCAAGAAATGCTACTAAAACATCACCAGTACTAGTGGCCTCTACATCTATAGGTACATGTCCTAACGCATGTTCTGGCATGTGTTCGCTACAAGAGGGTGAAATACCTGATGCCTGCATGCTATGTGTTGCCGATATTTCAGACTATAATATAGGAACGGATGATGGGGTCAGATGTATGCATAGGAAGATCAAGATCAACACTTGTACCAACCCCTACTCCTCGGGTAGCACCTGCAGTACCCTGATCATGGCCAGCAACATCATGAGGACATAAAAATCCTATAAAAACAACACATATATTAGTTCATGAGAAAAAGATTACAAAATATGAAACCATGAATGAACTTATGTTATAATTAAAGATCTCATGACAACTTACTTTCAAGTTCTATGCTCTCTCAATCAATATTTTAACCCTTTCTCTTATCTCATCTATTTGAGGCACTATGAATAACAACTGAAGGATTTCTTAATTGCATTTTTTTTGGATCTTCCTTATCATATCCAGAGGGTTTGTGAAATATGCGATGTCATCATCGTATAATAGTGATTCTACCTCCCTATGGATGCTCTCCTCTACTGCTGGTGCCTTTCCCCACATCACATAATAGTGATTCCACCTCCCTATGGATGATCTCATGTACTATTGGTGCCTTTCCCCGATCATCCGACAACGACAAGAATATTAAAAACATTATCGAAATTAACCCAATAAACTTTTGAAAAAAACATAATAATGAAACATTTTGCTCGTATCTAATTTGTACAATTACAATGAGGTAAACCTATTGGTTAGAAGCGCCTGAAGATGCATCATGATCTGTGCTCTGGGTCAGAGCCTTCTCCCTATGATCAATGTCTCGTTGTGACAAAAATTAAATATAAAAAAAATTACCGAAATGAAACCAATAGACTTACGAAAAAAAACAAAATAATAAAATGGTATATTGGAGTCATTAATTGGAGGTTGGGTAAAATGGTATATACTACATACCACCCCCATAGTAACTGTGTTTGTATCTATACAATTCAAATTGTAATCAATTAGCAACTCTTCCCCTGTAGTTATTGATTTTATCACACATATGAATACACAGTTTCCCTTGCGCGCCACGAATATGCAATTAGGTTGCTTATTTGTTGACCCAAGTTGTGTACTATTTATAAACCTTGCAATATTCCCTGATGCTTTTGGCCTTTCGTCAATGTATATAGCCACTCCTTTATTTTGATCCTTATATTTTAGTTGTATATAATTTGCTGACAGTGCATACCTATGCATACTTTGTGTATATCGAACTAGCTGCATCCAATCTTTGTAACTGTAACAGGGTCCAACATACTCCATCAATTCAATAACTTTTACGTAACAAACCTTTATGTTGTCTATGCAAAATAGGCCCAAACCATGTAATGATGATGGTGTTATGCGATATATCCTCTCATTGACACAAAAACCAATGTTTATTGGAGGAAGTTCCTTGGGTACCCATTGTTTCCATAGATGTTTGTACCTCAAGGGCACCTCCATGTCGCCTATGCTCTCATCATCATAAGACCATGACCCCCCTTCAGCAAGAAAAAATTCCATGTGTTTATAGAATTTTCTTCTAGTCTTTTGACCTCTAGTTGATCTCCCTCTTTTAGACCTACTACATGTGTCGCTTTCCTCTTCTCTTCTTGAATTTACCTCGCTCGAGGAAGAGATATTTGACAAATACCTATTTGGTGGTACTTGCACTCCATCGAATGAGAGAGATAGTTACTAAAAATTCCTTGAGGTTTTTCATGTTCCATCAAGATGTCGGCGAGCGTAACTATAAGATGACAAAGAGAATCTACAAGAGATCATGGACATAGTAGAGGTTTCCTAGAAGATGGACTTAGTTTTCCACACCCTTCAACTTGGCTGGTTATTTTTCATGGAATTTTATTTAATTTCAAAAGGCATTGATAAAGCTAAGATGTATGTCATCTTATGTTGTCTTATGACAAGATAATCTTCTTAGGGGGGTCTATGGTGCAGGAGCACCAAGAGCCCTTTGAGGCCACCATGACCATTTTGGGTCAATCTTTATAATAAGGTCATGATGAGGCCATTTTGTTTCTTTTCATGAGTAAATAAGGTCATTCCATGTATTGGATCAAAGTTGTATTGTCATTGTGCCATTTTTTGTCATCTCTAAGCCAACTAGGTCCTAAATAGGTCAACACTGGTCAACCCCTCCAGAGGTGGCCAAAAGTGATGAAATTGATGTAATTCATGGTTTTATGTCATATTTATCATTTTTGAGGAGTCCTAAGTTGATAGGGGATCATTTGGTTGAAAATTGCAAAAGTTGTCAAAATTGCTCAAAAGTTGCTATGAGCAACTTTACAATTTTGGTGCAAAAAGTTGCATTTTTTTCCCAAACCTTATGCTTTGAAGCCTTGGGTTTTGCGAACATCTAGAGGAGTCATTTTCTTGTTTCTTGGAGGTTTATAGGGTTAGTTGGTGGAAGGTTTCTATTACTTTTTGTACCTATCTATGAAAATTTTTGGACCACCTTCCTTGAAGACAATAGTCCCTCTGAGGTAGTTTCCATTTGGGTAGGCAACACCTCGATGGAAACCACAAATTTTATTGAGTTCCCTTCAAAATATAACTTTCTAACCTTTCTAACCCCTTACAAATGAGAAGGCCTTCTCCCGATCCATATAAAATAATTTGTTGTAGTTATACGAAGTTGTTTGTGATGTAAGAGAAAATTGTTGAATTCATTGCAAGAAAGTTATTCAAATCAAGTAATTTAATTGATGAGATAAAAGGCTCTATAATGAATGGTTCATAAGGCACAATTATTTTCATAGGTATTGCAAATGTGATAGCAAGCTAAGTGGGTTTAACCTTGGAGGAAACTCTGTGGATAAGTGCACTTGAGTTGGAGTCATACTGGGATTGACCTCTCGGGAAGGCCCAACGCTTCACCTCTATGAGCATCACCTAGATGCAATGACTGCTAAGTGTTCCATTCATTCTCATGAGAGGTTGGATTTATTTATAAAGAGGCTTGTTGAGTTGTAGTAAGTGTCCTTTATGGATTTGATGCGATGAATTTGTTTGATGATGTGAAGTTGAGGACAAAAACCTTCAGTAGATCGACAAGAGTTGGAAAAAAGCCTAAGGGTGGATTTGCAACAAAGTTCACAATTGGGCCAAATTTTTTAAGTCTCCATTGGAGACAAATTTGCAAGGATTAAGGGTTTGATTCGAAACTAAGGTACTTCTGCAATTTTTAGAATAAAGTTATTTTGATTGGAAAATGAATTATATTATTGTTGAAGCATGCAGTTTAGTGTTGGGTCAATCAATTATTGTTTGGAGGCCAATTTGGAGGTGAAATTCAAAGCTACGGGTTCAGGTTTTGATATCCTCTAGAAATGTGTCTTGATGTGTTTTAACATAATCTAAAACAGGAAATTCGAGTAATCAATGAGTTTTTCTTGACATTTGATCATTGAATTTGAATGTATTTGTGTTACAAGGGTTAAAACAATGTTCTACTATCTCAATGGTTCTATTTCAACTTGGTGGTTGCATTGAATGAAAACAATTGTATGCTTTTTCATGGACTGTTATGTGTTGGTAGCAATTGATAATTCTGATTTATATCAGTGACAAAGGAAGGATGTTGATATGAGTGAATCATTTGAACATGAATGCCATGAATGTAAGAGGTTAAGGGGAGACATTGGGGCCCTCTTATATTTTGATTTGGTGGAACCATGAGTTTGAAATCTTCATATACACTGATTGGTAACCCTGATTTTTATAAGAGTCAACAACATTAATTATTTTGCAGACATAGGGAAGGTTCTTGTGCATAAAAATGTGTTATGAATGTTGGTGGATGGTTGGGATACTCATAAAAAAATTTGAAGCCCAAACCATAGAGTTTATGATACCTTTCATGTTCTCTTAAGAGTCACTGATATCAGACAGTAAGGTAATATATTGGTAGTCTAATGAAGTTTGTGGCTTTCTCTTAAAGTTGTGTCTCTCCATTAGAGATTGTGTAGACAACATAGGGACGTTTGATAGAGTAAAAGGGGATTTTTTTGTGTATGATGGTAAGCCCTTTAAAGTATTGAGTGTTGAGTGAGGAGTGTGATCAGATTTTTTTTTGGATAAAGGGTTGGTTATTCTTGAAATCAGAACCAGTGACCTTGTTTAAGGCAATAGTACAAATCAATATTTGTTCTTTCTATCTTGTTTTATGAACATTGGAGGGTAATTTGAATGTACCTTGATTGGGAAATTTCTTGTATGTCTTGGTTATGATTAGATTTGTTGGTAAGCTTGATGGCCTTTGGAGCCATTTGGAAGTGGTTGAGTTGTGAATAGGTATGGAGACCTTATTGTCTTAATCCTAATTTTTATATCAAAAAGTCGATAGGAAGATTAATGTTTCTTGGGGAGTAGAAGGTTGTGTATTTGCAATCCTTTATGTAAGGGTAAAGTGCTTTGTTGCAAGATTACTTTGAATTTTTTTGATCCTATATGTATTAACGTTGTCCTATGAATGATTTTATAGATGATGTTATCAAGAAAAGATAATATTGTGATTAAGAGATAATTGTGAGAGTGTTTTTTTACTTTGAGAAGGTCAACTAGGGTTTGAAGTCTTTTCTAAGCATAGCCAGGTTTTGAGAATAATTTTTGAGCTATTTTGTACCTACATTTGCATACTTTATTCTTCTTTATCTCAGAAATATATGAGAAAAATCATTGTGTTCATTTTTATAATTCATGGGTAGAAAAAAAGGAATTTTCTATACTTTTTCTAGGGGTAGACTTAGTATTACCCAGAAAATTATTTCTTTAAGGAGAAAAATCAGTCTTATAATTTGATCGTAATTCTTAGTTTATTTGTAGAATTTGTTATATGCAAATAAAGTTTCAAATTTTTGTGCCCTAGTTTTGAAAATATTGTTGTTTTTCTATTATCCCTATTTGGGGATATTACACGCACATGGGTGTTGGATGCAAGAAAAACATGAAAGATGCTGAAAAAACACAATTTTCTGCCCCAATAAGCCTTACCCACTCAATGTAAAAAAACACACTACCATTTCAACCCTGTTTAGTAAATTGGAAGGATTTTATAGTGGATTTGAATATTAATGGGAGTTGACCAAAATATAGCATGCAACACTTACAGTGGATTTTCTAGCACTTGCACTTGTTCGTCCTCTTTCTCCCTCCATTTTTTTTTATTTCTGGCTAGCTGGATGCTTTGTGGGCAACTTGGTATTTCAATTGATCCTTGCAGTCATTATGCCTTCTAGATCATAGCCCCAACTCTCTGCTCCTGCGCGTGCCAAATAGACTAGTTTATTTTTATACTTTCAAAAGAGAATTTTTATATTTCAAATTTCAAATACAATTTCGGTCCAATTATTTTCCTTCATTTTAATTATTATGTAAACTTGAAGCACAAAATGTCTACAAAACACTTTATTTGAATACCTCCTAGAAGATATCAAGGGCCTAAAAATAATAATCTAATAATAATGCTACATTAGAAATTGATTTGACATTCTAGAATAATATGCACATTTCACTAAATTAATGTGTTGTAATATTATTTTTCCATTTTAGTTAGCTTTTGATTAAAGAGTTTGATCTAATATCTAATATCACGCAAAATTTCCTCTAAGAAAATGCATTTGGAAAGTGCAAAGCTAAATTCCATAGATTTCATTAATATCCTTGTTGTTTCTTTCAATATGGAAGCTTTGATTAAGGTATGGACATCCATCAAAGTACAACATATAGAGGTATTTTTCCAAATGTTGAGGTTACAACTATCCTATTCGTATCACCTACTTTAAGTGTTGTGCTAGCATATCTAACATGAAACAAATCTACAACTATATAAATAAATATATGGTAGAAATATCTAATTGTGAGTTACATTTACTTTTCTTTTCTTTTTTCATATTTGTTCTCTATAGGTTATACCATATAGTATATTGATATGCGTAATAGTAATCTCTTTAGTTTGCATGAATAAACTTCTTCACAACTTAAATATAAGATAGATATAAATATGTAAATATATGCCAAGTCAATAAGAGTGGATGGTGCAAAGTATCTAGGTGGTAGATAAGGAAATGATGATACAAATTTGAGAGTGGATGTGTTTGAATTTAATAAATTAAAAATTAAAATAGACATAAATTACTTGAAATAATTGCTTCATAACCCATCTAATCAAATCATAACCTATCAAAAAGGCAATGGGAATTTTATAAAGAAAAGAACACGACCCAATCATAAGTGTATGGCCTTTGTAGAAAGGAGTGATCCACCTTAGCAGTAGCAACTACCCCTTCCAAAATTTTCTCACATTACACAAAGCCACAATGTTCCTCCAAGATAAGCCAATCAAATCCTACTTTATGTGTCCTAGTAATCAAATCAGAGATGATCCTAAAAATGGCATTGCAAAGGGTGATTGGTCTAAAAAATCTAAATGAATTTGCAATTATTTCACTACTCTTATCAATGTGTCATCTTTCATGAAATTTCTCAAAACACTATTCATTATGATCATATGGAAATTTCTAGGAGAGCTACAATAGTTGTAACATCATGAATTAATTATGTAATGGCATAACAATTTAAAACATCATGAATTAATTATGTAACCATATAAGTCAAATATAATTCTATCAAGAAATCAATATCAAATAGATAATATAATCTCATAACTCATACATTTCAATGTCATTGATCTTCTTCTTCATCCAACTCTTTGTCTGTATCATCCGATCCAGATTCAACATTATAAGGATTGGTCATATCATCATCATCGTCATTGATATCAGTTTCAATAATGTCATCATCCACACAGATATCATATTCATGAACATTAACTACTACATCATCATGATCTAGTTCCTCTTCTTTGAAATTTTTGTCAGGCACATCATCAACTAACTGTTGATCTTGATCATCATCTACATCATCAACTAACTATTGATCCTGATCATAATCTACATCATCTTCTAGTTCCTTGGTATCTTCTTCTTCGGTATGAGATTTTTCATGTCTCACCAATAAAGCATAAAGAATCACATCGGCAAGATAAAACACTATCGAAGTAAGGTTCTTAAGTCAGCCCAAGAACATTTGTCTCACCGGTGAAATATCATCAGTGAGACACCCATCCTGTCTTATTGAAAAAACAAAAGAAAATACTATCAACAAGACAATTGCTATCAGGGTGAGTTCAAAATGTTCTCCTAACTCTCCATGTCATGTCGATGGGATTACATTGGTAAGAGTCTTGGCGACATAATTAAGATTGAAGGAATGAACATTGAGGAGACTCATAGCATCATGGAAACAACTGAGTGTCTTAGCGATACATAGTCTCTTGTTGATAAAGAATACAAATGGGTCAAAGGACTCATCGAGGTGACTCTTGGTGATATCTATGCATATCGGCAAGAGGTTAGGAATGTCACGCCGATCAAATTTCATATGAAGATGTGCATCGAGAAGATACAATTCACGGTCCCGCCGATGAAGAAGTTCATCGACAAGATGAGCATCATCAAGAAGAGATCAATAGGTCATATCAAGCATATGTGTCTTACCGATGAATTACCATCAGTACGAGATTTTTCATGTCTCAATGATAAAGCATAAAGAATCACATCGGCAAGACAAAACACTATTGGAGTAAGGTTCTTAAGTCATCCCGAGCATATTTGTCTCACCAATGAAATATCATCAGCGAGACACCCATCCTTTCTTATCGATGAAACAAAAGAAGATACTATCAGCAAGAAAATTTCTATCGAGGTGAGTTCAAAATTTTCCCCCAACTCTCCATGTTATGTCGATGGGATTACATCGGTAAGAGTCTTGGCGACATACTTAAGATCGAAGGAATCAACATAGGGGAGACTCATAGCGGTGGGGAAATAACTGAGTGTCTTAGCGATACATATTCTCTTGTTGATAAAGAATACAAATGGGTCAAAGGATTCATCAGGGTGACTCTTGGCGATATCTATGCATTATGGATCGAAAGGATGAATTATGTGATATTGGCGAAAAGGACATAATGTCTCCCCGATCAACGGGGTGTTCAATGAACGTTGGCTGAACCTGAATAAAAAGGATCGCCCAGAGTTTGAAATGTCATTGTCGATATAAAGCACTTGATGTGATAGTGAGAATTTAAAAAAAAATGCAAAATCATACGTGCTCAGAGCTGGAACATTAATGGAGCCACGAACACACAAAGAATTATAATTTTTTTGAAGAGGAGTAATTGAAGGAAAAATTTGCAGAATTAGCAGCAGGAGATTGAACGAAGGGCTGGAAGATTTTACAGCCAAATATTTTCAAATAAATTTGTAAGTTCTCTGCAATTGAATTTCCTATTCTATGATTTATAAAGATTAAAATGGAAAGTACTAGCTCAGGGAAAACAAAGGGCAAGAGACAAGGTGAGATTAGTCGCCCTAGAGGGAAAAAGCAAAAAATTGAAACTGAAAATGAGCTAGGGGTAGTGGAAAGGAAATTGAACCAAGACTTAATAGACCAATTACCTGGTTCAAGACCTAAAGTTAGGTGTTCCACTTAGCTTAGGGCAGAAGTGGAAAAATTGAAGGATAAGTGGAAACACATAGGTGATATCTGGACTCCAATTAGGGGATACAAGCTATTCATCTTTCATTACCACCAAAGGAATCAATATGAACCAGTGTGTAACCCTTGGAATTTTAACCTAGGGAAATTGGTCTGCCAAACATGTTTGTAGATGCAAAATTGGTAAAAATGCTAGTTGCTCACTATGACCCGAATCTCAAATCTATTTTTAATCCATCGGGAAAACCCTTTGTACAAATATTAGAGGCTGCAATTAGTAAGGTTTTTAACCTAGAGGGGGTATGTGATAAAAAAATTGTAAATGAGGAGTTGGAAAGGGAGTTTTGGAGAATGGATACTATATACTAGGGTTGGAGGTTACCATTGCACATAATCAAAAAGGACGGAAACTCAATTCCATTACAAGATAGTGATGGCCCTCCATTTCATGTTGACATGTTTGAACCATACTTGAATTATACATATTTTTCAATAGGCCAAGTATTAGGGATAGAGGTCCCTGAGTACATGTCAATTGTGCCAATGGTAGTGGCAAAAAATGTTTAGTGCCATAATTCTATACCTTTTGACTATGCTTCACATATTGCCAAATAACTTCATGCAAGATTAATGTCAATGAAAAACGGATCTCTTGTTTTGCATTTGAAGCCCTATTCAATCTTTTGCATATGATATTGTACTATGGACATGAATTGAATTTGTGGCCTGAAGGGTTAAGAGTTTCAAATTTTGATAAGGAAGATCATTACTAGTACAACTCTGGACTTCCATTTGGGACAATAGATTTGCTAGTTCTTTCTTTATACATTTTGAAGAATATTTTGTGAAGCCATTGCATAAATTGTATAACCACCCTTGTGATTACTCACTATCTGATGAAATAAAAAGATTTCTCATACCTAAGGACTTTGATGGGCCTGTCAATCACAATTGGGGGGACTGGTATTGCTTGGAAGGTGCAACTATGATCAAGATATATGGGTTTGAGGATGCACCTTTTATCCTTCCCAAAATAGTACCTGACAGGATTGCCTACCTAGAGATTGCTAGGCAGTTAGATTTTTTAGATTTCATGAACTTAAGTTCTTACGGAAAACATGCATTTGTTCCTAGCACTCTTTGTTTTGGTGACTTCATTGTGTGAGCAAGGGATGGATATGATTTGGTTCTAAATAAATTGTTACAATATAATATGAAGAAAGTTCCACTATGGAAAAGATTTGATCCAGAGGGGTATATCCACTTTGTAAGAGATAAAATGAAATTGGGTGTGTATGATCACGTACCCTATCAGTATGATGATCTGATTAGGAATTTGGAGGAAGAAGAAGCATAAAGAGTGGTTGAAGAATATAACAAAAGGTTTCCAGATGTTGGAATGTTGTCTTCAGAGGAAGAGACATCTGGTGATGAAAGGCCCCACAGTATAATTAATAAAATTTCTTGGGCAAGAAATCAAGCTTACAAATGTCCTCCTAGGGAAACAAATGCTGAAAATAATTCAGTTACAGATGCAAGATAGATTGCATACAAGTCATTTGAGTCGATGATGAATTTATCAAAACTCTAGAATTTAAATCCTTCTTATACAATCAAAAGGGGAAATCAATAAGAGAATCAGTGGAAGATATAACACCACATAATGAGGGGAAACTATTGAGCAATTTGAAACTAAGTGTAGAAAAATAAATGGAAAACATGACCCCTGAAAAGGGAAGAAAATTGTTAGAAAATATAGGTGTCATGATTTTTCCTGGGCTAGATTTAAATTCTACTTTAGTTTTTGATAGTTTTTTGAAGAATAATAGTGCCACATACAAACCCAACCCTGAAGGTGTAACATAGATATACGCATGATCCAGGTATAATCCTGATGAGGGATCACTCATGATTTGGGCTTTGTACCCACCACACAAGAAATCTATTGTGATTGATACAAAGAAAGCTTTTGGGTATTAATGACATTAAAAGTTAGAGAAGTTGATCTAATAACGACAACAGATATTGGCGTTAATGTTGCCAAGTTGAATAAGACATAGCTGCAAATGTTAATTAAGGAGAAAGAAATGTATAAGATGAACAATGAAAGATTACTTAGAGAGAATGATCGTTTGAAAGATATGGTGGGAATTGCATTAGAACCCACTAAGCAACTAACTCATGGTGAGAGCTCCCAAGCTAAGGACAAGTGGGAAGAGTCTAGTGCATACTCTCAAGGAAAACATGACACACTTACTACAATAATTAGAAAAAGGCATGATAGCTTGACGATCTTGTTGAACAAACTTTGGGGAACAAGTTTATAAATCCATATTGTAGAACAAGAACATATAAGAATTGATGGCAGGATTCAAGAAAAGTGTCAAGAAATAAATGAGAGGGATGTTCCAGATAATGAAATTATTAATATTGCTGATGACATCATGAGAAAAAATAGGAGCTTTCATGAACAGATTCAAAGAGATGCACAAGGATTGGTTGAAGCCATAAAAAAGGGATTACTAGCACTATTTGAAGATGGAGGAAAAATGAAGGGAAAGGCCAAATGGGTTGATGAATGCAAGTGCAACAACTTTTGGAAATGGCTATAGAGAAAGACTCTCCACTAAATGAAGCTTGCGAGTTGGTCGAGAAGATGGTGATGATGTAGATAGAAATCCAAAATGCGCTAGGAGATGTTGACACACATTTCTCTCGAGATTACTTGGATCATTTGTCAAAAGTCCATTTATGGCTAAACAAAGCCTAATTTCTAGTTTATTATTGTTGTTGCTAAGAAAAAACATTTCTGAAAGGACATGTCCTTTCACGGTTTTGTTGTATTTATATCTATTTTATAATGTCAAATAGATATAGGTGGATAGAAGAAGGATACACTAGATAAATTTGTAATGATGTTTTCATCTAAAAAGACTTAGATGCATGTATGAATTTTAATGAAGTTAATGAAGATATCTAAATTTGTGGCTTAATCTTGGTATCAACTGTTTGTTGAAGTTATGCAGTTATATGGTTGTCTCCATTTTGATACTTTTATGTTGTTTAAATTGATATATCAAGCATATATTTAGTTTATCAATACACATTTGATGTATTTGTGTGATGTGGTTATTTGATTCTTTCAAGTAGATATTAAATCCTTCTAATCAATCATAGTAATTGGGGAGTATTAATTGGATCACTAAGAAGAATCACATATTGTCATTCAGTCTCAACTAGAGTTTGTCAATCATTTATTTGCACGTTTATACAAGTTATAAACTACATTTGTGTGCTAAACAATTTGAATTATTTCCATCACAGATTACACTTTTTTAGATCTTCATTGGAATCCATATACCCAACAAGGCACTAGCCTAACATTTTTATCTTTTAGTTCATCCATTTTATTTTATACATCTGTTAACTGAACATATTTCTTACTCATACAATTTATGTTAGATTAGGATTACATCTGTTAATTGGACATATTTAAAGCAATTGAATGCAATGCAAAATATATTCTAATTAATCTCCATGACCATCTTATAATTACCTCTCACTTTCCTCAATCTACCTTTCCCCGTTAGGTACTCCCCTTCGAATTTGTTAATGGAGTTGGGATCCCAAATGCGATCTACATGGATCTTTGCTACGAACTTAGGAAGATACTCAGTAATGTACACCATCTTTTGGTATACCATATATCCCTCCACCATAGAACCCTCATGATTTTCTCTTTGTATAACCAAAGCCTTCAAAAATTTCAAGTGCCTCTCAACCATCCACATTGACCTTGTGTGTACAGGTCCACACAATTCAATCTCCTCAACTTGGTGTATGAGGTAGTGTTCTTGTGCATTGAAAAATATTGAAGGTAGAAACTTTTGCATTTCACACATTAGACAAGGAATTTTTCTCTTCCAATAATTTATATCTTCTTTATGGATTTCTTTAGATGACAGCCATCTACAAGTGATTCAAGGCACAAATATATTAATGAGATGTAACAAAAATATACAATATATTACATAACAAGTAAAACGAATGGAAAATATAAGATCTATAAAATGAATTGAACAAATATCGCTACTTACCTCATGTATTTTCCAAGATCATATATAACTTTCTTGACATTGTTGTCGAAGTTGTCTGGGAGAGATAGAGGTAGAACGTACTGCAACAATTATAAAATGATCTTTTCATTATTTTTCCAAAACTAGTAAACATAATACACTAAAAAGTACATGCAGTATAAAATATATAAAAAATATACCAGAATAATTACCTTAATGAAGGTATGCCAATCATGCATTTTCATCCCTAGCCCAAATTCACCTTTCTTTGTTATGATATTGTTTATGTTCGCAGCAAATCCTATGGAAAATCAAAATTTTCATATGACTTCTTTTATAGCATTGCTTTGCTGCTCCGTTAATAACCAAGGAAGGGTGCTTATATTAATTTGGTCTCCATTGCTATTTAATTGAATGACATTTTTCATTGCATGATTGGCTTTTTGAATGTCACTACAAATTTTGACATGTTTTTGTTTGTCATGCCCTCCATCCAATATTTTCCATAAATTTTGTATTATATTCTTTCTAATATGCATTTTATCAAACAAATGCATAATTTGTAGCTGCTCATAGTAGGGCAACCTAATAAATTGTATGGGATAACTTTTCAGTCCTTGTGGAAGTCGGCCATTAATGCCTTGACGACCTTCATGAAGCATATAAGTTACACAAATTAACAATGACAATCATTGTCAATTACAGCATGAGTAAACAAAACACAATATAAAAATATAAATTCCAAAAATATCATATATGATAGATAAACAATTTGATCCGATGTATAACCTTGACAATTAATTATATTATATTCCAACTTCCATAGGCGAGGTATCATTCTTCGTGGTTTTGATGTAGTCTCTTCTTTCCCATTGAATTTTTTTTTTTCAGTAGTTTGATATTTATGATTTCTGTGGAGGAAGTGCCTATACTCATCAAACACCTGCTTTCCTAAACTTGTTGAACAACGAGATTTCATCTTTGGACCACAAACTGGACATGAAAAATTTCCCTTTGTTTGAAGACCTACAAGATCATATGTAATTGGATTAAATATGTCAATTTTTATAATTATATATAATGAATAGATTATTTAAAAAACATGCATGATATCTACTTCATAAAATTAAATATCGTTAAAGTGCAGTCGAACGTTATAATATACCACAAAAATGTGTTAGCCCTGGGGCATCATGAATTGTCCATACAAGCATTGCATGGAATTGAAATTGTCTTTGTCCTATTGGTCTAGAGACGTCATACATAGTGACGTCATTCCATAACTTTAGTAACTTGTCGATAAGAGGCTCAATATATACATTCATATCTTTAACCCGGTACTTACCTAGTTGAATGAACATAAACATTACATAATTATTATAACCATTTTATTGTAATACATATAAATTAATGTACATGACTATTAAATGAAAAAAAATATAAGTCATTATGCAACAAATAAGACAAATGAGATGCTACTACATTAAAAAAAAACTATGTAAGCAAATACCTGGAACAATCATTGCCAAAATTATGTGCTTCCTCTTTATTAACATCCATGGAGGAATGTTATTGTTGATAACAAAAACACGCCACACCGAGTAAATAGATCTCAGCTCTCCAAATGGATTGACACCGTCCACTACCAATGAAAGTCTGAGATTACGAGGTTCTTCTTTAAAGTGTGGTCATTTTTCCTCCATGTCCCTAAATGCAGAACCATTCATAGGCATTCAAAGAATGTCATCTCCACTTCTATTATGTGCATGGTAATCCATAAATTCAACTAAGCTTTCACACCTAAATAATCGTTGCATATGTGGAATAATGGGAATATAACTAAGAACCTTGTGAGGCACCTTTTTTGTTAGTTGATTTATTCAATATCTACTGGTATGAAATTCCTTGAATTCTATTGAAAATTCATGTTGTTTATGATATATAATATGATCATTGGGACATGCATCTATTGCTTGATACTCCATTCCAATATCTTTCATAATGGCAGATAAATCTCAGTATGAATGAGGTAAAATATTTGATGGTGGTAACAAAAATTCACCTATCAATCTACAACAAAAAAATAATTTGTTAATATAAAGAATATTAATGGTACATTTTTCATCCTTTATTTACTAGTGATGAACTAACAACAATTAAAATAGATGAAAAAAGATGACATATATGACATACCTTAACATCCGTGAGATTTCTATTTTGGATAAACCATTCATAACCTTCAAGTTCACCAACAACAATACATCAGAGAGAAGATTTGTTTGGGAGCCTTCATAAAGGGGCTCGTATGCCTTCTGAAGTATAGGTAAATCATGAACATCATCAAATTCATATCGATCATCATGATCAGCTGTGCCACTAAATGTGTCATGGATCAATGTATTTGTACCATCATCTTCAACTGTGTTTTCTGGCGCATGATCATCTTCTTCCATAGGATCATTAACTTCATCTTCAATATTCACAGCTCCATTTTCCTCCGCTTGCAAATCCACATTCTCTAAGCTATGATAACCCATATCATGTGCCCTAGGGCACCCCATCTTTATAATAATGATTGACACAAATAAACCATGATCACGATCAAGAGATTTTATATATATATATATATAATGTTAAAACGATATAAACATTTACAAATTCAATCAATATAAAGAAGACATATAATGAACAACTTACCAATGGACGATAATCATGCCCCCCTTCAATGTGACCATGTTGCCTACAATTTTTCTCAATTGTTGTGATTAAAAGTCTTCTCGTCTTTAAGCCCTTGCAATTATTGAAAGGATAATAACATTTCCCATCACCCTTTCTTTTCAATCTAGCCCACAATCTAGCAAGTGTCTCTTGATTATGTTCTAGACTAATATTATCTGACATGATTTTTCTTTACCAAGCTTGAATATTTAGATCTTCAAAAAATATCAAACTCACACTCCAATAATTTTTAATCATAGACAGGTAACAAAATCTAATAATTATGATATTTTGCACCAAAAAAATTCGACATGCAACCACCCTTGCAAAAGAGAAGATAGCCTGAACCCTAAACCCCAAAAAACACTTTAAAATGCTAATTCCAAAACTTATTAAATTCTCATTTTACTATGTTTTCCAACCGTTAGACTCCTAAAATCAGAATATTGAACTTGCCCAACAAAATCTAGAAATGAAAATTTGAAAATGCACAAGTCTAAAAATAAAATCTAATGAGATGTTGCTTTAAAATATGATTTTCAAACCTGGAACAAATCTGACTTCACAAATGAATTCTTGAAAAAGACAATGACTAACCTCAACCTGGCGATATCTTCTTTATTTTTTCCAAGAAAATCGTCCTTAGTTCTCCACCAAGTATAGAAAATTCGCAAGTATAGCAAACATTGTCGCAAGTATAGATGAATTTTTGAGCTCACTTTCATTTGTTAAGAAAACATTCATCAAAACTCCAACGAACGACCCACTAACCATATGTCGACCACAATTTGCTTTACGTGTTTGTCAAAATATCGATGAAAAATCGGGATCGTGGAAATTCCAACGAACGTCGGGCATACATTTTTTTTTTTTTGAAAATTTCACATTAAATATCATAGGTACCCGATGATACATCTATTTATACATCTTTTGTCAAAAATTTTGGTCGTATTTTGCAGTCAAATGAGTTAGTGACATGTTTTTGTGAAATGATAGCTAAATTGGCCTTTGTTCAAAGATCGACCAGTAAAATTATATAAATATTATTTTATTCAATGACCTTCATTTGAAGGTACTTAAATAAATAAATAAATTTCTAGTCAATACACCCTTCGTTTGAAGGTACCTTAGCAAGATACTTTTGGTGGCTACTTCAAAATTTCCTCAAAAAATCTAGTTTCAAACCTTAGGTTGGACCTTCAAATGTAATTAGATTGATAGAATAATTTACAAGATTGTTGTCCTCAAAACGAGCTTTCCAATAAGCATAATTTTGATATATTTTCATTTTATTTGTATTCAATTTTTAATTTTGATTGAAAATAGGTTTTTCACTGAAAATCAAGTTCTTCGTTCTACATAGGTGGAAAAATAGTAAAACATTGATTTTTTTTTTCCCTAAAAATATCTTTGCACTAGGTATTGATGTCCTTGTTTCACCAAAAATAATGATATATATACACAAGTTATGTTTCACAACATACACCTATGTCTAAATTATAGTTACCCTAAATTAAAAAAATAATTAAAAAATGTGAACAAAAAATTATGAAAAAATATACATGTAGTAGATATTGATGTTAAAAATCTATATTTTAAAAATTAGAATTTTATCCATTCTAGAAAAAAGGTTATGTTGGATGGCATAAATGCTACTTTATGTTGTTTACTATTAAAAACTAGTTATTAAAGAAGACGTTGAAATATTAATGATTTATTTTGATATAAAATCTACACACAAATCGCCATAAATAACTAGTTCAAATCATCTTCAAATTGTTAACGATTCAGCTACTATAAATCTCAAAAAGTGAAGATTTAGTTAAAAATAATGATATTGATGTCCATCTTGACCAAAAAGTGAGACTCATTATTTTGCGATTACCCATTAGAAAAATCAAAACCTATCAAATGAATCACTTTGAATATTCATAACTCTTAGAGATGACGTAGAAAATGTGATAGAAAAACCATTGGTTACTAACTAGTTACATCTTGAAAGCTACCATGATTATTTTATACGCTATGATTTCATAACCAACAAATTTTTAAAAGTGGTGGTTTTATCCCAACATCCATTAACATAATTTGAAGTGGAATTCTTGATGTTTTTCCTTCTAATCCTAATTTTGGGACCTCATATGCATGATGACATCTTATTACTTATATATGGGAAAGAGAGATATGGTTTGGGGAATGGGAGATAGATTTGAGTGTTGTGGAATATTGTGAAGTAAAATTTCATTATGACATGCCATAAACTTGATAGTTGGTATGTAGCTGAGTGAAGCAAAGGGAAAACTGTGTCCATAATATTTTTTACATCTAATTTTACTTGTATAAATGATAATAATAATAATTTGATAGCAATGCATTTTTTACAATCAAAGCTAGTTCAATCATTTCAAAGGGTTTATATGATCAAAAAAATAATTGTTCAAATATCTTTCATATATTATTTTGTTTTTAACTATCATTTATTTTAATTGTAATAAACATACTCCTAATTTAATTCATCATTAACTTCTAAAAGCATAGTTTTCGATATCATAGATCAATTTGATATAAGAGTATTATAATAATAAAAGATTTGTAGAAAAATAGAAGCATTTAAAAAATTATAGGCATTTATTCAAATATTGTAATTATGCATATATTTTTATGTTAATGTTGTTTGTTCCACTTAGTATGTGGTATAGTAAGGAAAGGGAAGAACACCACTTGGTGTATAGAAAGTAGGAAGGAACTATCATATAATTATCAAGTGATAAGGCTTCTAACCCATGTTGGTCATTGTAGCTTGTCTTCTAAATCACAAGGGCTTGTAGCATGGAGAGTTTCAAATAGTAGTAAAATTTGTAAAATAAAGTGACCACCATTAATATGATCATGGTAGGGATAACAAAGATCCTATAATTTTTTTTAATTATATGTTTCATACTATCATAAATACCACTAGGAGCATCAAAGTGTTCAATATTTCCCTAGAGTATGATCAAGGAGTGTGAGAGATTCTTATCCCAAGACATAAAAAAACATGAATATAGAAGTTTTTGAGATGAAGAAATTCTTCTATATTTCAAGAGAAGTTTTATGAGACCAATAACCTCTCTAAGAAGGGGGGTGATACATAAAAGGGTTAGGTAAATTAAACTTATTAGGGGAATCAATTTCAATATTTACATCTATTAGAGATGACCTATAAAACATGATAATGTGACCATCAACTCACAATATGGGTTATTTTGTAACTACTGACTATCTCAAAGTGGTATTTTTATCCCAACATTAGTATATATAATTTGAAAAAAATAGTTCAATATTTCTCCTTCTAGTTCTACTTCTAAAACCTCGTGATGCATAAGGTGGGCATTCCAATACATATATGGACAATAGGGACATGTATTAGGAAATGTGAGGTAGATTCGAGTGTTGTAGAACATTGAGAATTAGCGTTCCATTGTAATTCATGTCATAGACTAGATAGTGGGTGTGTAACAAGGTGAAGCAAGGGGAATATTGTATCTAAAATATTTTCTCATTTTAATTGTCTAAATTCTACTAATAATTCAATATAATTCATTTTCCATTGTCAAATCTAGTTTTACCCTATTGAGGGGTTTCTAGGATAACAATTGTGTTCACTTATAGTTCATATAACTTTTTCCTTCCTAATTATAAAATGGAATTTTATTGTAAGCAACATAATTATTTAATTCATTAATTCATAATTTCTACAAGCATATTTTGATGTGATTATAGATCATTCTATATACCCATATTTTCTCTCATTATGGGAAAATTGGGAGCATCTTCACCTTGATTATATGCTCATAGGTAATTATGTCTTGAGCACACATTTCATACTCGATTTTGTTTATCAAAATCTAATAAGTTCCTTCTACTCCGTCATCAATCACATTTTTTATTTTCATTATTCATTTTCTTGATTTGTGGGCACTCCTTCATAGTATACACAATTTGAGGAGGCATATTATCTTTCTAAATGTTTATTTTCATAAGTCGATACTTCTACATATATGGTATGCCAAGCTTGATGAATGACAAAGGTGGCTCACACTTGTTCCAATTTTTCAAATTTTCTAGATCTAGAAATTTATGTTATTTTTATTATAATTACTTTTAGTTATTTCTACTTTGACATATTTTCTCTCTTAGTTTTATGCATAAACCAAAGTGGGAGAAAATATAGATGATATTACATACCTTGATCTTCCACCTTTATATTTACTCCTTTTTGCATGTATATCTTTAATGCATGATTCTAGTACACTTTTTAACTCTTTTGGCACTCTCATAAATCCAACATTTTATTCGTAATATTATTTCACTCTACTTAAAATATCCTTGATCCATTTATCAAAATGTTTCCTATCTTGGACTAGATAACACAATTCATTATGTCCCTTGAACTAGGTTATAAGCATGATCTTGTCCGTTGTTTCAAAACTTGAAACTGCCCACATTCTAAGGCCAACTATCCTAAACATGATTATTACTCATCAAGAGGCACATCAAAAAGTTTAAATTGTGCTTTTAGGGTTATGTATTTAAAGGTATCATCATAGTTCATTTAAATCCTTACATTAATAATACTTAGCAATTTTATTCACAAAGTCAATCATACACATCTCAATCTCAATTGCACTAGTCTTAATTACATCAACATACAAATTATTTGTTTTGTTTCTTAATCAATCCTAGGGGGGCATGTTTAAGAAAGTGAGTCAAACACTCTTTCCCTCATCATAATAGGTTCCATTTGTGCTTCTTAGCACCAGTTGGCCAATATTATTAACCCATATATAATCCTAGCATACATTCTCTATATAAAGATAACAAAAGCCAAATTCTACATGGGATGGAATCACACCACCCATAAGATATTCATGCTATTTGGACCAAATCGCAACACAATCATATCTCATCTTTCTCAAATTCTCAAATTTTAATGATCACAAGATTTGATCATTTATCTAATTTCAAACTTCAATTTTTATCTTTTTACCAGAACACTATAATAATCAAAATTCTCATTACATCTATTATATTTTAATATCAAAACTATCAATATCTACATTACATTAGCTTTAAAATAAACCTTAATCAATCTCAATTAATTTAATCTATTACTATAACAAATTACCCTATTATCATTTTCTCACAACTTAGTTTACTTAAAACTTTAAATTAGCAATTAATCCCTTAAACATATTTATATGGTGTGTTTTATTTTCTACAAAATGAAAGCATATTAATAGTCCCATCATAGCCAAACCCCTGCTAAACAATGGAATCATTTTATATTAATTTATATTTCCAAGAAACTTTTAAACAATTTTGTAGTTGGAATGTAAGAAAAAATAAGCACATAGGAAACCTTCTAATAGAAAAAAAGTGATCGTGTCTCCTAGAGAAATGAAAATATAATGTGGAATGGCCACTTCACCAATTGAAATTGCAAACGTATCTGAATTCCCAATATCTCCGCTAAAGATGAGTTTAATTCAACACGGGAACTTCTTCTTTACTGACGAATAGACAACATGGACATTTTCTAACTAGCTTTGTTTAATATTAAAAAGAACACATACATAATATTTTATAGTTTATGATAGTGATTGAGAATAATGTTTTGAATTGTGTAGTTGAATGATATTTTTGACCTATTATTTTAAGAGTAAAAAAATTCTCTCTTTATCTTTATTTTTTTTATAATTTGTGAGGTATTTTTATTAATGAAATAGTGTTATTTATAGTAATGGTATAAAGTTTTGAAAATTAATGTATATCATAGTAAAAGGTGGGTAGAAAAAGTGACGTCTCATAATTTATGTAAAGATATAAGTTTCAATATTTTATATCAAAAGAATAATTATATCAACAAGTTAAACAATTAAAAATATTTAAATAATAGTAAAAACGTATATCATAATTTTCTATATATCAATTTTTTTTTCATAATTCACCCGTCTTGTCTTGGTCTTACTTTTTTGTCAAGTTGACAAAAAAAATAGAAACGAGACTAATTCCCTGAAGATGCACACAACCACTCGCAAACCATCAACATTATTTTAATCATTTGATACTTAAATTTCAATTTTTTTAAAAAAAAACAAATATTTAATTTTTGATCTCATAACCTAATAATCCTTATAAAAAAAATAAAAATAAAAAATAGCCCATATATATAGGGAAAACCTAAATCTTATGATATATTAAATCATTTTCCAATTAAAAACCCTTAGATCATGTGGTGACATTGTCTAAGTTCTAAAGTGTGTGACTAGTCTAGTTGACTTATGTGCCATTTTAGGTTGCTTATCTATACTATCACATGGCTCTTATCTTAAGAGCGAAGGAGTCTTTAAAGTCTTCCCCACGTGAAAATGCCTTACTTTTAGAAGAGGTTTCTCTTCACACTGCTTGCTAAGTAAAAAAATTATGGTTGGTTCATTGTTTCAAGACGGTGGGCATATAATTAATAAGCAATTATGATGAAATTAGGTTAAAAAGTTTGTTGTAATAATTTAAGTCGTTATAAATATAATATAAATCAATTAATATGATAATAAAAGGTTAGCACTTGTATTTAAAGCAGATTTAAGGATTATGTTGATAGATAATTGTATGTATGTTAATATGTTAGAGAGTACATATTTATGCATGAGTGTTTATGAATGTCATGTGCTACAAATTATTTGTATGTGGTTGGATAAAACAATTAATAATAAGTGCTGAATAATGTAATGAAATAAACTTAGACAAATCTAGATTTTTTTCTTAAAGAAAATAAGCATTATTTGATTTTGAAATATTTGTATATACATTTAAAACAAATATAAAAATTGTCATCAAATTGACAAAAAACATTGCAAATGGAAATAGAATGTTCCTATCTAGTTGGAAAATCAATATTTATCTCAATTAGTGAGATTTTGTAGGCTTTCACATGATAGTTTGGAGGCTTTTACCATTAAATGACAACTGGTTGCCATTAAGCGACAACTAAAACTTGTTTTCTAACAACTCAATAATGATTTGTAAGCTTGAGACTTATTTCAGACTCAAATCTCCATCATATGTAGCCTATT
Source organism: Sequoiadendron giganteum (assembly GCA_007115665.2). Lineage (NCBI taxonomy): Eukaryota > Viridiplantae > Streptophyta > Pinopsida > Cupressales > Cupressaceae > Sequoiadendron > Sequoiadendron giganteum. The sequence continues at coordinate 559,195,982 of CM021105.1, forward strand.
GACTAATAATATGATGAAACATAAACCCAAATTAATTATTTTATTAAAAACAAATGTTTTTATGACTTCTTATAGATGACAATCCATGTTGGAAACCAAGACAAATGTATGAATGGGACCATGGTGAAAATATCAATATGAAAGGGCTCATAATAATTTTGTGTTTGTTTCATAAAAGCAAAGGGTGGATGAGATGTAAAGAAGCAATGGTCCATTGCTAGGGACATTTGCTCTTCTTTATGGATGGAACATATGATGCCTCGTGGCACCATGAAAGTTCCTTTGTGTTGTAGTTCAAGTAAAATACTACCCTTGTCCTTCTCATTGAAAGCAATGTAGTGTTATTATTGGACTTGGTTTCTTAGAATCTTATCAGCTTTCATAGGCTGTCCTTGACATTTGTTAATGAAACAGCAAAGTTGACATAAGGAAGAGGACAACTTTTAAGTCATGTGGTCTCATATATTATAATAAATATATGGAGGTGGGGGCCACGAGATTCATGTTTAACTCACAATTGCTTCGCTTGCAAACAATATCTTCATCAAAAGTCACTTTCTTCACTCTAAGGAATTATTCTAGAACATGGGGGACTGCTTTAGATATAGACTATTCAAACGTTAAGTATTCATGGCCCAAACATAAGGGGTAATATTTTGACTTCATCTTTTTGGAGTGTTATGGGTCTTTGTATTCAGTTAGATTCATTTCTAGGTAGGATTTTTTTTTTTAATCAATGAAAAATATTATGTTTAGTATTTTTCTTTTTATTTATTCCTTATGATTAGCATCTGTATGATTGTATTTTTTTTTTATTTGATATAATGATTGTCTTTTAACTTGCAATTGATATCATAAATAATCTCGTTTATATTTAAAACATTAATTTGTGTTCTAATTTTCGTTAGTTTGAATGTCACCATTAATTAGTAAAAATTATGAAGCTTATTATACAAACTAGAATGGATATTTCATATCATTGTTTATCAATATTATAGTTACTTGAAAAAGAAAGAATACTACAAATATGAACATACAAGCATCAAAATTGGCCATAACAAATGAAAAACATGGATTTACCTTAGAAAAACACAAGTATGGGAAAATCTACATCAAGATTATAGTCAAGTGGCGTCCTCATCCACTATGTCCATAACTAAAAGTATATATAGGAATCATAGTCTATAGGATAATGCTTAAGAACTTGAACCCTACAAGAATGTATTAAAAAGATCACAACTGTTACAATCCTATGTCTCCATAACTAATAGTATATATTGGAATTTGCATAGTCTATAAAATAATGCTTAAGATCTTGAACCCTACAAGAACTTACTCTAGAGATCACAACTTTGAAAATCCTATAAGTGTTCACTAAATGGGTCCTACAATGGAACTTCCAACTTCCATGAGGCTTTTTGGATCTTCTCAAACTATTCCATGGGCTATCATAAGATCTTCATTAACCTCCATGACTTTTGGATCTAGGCAAATGCATGATATTAGGTCTATTATGAGAGATAAACATGTGGTGGAAAAATATTGCAAGGATTGGTAATCGTTTCCAAAAACTTGTATATCCTCTTTTAAGAAGTAAATTGTCATAATTATTTAGAGTCTCAAACCTAAGAAAATACCCATTAATAATGGGTTTTCATTACTTATATATATATATATAGAGTAACGAGTATCTATTACTAAATATACATGTTTAGTAACAAATATTTATTACTAAAAAATCATTTTTGTTTTGTTTTTCATGTATGACATGAGCATTTTTTTCATTGTGTGTATAGCGGGAAACTTATATAAAATAAAAATTATCCATTTATAGTGGGTACACATACCTTTAAATTTAAATCTTTCCTACCCACATTTTACATTGGTTCTAGGCTTATAAATTTGACCCTAAGTCTTGGACTTGCAAGCACAATGTCATGGTAGCATCTACTAGTAAAACTGACTTCAACAATATGACTAACAACCTTATTTTTAATATTTTTTGATAAAATAAAAACTCATTATATATCTAGATATTTAGTTTTCAAATATATAATTTTTGTAATGTTTAACATAATTATTTATTTATTAATTAATTTCTAAACATAGTCATATAAATAGGAAAGGATATTGTATTTTTTAATTTTTAATTTTTAAAATTATACATGACCAATCTAAGCAAATATTATTTACACTCTAAAAAAATACTACATTTATTTTAGGTCAAATAATGCAATCTATACATGAGGGATTTCAAATTTACACCTTAATCCCATTAAAAAATTAATTAAAAAATATTTGCTAAAAAATCATAAAAAATATCCAAACCAAAACTCAACATTATATGCATCTATTCACAAAAATATTTTGAAAAATTAATTTTTTTGTGGGTCACACACATGCATGTTTTGGCCTCCAATATACTCTTTTAAAATGTCACTTTTGTACATCATTCGTTTAACCAGCTTTTATCATTTAGATATTAGAATAAATTACTTATTCAAAAGCTAGAAATGAAATCTTACATTTCATATTTTTAGACTATGTTTATATTCTATCTGGAATTACTTTGGATCATTGTTTCAATTGTAACAAATTCTCATTTTTAAGATAAAATTTATCACATTTTGACCAAACGTGGGTCCATTATCTTGAACTTACTCATCTTCTATAGACCTCTAATGGACTTTGGATGCTAAAAATTATTCATGTATTATTTAATGCTTATAACATGACTATACTCCTCAAATTACTTATAGATTTACTAGCAGTTATATAGTCCTCATATAAACCCTTCAAAACCCAAATAGTTGAAAACAATGATTAATTGAAAAATATTGAATCTCAACCAATGTTTATGTACCATATCTTGAAGCAATCAATTATAATAAAATGAAACCATCACTTTTTACGATGAAATTATTGCATATAAGGTAAATATATTAATGTCACTTGTGAGACCACCATTGTCAAGTTCACTACTTCACTAATATGATTTTTTTTTATAATCAAGATGAAGTTATATAATTTCAAAAACACCACTTGTTGGAACTAATAGTTTTAAATAAATACTAGAACATTTTTAAATATTTCTTGACTACCAAAGCTAGAATAAAGTTGCACCATACCAACCTAATCATCTGTAGCAGTATTAGACCATAAATTTGTCCAATTCTTGCACTCCTTTACTTAGAATATATGAAAAACATGTTGAATTTACTCATAATAGAATGCCACTTTTAAACTCTTTCAAGGACCTCCTTTTACATATCACAACTCCCTAATATAAATAATTTTGGTCCCCAAAAGATCATCAAACCATGAAATGAAAAATTACCTACAAAATTAGAGGAAATGAACACAACACCCTATGCCTCAAATAAGTACACCCCAATTTGATACCAATCGTTCTATAAAAACTATAGAGCTTAATACAAAAACTAAGTTGGATATTTCATCAACATTAGAGATAATTTGAGAAGAAAGAACACGTGTAAATATGAACCCACAAGAATTAAAATAAGCCATAACATGTGAAGAACATAAATTTACCTTAGAAAAACCCACATATGGGATAATATCCAACAAAAGTGAGATTAAGTGGCCTCCTCACCCACTATCTCCATAGCTAAAGGGATATATCTCTAGGATAGTTTTTAAGAGCTTAATCCCTTTCTAAGACATATCATGACTATTACATGACACCCTCTTCTAGTCAAACAATTTAAACAATATTTAGAAGAACATTCAATAGATTGCAATTATTGAAATCTTGCAAATGGTTACTAAGTGGATCTTATTAAGGATCTTCAAATTTCTATGAGGCTTCTTTAATTTTTTTATCATGCTCCTTGTGATTTCATTAGATCTTCCTTAATGTCCATGACTTTTGGATCTTCCATGAACTCAAATGGGACTTGGATGCCAAATATATCCCTCTCTAACAATCAAAACATGTCTATACTCTTCTAACTACTTACGGATTTTCCTATAGTTATATAGACCTTGTAAAAATCATCTATAACATAAAATAAATAATTGATTGAATAATTTGGAATGCCATGAATTTTTCTCTGCCATATATTAAAATTACTACTTGCAATAGAGATAAATTACCCTTTTTTAGTAAAAACTGCCATTTACACTTGTGAGATCATTTTTGTTAAGTTAATTGCTTCACTCATATAAAATTTACACTAAGGAAAAACTACATCAACACTTTTGAATTTTCTTGATGTGGAAATCGATGGTTCAAGAGGATGCTAGAAACATTTCATTTTTACAAATTTCTTGATAATGAAATTTGGAACAAATATATATCACAACAACTTGACTATCTCTAGTAATTTTATCCTTTGACATGTGAAAGCCATACACTCAACCTAGAATATCTCAAAACCATGTTCACTTTAGTCATGGTAGATTAAAACTTTTAAGGGTCTCCTTTTATGAATCAAGAAAGTCATGCTCTTATCCTTTATACAAGATTGTACATTATTGTGTCCCCCATATTTAGATTTGACCTTTCCCAACCAAACTCCTACTATATTATCTTGTATTCCTTATGCGAAACCTAATTTTCCACTATCATTAAAAATGATGATATTTGACTTAATCAATGGGGACTAAGAGGAAATGAAAACAAGGATAATAAAAATTCCACCTAAGCATTATCCACACACAAAATTGTAATTAAAAACACACATTAGACACCTCCATACCTAGGCATTCATGATTTTAAAAAAAACACACTCATTCTTACATATAGGGCTCACACATATCTTAAGTGATTCAAACACCCCCATTGAATCAACCTAGGGATTTGAATGATGAAAATATTTAAATTTGCCACATGAACTAATTTTCTTTCCAAATAGTAATTCTAGTGTAGGTATAGATGTATGATATCTAAGAGGATAATGCCAAGGGTTTCATAGATTATTTTAGGAAGGTATAGAGGCCTCTCTTATAGTTATACAAAACACCATCATATGGACTTTAAAATAGCACCACACACCTAACAAGATGCTACTACTTGTAGTCTCATACCAAATGAACATAAAGAGAAAAAATAGTTAGTAGCATTGTCCCTTTCATTGATCCTCTTCATTTGTTAGAGCCATAATAAACTTCCAAAATATGCAAGCTTCTCTTGCCTTCTTTTTCATTATAATTATTAATTATTAGAATAAGTTTCTTTATTTAAATGAGGTTTGGGTGAAAGCTCAAAGTTGTGTAGTAATTTAGGATAATAAGGTCTTCTAACCAAAAGTGTTTCTAATATAAATAATTATTACCAACACATTTTTTAATAGAACATCATGGTGCCTATATTGACACCAAAATTTTGGTCAAATTTGTTCGATCCAAAAAAAATTGAGTTAAAAAATATTTAGGATAGAATGCTCTTCTTCTAGAAAATGGTGACACAAACCTTTCCGTTGCTTCATTTTCCTCATTTTATATCAATTTCTCACCCATTTTGCATAAGATCAAGTTGGCAATGCATCCAATGCCCATGAGAACATCTTAAACCATTAATTAAAAGTATTTTTTGACTTCATTCTTTGGTGAATAAGTTTTTTAATAGTTTTTACTAAAAATTAATTAAAAAATGATTTTTATTTTTATTTTATTCTTATTTTATTGATGGAAAAATTAACACATGCAACATAAAAAAGATCAAATCACCTTACCTCTCCTGAAAAAGATGAACGATCATGTGATCAATCACCTTTCAAGGTCTTGGGTGTTGGGTCATAACATTGCTGGTTAACTAAGTGTTCAATATGGTTATAATATGCAAGGGGCCTACTAGTTTTTACTGTCCCAAACTGAGGTATTTTAAATACTAAAACTAATCTAACAATAGATTTAAAGAAAGAGAAAAAGATATTCCAAAGCATGCAAGAAAAGATAAAAAAATATTTATTCCATCAACTAGACATGTAGTTCTTCAAAAGAACGTTTTAAGGTAAATTAATTAATGAAAAAAATGTTAATAATTACACGATTATATCCATCCACAGTGCAAAATTGTTAATGTATTTCATTCCTTTCATCATCACTCAAACTCATAACAAATAAACATTATTTATTCTTCTGAATAATTACAAATCAAATAAAAAATAGAAAAATACCATTCACAGTGAAAACCAATCAACTGATTCTATTGTGTTGAAACAAATAAGTAGCAATTACAATCCAAAAATCTTAAGTGGTGTACAAAAAACCATTGTCTTCAAATTCACTTCCTAAAAAATAATGCAAAAAAAGAAAAATACAAAAATCTAAAAAATATGCCTAACTTATCGACCTCAAATCTCACTTCAATTTGGGGATCTTTACAATGAGAGAGTTTGTATAATATATATAGAATTATTAGATTGAAATTCCTACCAAAAATGAGAGACATGCAACAAAAATCTAGGCACCCAACATGGAGATCCTCAATAATAGGGAGCACTAGATTGAACTCTAGCTAACTCTATGTTGGCACTGATTTTCCCAAAGATAGATGCCAATTTTATGTTTTGATCACCAAACATCTATAGTTCATTGTTGCACCCTCCTATTTTATAGGAACAGCTCCAAAACAACATCTTTGAAGTCAAAAAAACATATTCCATTTTCAAAATTCAAAATTCAACTTCTCTTTTGTTGCTTGTATTCTTCAAAAATGGCTAACACCTGAGTTAGCACTTCCATCTCAAGTCCATCTACCCATTCTAATCTATTTTTTTTTCTAGAAACCAATTGTTGCAGAATCCATGCAATTCTTCATCTTGTGAATATAATTCTTCACCCATCACACATCAACTTTTATGTTCATCACTTTGTCCAAAACTATTTCCTCTTCTCATTTTTTTCAAAATTGATCTCCGCTTCCACTTTGTTATTCCAGGAATTCTTGATTGCTTGCAGAGTGTCCAACCTATGTATCCCTGGTAATAGAAGATTTGGACTAATTATGGTAACAATGAAGCTTCAAAACAAGACAAGTCACAATACAGATCTTTCTATAATTTCAACAATATTATCTTGTGTTCTATAATCAGTTCCATCCTAAACAATATGACTTTGATGCACTTATCCACAAAAATGATGTCTTCTTCACCCAAAAATGTAGATTAACCTAGTTCCTCTACACTCATTTTTCTCAATTCCTTTAGCTACTTCAAATCTATTCTATACTTTTCCTCTTCATCTATAAAATTATTGGTATACTACTACAATTTCTCCTCCAAAGAGCAAGCCCCTTCATACTGCTTATAGCCAAAAATAAGAAGTTCATCCATTTTTGTCCTCAACTTCTCAATCCATCAATCAAAAATGTGAGCTTTCTTCTTCATTTCATTGAGGTCATCAACCTCATTTTCTCTCATCAAAATTGGAGCCTCTGATGATGATGGTTGCTCTGAAGCCAAAGAGGAAAGGTCTCTCAAAAATCTCTTTACTTGTTCCAATTGAGCTTTGAGCTTATCTTTCTCCTGTTTATCCTTGATCATTTTGGCATTTGTAAAATTTACCACTAAATCCAAGGATGCAATATGTTCCCCTTGGGTTTGCTTACCCAAATTGATAATTGACAACTAATAATCAGTTGCCTACAATTCTATGTCATATTTTTCAACAATAGGGGTAGCTATCTCCACAATCATCTCCCCTACATCATGCGACCTAGTGGAGTGGAGAGTCCTAGACATCTTCTTTGGCTTTATCTTCTCCACTTCCACAACCATATCTTTCCAACTTAGTGGTTGAACAACTACTTTTTTCCTTTTCTCCAAATTCAATTTCAGCCAAGTTGGAGCCCCTATGGATGTAGACATCTGTTGCTCTACTCTCAAACTCTCCTTTGGTTGTTCTTATGTGTACTTTTTTGTCTCAATTATTTCTGAGGAAGAAGCCCTTTCATTCTCTATATTCTCTTGTTGGGATTTCTCTTTCTCATCTTTTTCTTGCTCCACCTACCTTTGCATGCTCTTTATTAGCTCTTATCACTCCTTCTCCATGAGCACATGTTCTATGTCTTCCTCCTTACCAACCTCAATATCAAGTAACTCCCCATGAAACACTTGGGGGTATTTCTCTTGATGTTCTTGTTCCCCAAAGACTATATCTTCTACTAACTTTTGCTCCTCCAAGGGTGTCCCTTTGGGAGATTCAGGTGACTTATCCACCTAATCATCTTGCTCCTCTTCTTGCTTTGGAGGTAATTCCTCTGTATCTATGAGAGGAGGATATTATGCTACATCAATCATCAAAGTTTCATCTCTAACTTCTTGTTTTGATGCAGTGACTATGATAGTAGTAGAGAAAGGCTCTTCTATAGCGGACTCTTCAGTGGGATGGAATTCAACAATGGCAATTACTCCAAGCTTGGATACAACTCCTGCAAAGGTAGTCATGTAAGTAGTTGAAGCGGTTTTAAAAGCTTATGCCACCTTTTCTATTGTAGGCTCTTCTTCATCGATTGCCTAGGGAGGTATCTTCTTAGTTAACCTTGTGTACTCCTTTTGGCCAAAGGAAGAATTTTTTGTTGCTAAACCATTTATTTTCTTAGTAGGCACTCCCTTCCCTTGATAACTTTTATTCCGAAGCTCTACCCATGCAATTGTCCTATCCAAAATTGTTGTTCAAACATCATCAATTAAACATTCCTGCTTTTCCATCCAATTGATTCGATCAAATGATCAAGTACCAATTCTATGTATGTCATATAGGGGGTCTAATTTTTTACCATCATCAAATAATCCCTCATTTGAGGAACTATCAGTCTATCACAACTCATTTTCCACACCTCAAAATCATCTTGTAAATCTACCCAAAATTCTTCAATGTTGGGCTCATGGTGTGGGAACAATGATGCACAAAGGTTGTTCATCTTGCCTTTGGGATTAAAATTGTCCCTTCTAATGTATTTTTTCAAGTTAATTGCTTGCAGTTCCTCGATAGTTATTTTGGAAGCTATGAAAGATGGGCATGAATAATAACCAAGTTGAATGGGTATTTCAAACCCCCTACTTTATGCTTACCAAAATATTTCAAATTGACATCCATCATTTACATACAAAACTCAATCAAGATTATCCTATCACTACAATGTTTTGGAAGCAAGAATGGTGCTTTATCATATCCAAATACTTGGATGTATGTAGACTTTGGGAATTGTATGAACCACTGCTCCCATTCTCCCACTAAAGCCATGACTTCCTTTGTCATTCTGAAGCCTACATCCCTTGTGAGCTAGTTGATTACTGGGTAAAAGAAGGTCATTAACTCTTTTAATGAAGTGCCTCTTTGTTGCCTTGTACTCCAACTATGTGTAATATTCCCAGACTTTATTCTCTCCTTGTCCTTCTCCTCTAACCCCTATGGTACTTAATCCTAGAAATTTCCAACTCTTGTAGTATAATAGATCGCATAAGAGGACATGAAAAATTGTTTAGTGTTCCTTATCGTAGTAATCTAAGCATGGATGCTATCGGAGACAATTTTTCCCCAATCCAAGAACACCTCACCCTTCAAAATGATGTTGATAAAATAGAACATCTAGTTTTCATAGTTATTGGATTCTTCTTTACCAAAGGCTCTTGAAAACAAAGTGATGATGTATCCTAATTTTGATTGGAAATATGGTCTCTTGAAATTTGTAGCAAACTTAGCAATTTATTTTCTTTCTATCTTCAACCACCTCTTGTTAACATACCTCAGGTGCCCACTAACATCGTTTTCAATTGAGGATATGAAGGAAAATCAAATGCCATTCTAATTATGGCTGGAGAAAAATCAATGATCTTTGTGCCCTAAGAGTCTTAGCACTTCCTTTCAATAGGGTTGTAGGTTGTTGTTGATGCTAATATAAACTCAAGGCATTGTGCTACCACTGGGAAAAATGCCACATGAGAAAGCCATGGATCAACTATATTTTGTGCTCTTGGAGTAGCCTCAACGAATAAATTATCTTCCCTAAAGTTATCTTTGTCTATGTACCCCAACTCTATGTTAGTGATCTTCATGACTTGTGATGTGAACTTGGAGACAATGGGAATCGCTTGGAATTTGTACTTCATGGTGAGAGGAATTTTATCTTCTTTGATTCTCTTAGATTTAGGTTCCATTTATGCACACTTAGGACCAGATTATCCACTTGAGTTAGACATTTAGGATACTTGAGAGATGAGAAAATTGAGTTTGTAAGATTTCTTGAAAATCACTAATAGAATTTGGCTTAAAAAGGTAATTCAATGTTATTAACTGTTGAGTTTTTGAACCCCGTAGGGACCTCTTTTAAAATAGGTAGTTTCAAACCCTTTGGTGGGAATCGGGATTGAATTTGTACATAGGACTCGATAAAAATTCAAATTAGGACTTGAAAACCTAATGGGACTTAACTTTTCACTAGCGGGAATTGAGGCCGGAAACAAACTCAAGACCTAGACCCTTGTTATGAAGTTTGGACGAGATTCGCAATATCGATCAGACCTTGACCTTTTTAGGAGTCGAGGTTCACTATGGACATTGGTCATGAACACAAAAATTCCATCCCAGGACTACAAATCCCATGAGGACCAAAGGGCATGTTCGAATGTATAATATTTATTAGAGATTAAATTTAGGCATCAAGATTGGAAATAGATCCCAAACTTGGATATTTTGGCGGTGTCGTCCTAAGGTTTTGAATCTTGTATGGACCAAAGGAAACCTTTTAGAAAAAAAATTTTGTGGGGACCAAGATCAAAAATGGATCACAAACTCAAACTATTTTAGTAGAGGGAACTTTTGGGGGTTTGAATCCTGCGAAGATGAAATGAGTTCAAGGTCACTGAGGGAAATTATTTAAAAGCCTAAGGGAAACTTAGGGAATGGCGTGGGTCAAGGACCCTAGAGAAAAAATAGGTGGGAACCAAATCCATGACCCAAGAGGACAAGCCCTCAAATGAGGGAAAAAAACAAACAATACCCAAACGGGAAAAAACACAAAACACACATAAAGACAAACAAAAACACGAGAATGAAAAGTAAAATAAAAAAACAACAGTGAACAAATGAGAAAAAAAGGAAATAAATAAAACCACCAAAACCTACCTCAAATGCACAAAAAAAGAATACAATCCATAAGAAAATGATCAACAAGATTCCCCAAAATCCCAAATTCACTCTTCTAATCTCATTTGGCTCAAAACTCTATCAATCGACTATAATTATGCCTTAATTTTAATTATAAATCCACTTTTAATCCCTTTGTGTATATATGAGCTAGACCACCATTAATGTGGTTGGTAGGTAGGAGGGAGGATTGGGACCTAAGTCAAAATGTCTGGTCAAGACTTCAACCCTGAATGGTCCTAGGTAGGCAAAACAAAGAAAGCAAAGTTGGCTCAAGAGTAAGAAACAAACTTAGAACAAAATATACAAGGTTTAAATCAAATCTTAACTTTCGATCTCAATGAAAGGACAAAGTGGGATCAGGGATTCGAAATGAATCCAAACCCTTTTGACAAAGGTCTAAAGTTTGATTCAAGACCCAGATCCCAACATTATAAAACATGAACCAAGACTAGGGATTCAAATCATATCTGAAAGTTTTTGAAAAAGGTTTGAAGTTCAATTTGGGATTCAAATCCTAACAAGGAAAGAAATGAGGCGGGGTCAAAAAACTAAACCATACTTAGAACTTTATGTGAAAGGTTTGAAGTCCATTTTGAAACCCGAAACCCACCAAGCACAAATAAGGAAAATGAGCCTGAAAGAGAAAACACCCTCAAGACTAGAACAAAAGACAAGACAAAAAGGAAAGGGGGATAGGGTAGGAAAGAAGAAACTATCGAGACCAAATCAAAGGGAAAATAACAAAGGGAAAAAAACAAGGAAAAACAAAGGGGGAACAACGAAAAACAAGAGGGGGCCCCATTTTGGACCAAAAAGAAAATGGGGGTGGGTATGCAAGCCATAACCAATGGTGACTCAATTGGGAAAATGGTTTATACATTTTTTAGGATATTAAAGCATTCAATCAGCCTAGAATCTCTGGTTTATGACCATCCCAACTTAGTAAGATTAGTATACATAAAATGGGAGAGCTGAAATCTCATATAGGGTTTTGATGAAAAATTCAAATCCTTGTGTGTGCATTTGATCAATTCCCTTCCCCAAAGCCTTGGTTATTCCCAAACTAACTATACCATTGCCCAAGATACATGAAGTGGGTCATATTGTTATCATGCAATGATATCCTAAGCATTGCTTCATAGCCAACTAGGTGTCCATAACCCCAACGGAGATACCTCTGGCCTCTTCCAACCATAGCTCTACTAGCAGTCAAGCATCCATAGCCTTGGTAGAGATACTGGATCACCCCATATTGACTAAGTATTTCTTTGGTGATTTTCCTTTTCTCTTCTTTTTGTTTTCTTTTTCTCTTTTGGCTTTGATACCTTTTATAAATATTTATTTTATGTTATTATCAACTCTTGAAAAAGAATTCCAAGGAATGGGTTTGAAGCCACTTTGGACATCGTGATAACATTATGACTCCAAATTTTTCACTTGAAGCAAAGGTATAATCATTCTAAGAACAACTAGACCTTGGGAGTTTTAATGATTCATTTTGGTGTGTGCTAGATTTAGTTGTTATTCATAACATTTCTTTAAATATCCTCATGTTACATAAATTATCATATTTGCATTGAAACAACCACAAAACAAAAATTCCAAAATAAAAGAACAACCAAAGTATTTTGAAAATACATAAATCAAACTCCCAATTATAGTAACCTCAAGCATGCCCTTCACCACCACCCAATTTTCCCAATCAATCAAAATGAGTCACCCAAAAATAAAAAATAAATTAAAAGGGGACAAAAGGATAGATAGAACATAACAACAAAAGCAACAATGTGAGAAAGCAAAGAAACAAAAACAACAACGTGAAAAAGAAAAGAAACAAAAAACAACTTGAAATAGAAAAGAAACAAAAACAACAACGCGAGAAAGAAAAAGAAAAAGAACTATGTGAGAAAGAAAAGAAACAAAAAAAACTATGCTACTAATATACAAGGAAGAGTATTGAGCCTTAATGGGCCAAAATAACGTTTTAGGAATTGTTCATTGACGGGCAATGGGACATGCTCCCTTGTTAATGTGTTGAGCTGAAAGGAATTCGCTCCAAGTATTTTCACAATTTGGTAAGGTACCAACCAGATTTTGTCAAACTTCTAGTGATCACCCTTCTCTTTGGATTTATCCCACAAGAGCATGATATCTAATATTTAAAAATATTTGATCTTGGATCTTTTGTCAAACCAACGTTTGATGACGACCTAGTTTTTGGAGAAATTTTGTAGAGAAACATCTCTTTTCTCTTCTAACCTCAATAGGTTCATGACCCTAACCTCTAACTTATGATCATTAGTGAAACCCTCTTTCATGAACTGCAAGACTAGGATTTGGAGGTTGATCGAGAAAACAAGGTGTTGACCATAGACTAACTGGTAGGGTGAAGTCCCTAAGGCTTCTTTGATTCTAGTTCTATCCACCTATTAGGTCTCAAAAATTCAAGTTTCAACCACAAGAGGTTTCCAAGCTCTTGACACATTTTTGGCTAACGTACAAGGCTAATTAATATAATTGAACCTTCTACTCTTTAGGCTCTGCTAAACCTAGGCGGGTGTACCTAATGCAAATGATGTAGAATTAATTGTATGATTCCTATTTGATAAATCTATCCACAATGACAATTGGGAGTGGAAAGATATAATCCTAATTTGGTATAAATTGTATAAGCAATATCAAGGTGAAAATGAATATGTTCAGTTAACAAATGTGAAGTTCTGAAATGAATTTAAGAAAACTAGATAAATAAAATGGGTGAGACCAGTGCCTTGTTGGGTAAAATGGAGTCAAATGAAATTCTATGGTGAATGGATTCTATTTGGAAGAAATTATAATTGTTTGACATACAAATATTAGTTTATAACTTGTATAAAAATGCAAGAAAATGATTGACAAACCCTACAAGAGACATAATATCAATCCTAATTATATTATTCTTCTTACTGATCTAATTGACACTTCTAGATTACTATGATGGATCAATAGGAATTTAATTCTTCTTTAAAGAAACCAAATAATCACATCACACAAGTACAAAAAATGTGTAAACAAATTGAATATATACTTGATATATCAACTTAAATAACTAGGAAACATTAAGTTGGAGACAATCATATAATTGAATAAGTTTAATAAACAATAGATACCAAAATGGAACCATTGAATCAAAGATCTTTCATTGATTTCCCTAAAATTATTCTTGCAACATGGTCTTTTGAAATGTAAACATTATGGAAACTTTCCGCTATCTATCTATCCTAACAACCTATTCTAATTCCTCCCTTTCGATGATATGTCCTAAAAGCTTACCCTCTGTGACAACAAAATGACATTTCTTAGGGTTGAGGTTGATACCATATTCAAGAGCTTTGATGAATATTCTCTCCAGGTGTTCTACATGGTCTTCTAATTTTTTGGAATAAGCAGTGAGGTTGTCCTAATACACCACCATTATAGCATTGATTAAATCTGCAAATGCCACATCCATGGCCCTTTGAAAAGTTGCCTGTGCATTTGTGAGACCGAATGACATTATTACATAAACATATGTTCCCCACGGTGTATTAAATGTTGTCTTGTATTTCTAAGACTCTTTAACTTTAACCTGGTTATACCCAGAAAACCCATCCATCATTGACAACAACTCACAAACTGTTACTTTGTGTAATATTGCTTCCATATTCGGGAGAGGATAATTATCTTTGAGGGAAGCAACATTTAGATTTATGAAGTCTACATATAGCCTAATATCCCCATTTTTATTTCTTATTGGGACCAAGTTGGGGACCCATGTTGAATGTCTAATGGGCTTGATGATGCCTCCATCTCTGAGTTTTTCCAATTCCTCTTGCATTTTAGGCTCCAAAGTTGGGTTGATGGGCCTTTGCTTTTGTCTGAATGGCTTTGTGTCTAGTTTTAGTGGAATTTCATGTTGAAAAAGATCTTCTTTGTATGCTTTGAGATCCTCATAAGACCAAGCAAACAAATGTTTGTACTTTCTTAACAGTGCAATCAAAATTCTTCTAATCATTGGACTTATTTTCTTTCCAATATATACCTTTTTTGGTGCTAACTCAATCCCTAAATTGATTTCTTCAATATATTCTCTCTTAAATGGTGTTTTCTTCACGAGAGAGCAATCATTTTCATCATATAATCTTTCTAGTGCCCAAGTCCTTTGGGAAGTTTGTTGGTCTTAAGCTGCAAAACTTCTTTCCCAAATACAGTCGGTTTCCCATCAACTTCTTCAATAAAGGCATTAAAATCGATCTCTTGAGCTTCATATTGATCAATACAATGGAGAAATTTTATGAGATTTGTGTCATCATTGAAAACTTGCCAACTATAGATATTATCAGGGATAGCAAGCCTTGTTTTGAATTCAATCTGAGATACTCCAACCAAGGTGATATCATCTCTTTTTAGGGCTATATTATCTAGGACATCTGCCATTATATTTTTTGATTTGTCTATCCATTCAATTGAAAAAGAATTAAATAGCTTGATTATATCCCACACAACATTTCTATATTGTTTTAACCTCTTATTTTTTGCAATGTATCTTGATCTGACTCGTGAGATGATTAATTATGAATCTCCTAGGACAGTTAGCAGCTTGATCTTATGTTTGACAACCATATTTAAACCAATTAGCAGAGCTTCATATTCTGCCACATTATTTGTACACTCAAAATTCAACAAAAAGGAATATTTGAATGTGATTCCTTGGGGTGAAATAAAAACCACACCAGTTTCGTTGCCTTCCTAACTACATGCTCCATAAAAATACATTTTCCACACACCATGTTCATTCTTGGAAACATGTCTATCAATTGGGTCAGTGTTTTTCAATTTAAGCTGAGAAAGCTCTATTCTGAAACTCCCTAAATCAACATCATAGAAATAATTGATCTGCTCTCAAGGAACACAATCCACAATCTAATTCATCCTTGGTTATCTATATAATTTGACTTCTTCACCATTGATTGGTATTGTGGCATATGACAAGTCGAACTACACATTTTCCCCAACTGCCGCAGTCCATTGTCTTGAAAATAGAATTCCAAACTGAGGATGTGTATCAATCATAATTATGTCAATATTATAAGTTTCTTGTGGATACGCAACCAATTTTACCTCTATATCTTTCATAATTCCTATCACTGGGACATGCCTTCCATCCATAGCATAGCACTTGCCACCATTAGTTTCCACCCATATGCCAAGTTGTTTCATGACCTCAACTACCATGATGTTAATTGCAACATAAGAGTCTATCATATAATTTCTCACCAGCTTGTTATTTACAAGTAAGTGGTGAAGAATGGATCAACTTGAGGAGGATTTATTAATGCATCATTTAAACAAACCTCAGGGACTTTTTCTTCTTCTTCTTCTTCTTCTTACTTATTACTGATCCTATTGGTCCCCTTGTTCTCAAGGTTTGTGTTTTTATCACTCCCATTAGATATTAATTGAATAGCACTATCCCTATACTCTTTAATATTCATCATTTCAAGTAATGGGACAAACATTTTTACCTGGGATAAAGCTTGCGTGAAATCAAAAGAGGCACCTTTTGTTTTGATCATCTTCCTTGGCTCCAATGACTCCCCTTTGTTCTCCTCTTTTTCTTTTTTGCTTGTTCAAGAAGACTTTTGTTTGTCCTTATGCAATTCTTTGTTTTCATCCTTATGAACTTGCTTTTGTTCATTTTTGTTAGGCTGCTTATTTTTTGTCCTTTTTGAAGCTCCCTGTGGTGCTTTCTTATCTTTCACAAATATTCCTCTTGGAACACCTTCATTCTCATTCACTATTCTATTTTTTAACCAATATTTTATTTTAGCTTGTTCCACTACTGCGATGGTTAACTTCTTAATTTCTTCCTCAGTTGGTCTTCTTAGAATGGATTTTACTGTCTGAGATGATGCATTAGGAGAACATTGTTCATCATCACTTTCTTCATGATCAGAAAAGACTTGTTGTTCTGCCATATGGACATTGTACCTTTGGTTATCAACATTATATTCATAGCCTCCTTCTAAAGATGAATATCCCTGCTCAACAGGATGAAGAGTATGGGAAGTCAAATAAATTGTGTGATCTTCTTCATAATTTTCTACTGAAGTCTCCTCTTCTCAGATTGACTGAGCTATAATACAATAGTTGGGGGAATGTGGCAAGTCACAAATTTGACACCAAGGATTATTGTTCACCATATATGCCCCTCTCTTCTTTAAAGGATTACGCGTCTCCTTATTTTTAGGCCTATCCATCATAGGCTTTCCATCCTTCCAATTTGTATTATAAGGCATATCATGAAGCCTAGGCCTTTCATTCATGTAATTATTTTCTTGCCTATGCTGAGGATTATTGAAGGGTTGGGGAACCCTAGGATTATCTCTCTTATTAACCATCCCCACAACCTTTCTGTTATTTTAAATGGTTAATGCTATCTTTTAAGCCTCAACTAAGTCTTTGGGGCATCAATTTCTAAGCTCATATTTAGTCTTTGGATCAAATTATTTCAGATAGATGCTCAAAGCTATAGGATCTGCCAACTTAGAACCTGGTGGTATCTTGTATGTAATTTGGAGAAATTCTTGTTGAAGTCGTAGACTAACTTGTTTTGATTTTTTTGGATACTTATGAGTTCATGCAAGACAAACTCTGGTGCACACTGGTTCCCATATTGTTCAAGAAACTGACCTTGAAACTCTTGAATGGAATCTATAAGGGCTATTGGTAAACTATGAAACCAATCTATAGCTTCCTCGGTCAATGACATCATGAAAAGCTTCATATGTATATCTTCACTGCATATCCAGGTCCTGGATAAAATCATCAAAGCTCCTCAAGTGTTCCTCAACAGTGACTGCACTACTTCCTATGAACTTTGGGACTAGACCTCTCCAACTGTTATCCATAGGGTAGGGATATACTTGAAATCCTGCCAAATCGAACTGTCTGACCATAGTTGGGTATGGTGGAGGAAATAGATTTTGAGGATGTTGTTTTTGATATAATGGATTGTTGTATTGTATTTGGGGTGGTGGCACATACTATTGGCCATGAGGTAGTTGAGTATTTGGATGTTGTGGTGGATTCTTAAGTGGAACATTTGGAGGTCTGTATTGATTTCTTAACTGATTTTGTTGTGTTTGTGGGGGATTTGAAGTTCCTGCATTATTATTTCCTTGCCTATGAGGCGGTACATATTTAGGGATTTTAGCCATTTGAGCATTAATTTGGGCCTTTTGGAGTTCAATTCCTGAAGCTCTTTTATTGCTTAGAGCCTTTTCTCATATTCTTCCCTTGTTATTTCCACTTCTTGCCTTTCATACTCCAATTGTGTGTTTATTTCATCCTAAGTCATGAATTCATAGTTTTCTTCAGAGGCTACATCATTACCAAGTTCATTTTGGTTCCATTTCAGTGTTGCCATTTTCTGATCATGTTCATGTTGTCTTCTATCTCTTTCAGCCTCAAATCTAGCCATGAATTCCTCTCGTCCTTTTTGATTTGGCTGATAGAAAGGATTCATCTTTTCTTCTAGAGTACAAGGCTCTCCAACTGAGCTATTTTCATTTGTTCATGTGTCATAGCGATTATATGTCTCAAGGTGTGCCATTTTTTTTGTCTTTATTTGGCAAGCACATGTCATCAGACACCTTCTTGCCCTTATTATTTTTGTGTGTCCACTTACTCTTGTCATTAGGACCATCCTTGTACAAAGACCTTCTTCCTTGCATGTTATGAGCTATTTTGATGGTCTGAATTCTAAGGTGGGTTATGATATATACTTTTATTTTATCAGTCCTTTTAATGCACTTGTCTTTTCAGAGTTTCCACTCACTTTTTAGAGAAGTGAGAAAATTTTGTAGTTCCTTGTTCCCAGCGGAGTCTTCTGCAAGGTTTTGACTCTATGATGAAGGCTTGGGTTCAGTTTGACTCCCCAACTGAGTCACCAAATCATTAGGTCTCAAAAACCCAGGTTTGAACCACAAGAGGTTGCCAAGCTCTTGACACGTTTTTGGCTAATGTACAAGGCCAATTAATGTGATTGCACCTTTTACTCTTTAGGCTATGCTAAACCTAGGTGGGTGTACCCATGTAAATTATGCAGATTTGAACTATGTTTCCTACTTGATCAATCTACCCACAATGACAATTTGACAATGGAGAGATGTGATCTTAATTTGGTTTAAATTGTATAAGCAATATCAAGGTATAATTCAATATGTTCAATTAACAAATGTGAAGTTCTGAAATGAATTTAATGAAACTAAATAAATAAAATGGGTGAGACTAGTGCCTTGTTGGATAAAATGGAGTCAAATGAAAGTCTATGATGAATGAATTCTATTTGGAAGAAATTTTAATTGTTTGGCATACAAATATTAGTTTATAACTTGTATAAACATGCAAGAAAGTGATTGAAAAACCCTACTTGAGACAAAATATCAATCCTAATTATATGATTCTTCTTACTGATCCAATTGACACTTCTAGATTACTGTGATGGATCAAAAGGAATTTAATTCTTCTTTAAAGAAACCAAATAATCACATCACACAAGTACAACAAACGTGTATTGACAAATTGAATATATACTTGATATATCAACTTAAATAACCAAGAAAAATTAAGTTGGAGACAATCATATAATTGAACAACTTCAACAAACAACAGATAACAAAATGGAACCATTAAATCAAAGATCTTTCATTGATTTCCTCAAAATTATGCTTTCAACATAGTCTTTTGAAATGTAAACATTATGGAAAATTTTTGCTATCTATCTATCCTATCAACCTATTCTAATATCTTTGTTTTGATTTTATTTGGCATATATACATTACACTATTTAGGGTTACAACTCTTCACAACATTGTTTGATGCGATTCGTTTAATTGTTTTCGACAAAATTATTTAATTAATTACCTTTTCAGAAAATTAAATACTTAATTAATCTTCAGTAGATGAAATAAGTGCTTTTAACTTCTTCACCCTTGCATTCCTATGAAAATTAACTTTAATAATTATCTTTCTCTTGTTGGAAACTTTTCATGTCACATTTCCTCTCATTAAATTAGTTGAGTAAAATAATAACTCATTACTTACTTCTCTGGTGGAAATGTTTTATTTCATTTTACCCAAAATATTTTGATTTAAGGTAATTTACTTGCCTCAAAATTTCACATCTTTTCACCTTCTCGCAAATAATTGCACTTTCATATAACTAAGCACTTTCATATAACTAAGAGGTAAAATAATTACCTAATTACTTTACCACACAATGCAAATATTTTATAATTTTTTATCCTCTATGATTTTGTGGGTAAAATAATTATCCACCTTTTAGTTCCTTTAGAAAAATGTGAAACCTTCATTATTCTCCATCATACTATATTTGATCTTTTGTTTGCATTCTAACCATATGCATTCGTATCGGGTTGGCATAAAGCATCGGGAAGAATGATATCTCCATCATAGTTTACTCTGTCGGTGAACTTCAAAATATTTTTGTCAATATGATATCTCTTGCCGATGAGATTTTTCAAAGTAAACTTTTGCATTTCGCCATATCGGTGAAACCACACAATGAATCCCACCGATATTAGAGAGTTTCTCTGATGATCATTTTAGGGTTTCCTAGTGGTGTGAGAAATGTTTCACAGTAATTACCTCTAATCTTTCATCATTTGCTAACCACAGTTTGTGACATTTGATGAAATATCCAAACAAGGCAACCATCTGTTTATCAAAGTAGCTTGGACTCCTTCAATATTATAATTTTCAGTGTGGAATGGGTTTCTAAAGGAATTGTCATCGATCACTTTTTGGATGTCATGTTTCACTTATTGTCAAGATTCTAAGAGCCATTTGTGATTTCGGGTTGGCATTCATGAAGTAGATTTGGTATTAATTTCTTCTAGCACAATTATGGAGTCCTTCATCATGATTTAATTAGACTTACAGGCTTGGAGGCACTTGTGGTTAGAGTAACTGTCGAGCACACTTGTTTAGACTTTCCAAAGAATTACCACCAAATTCATTTCGAGCAAAATAGCTGTACGGATAGTCTTCCTTCCTTTGGTGTTATCTCTAAAAATTTATATATTTCCCCCTAATATTCATCGATGGCATATAGCATTCCATGAGATGAAATCTCTTTAGGATCCACGACATCCATTTTCACCTTTGGATGTCAATATTCTTCATGCAATTTGTATTTTCTCCTATTCATTTTGATTCTCATGTGTCTCGCCACCTGTTTACTCACAAATACTTTGATGCTTACAGTGTCCATGAACCTATTTTAATGCATCACCATCTCTATAGAGGCAAGTTTCATCACCGCTTGGCATGAGTATTTAAAAATTTAGGGTTATTGTTTCTCTATAGACTTTTGCAACATCAAATAGATAATTATGATGGTCAACATGTAACTCTATCTTCTATATTTTTGTTTGTTTTTAGTTCCCTCCTCACATGGTCATGTAGGAAGTGGTGAATATTCTAACACAGAAGCAATAATTCCAAGAAGCCCCTTTGGCTTTATATTACCATTTTCATTTTCTTTATATCCTTCATTGGCCACAAGGTATACCACCTTGAATGTAGCTTCCTTTTGGAACCATCCATCAAAATCCCTATTTAGAAAGTTGTGAGTAGAGCCTAACAACATGGTGCTTCAATATAGTCTCAAGTGGATATTATACCAATGCATGTAGACAATTTTATTTTTTTATCCACCTCCTGACTTCTCCTCAAATCTTAATTCTCTCTGAATACAGGCATGCTATGTTTTTGAAGCGTACAATTTCGACATATATTCTTGTTTGTGAATCCATAGAGACTACTCTCTATTGATATGTATATCGTATTGAGAAGACTTGAATGCTATGACCATGTTTCAAACTTCATCTCTAAGTGCTTTCAAGGTTTAGTGATTTGGATTGTTACTAGTTAGGGAAATTTGCAACCAACTAAAATTTCCCCTTTTGCATAAGAAAAACCTTGTGGTCATTTCCTAGTTGTTGATGGCAATACCAATGGATCTTAATTTCTGCGGGTATCTCCATCTCTAGTTTGATGATCTTTTCATCTTAAACATGCGGTTTGCTGCATGATCCCTTGCCTATGCTAATTCTTTTCCACAAGTCCTTACGGGGTAAGGGTCGATCCTGAAATATTTGCCTACTCTTTCCAAAGCACCTCTGATTGTAATGAATTTTTTTCTACATCAAAAGTTCAAAATGTTGTTGAACTTGTTCTTCATGTGCAAACTCTTCATTATATGCACTTTCTCAATTTCTTAGAAAAGATTCACCGTATTTGGTGCTAAGGCCATATTGCATTTTATGCAAGACTTGTAGACTCCCAACATCAGAGTCTCAAACTTATCATGATGCTTGACTAAATCAAGCATAACACTATGGTGTTTCTTGTGATTTTCTTACAATTCTCTGCTTGCATTTTTCAATTTATGAGGAGGAATCTTTGCAAATGCAGTGCTGCTTTATTATGGATCATGTATCTACCTTGAATTATTCCTTTGTATGCATCCAGAGTGAAACTGAAATGGGAAGGATTTAGTTTGTGACATTTTCACTATTGTCAAAATAGGCCAAGTAGCTTATAGAATCATTTTAGGAAACTGACTAAACATGCTCCTAGAGTCATGAAAAATTACTGGCATGTTGAATGATGATAGGGGAATGTGGTTGCAACAGGGTTCAGCTTCAATTCATTGGATTTAAAAGATATTGATTTTCAAAGTAGCCCAATCAGCCTTTTTTGAAATTGCACTTGTGAAAAACTATCTGAAGCATGCTAATTTGTCATTTTGTAAAAATATCAAATCACTTCCTGTGAAGCCATAACTTGGGAGATTGGTTCATTTGGGACCCATAAGTACATGTGCACAATGATTTTTAATCAATATTTTTCTTTTACAAGATATTAATCACCAAAGTTGATATTTTTGCAGCATTCTGGAAGTGCAGTCTTCAAACTAAGTAAAACCCATTTGGATTCAATTTTGGAAAAATACCAAATGATATCTTGAAGCTCTAAAAATTGACATGGATGCACATTGAAATGGGGAGAATTAAGGGAAATAATTGGTTTGTCTTCACAATCCTTCAGTTTCTTAATATTATCCTCCAAACTTGGTCATTTTAGCAAAGTTTACCGTGTGCAGATAACAAACCTTCGCAAAACCCTTCAATTTTTCCTTTTAAAATGTTGTCAAAACTGACCGTACGAAGCTGAAATTTGCGTGCACATTCTCATATGTTAGATGAACATCCTTGAAAATTTATTTTGCATGAAACTGAATGGGCTTCAAGTTATGATTTTTCAAAGTAGACTCCTAAAGTGGATCAAACAATTGAACATCTGAGTGCTGAAATCATTTTTTTTTCATTATGGCAACACCACACTTAAGGTGAGTTTAAGTTGTGTGTGCCAATCCCTAGGGTTATGTTCTAATGATTTCTTAATAACCTCTAGAAGGTTCTTATTAGTAGATTATGCTACCCCATTTCCTTGTGGGTAATAATTGGAAGAATTCTATTTAATAAAAAATTGTATTCAAAATCCCACTGAATGAATTGTACAAAAGAAAAGGTGAATTCGTTATCACATACCAAAGTGAAAGGTTCCCCAAACCTGGTAATGACATCTTGAATGAATTTGATAACTGTGTCGATGGTGTTCTTCTTACACTCTTGAGCTTTCGTCCATCATGTGTAGTAATTTTTCATCATCAAAATGAATTTATGACATGTAGAGGAGTTTAGATTAACCACTATTAGAAAATATAACACCCATTAGGAAAATGACCTTACCTCATAGACAGGCTGTAGAGGCATGATTTGGTTAAATTCTTTTGATGTGGCTATCTAAAAAGTATGACAACCTCAAACAGTTGGTGTGCATCCTGAAAGATGTGTGGTCAATAGTATCCAAACCTAAGGATCTAGTGTGTTGTGGATTCTATAGACCTATGTCCAATACCATACTTCCAATGAAATTCATTCAACACTTGTTTGGCTTGTTGTTGATCCAAGCATCTCAGATATATACCTTCATAATTATTCCTAAATAGAGCCCCATTTTTATCATATAATCAGAAATTTTCAACATTAATTCTATCCTTTGTGTAGCATTAATACCCTCGAGATATTTATTGTTTAGAAATAAGAAGACCAAGTCAATGTACAAAGGATTGTTAGTAAATGATTGCACTATATATTGCTAGCAAGTGATGTTGGGACCCACCTTTGTTATTTCTCGTGCAACCCCTATCATCAGAATAACTTCATGGGTTGGATCTCCAAATCAAACTCCTAAAAGATCACCATCCACTTCCCGCATCCTTCCCCCAGTTCACTCTGCATTAATAATGATTTCACAATAGGGTCTAGAATGACGACTATGATTTTGCTACGCAAGATATAGTGAAAAAACTTCTTGATAACCCTTACTATGGAAAAATATTGTTTCTCTAGAGGAGGGTGTCTAACTTCAATATTCTTTAAAGGATAACTCATAAAATCAACCGGTCGTTCATCCCCTTCCTCTTTTCATTGTGTTAAAATTGTTGTGTAGGAGTGCTCTAATGCAAAGAATAACTAAAGAATGACTACAAATAATTCAAATTGGTCAAAATCAAAGCTTCTGAAATAGACTATTTTATCTAAGAGAACATTAATTTAGCCTCATTACTCCATTCTATCTTAGCATCCTTCTTCATCATCTCGTTCAAGGGCTTGACTATTTTAGCAAACCCAATTATGAATTTTTGCACGAAATTGATCTTACCAAATAATGACCTCATCTCTTTCTTGTTACCAAGCATGGGTAGCCTTAAAATAGATTCTACCCTCTTTGGGTTAATGGAAATTCCCTTCTTAAAGACCATGTTTCCAAGTAACTTCCCTTCGGAAACCTCAAATATGTATTTCTTAGGATTTAAATACATGCCATATCTTCAACACCTTTCAAGAACTTTTTCCGGATCTATGGAGTGATCATTCATGTCCTTTGAGAAGATTGCACGAGATCATCCATGTACATGATGATACACTTTCTAATCAGATTCTTGAATGCTACATCCATTGCATGCTAGAATGTAGCCCCCACATTGGTTAGACCAAACGACATCCTTCAGTAGGTGAATGTTCCCCACTTGGCTGTGAATGTAATTTTCATTCGATCCTCGTATTTCACTAGTACTTGATTGTACCTTGAGTAGCCATCTAGAAATGACATCATCTATGATTCGTTGACAACCTAAATTACTTCATCAAGTGATGGGAGGGGATATTTATCTTTCTCAGAGGCCTTATTTAAATTCTTGAAGTCTACACATAACCTAATCTCACCATTTTTCTTTCATAATAGTACCAAATTGGCCATCCAAGTAGAGTGTCAGACTGGAAAGATTATCTTTGGAAATAATATCTAATGTACCTCTTTGAAGATCAGGGGTTAAATCAGAGCATTCATTGGCCGTTACTTTTGGTGAAATGATTTAAGCTGGGGTTTCAAGGGGATCGTGTGTGTTATTACCGAGGTATCAAATCTTTTTAGATCTTTGTACCCCCATGCAATTGCATCAATTTACTCCTTCAACACCTTAATAATTTTGTCTCTAATATCATTTAGACAAGTCTTGCCTATGAGAATATTCCTTTCAGGGCCCAAATTTGCTAGATTGTAAGTCTCATATTTTCCTCCATCAACATCTATGGGTAGCTTGTCTCTAGCTCTAGGATCAGAGTCAAATATTTTGTCCAATGCAACCATCCCTTTTAGGATACTATTTTTTTTGATATTTATAATGTCTTCTTGATCCAAATATTTTAAATCCCAATCTTTGACATCCTTTTTAGATTCATCAATAACTTTCCCATCAAAGACTCTTTCGTCTGCCAAGAAGGCTAAAATATGTTGATCATCATCAAATACTTGGAAGTTCCTTATATCATCTAAAACTATTGGAACTGATACAATTCTATAGAGAATAATTTAATTTTGGAGTGCTTCATGGGTTGCAAAGTGCTTGTAGCAACTACTAATACATCTACAATCTGGTTCTTCTCCATACGAATCAACTTTATATCGAACACATCAAAGTCTTCAGTTAAGCTACAAACCCTATTCCGATATGCTGCAAATTCTTGTTGTGACAAGTATACTAGCTCCAAACCTACTTGATGACTACTTATGAATCTCCCAACACCCTAAGACATTGTGCCTTCTTCTGATGTGCAAACATGAGTTCTATGGATAATGCTTTGTAATTTTCCATGTTGTTAGTGTATCCAAACTACAATTTGTAAGAAGCAAAGTAAGTTTTCCCTTTGGGACTGATCAGTTCAACTCCACCTCCACTCCCTTATTTTGAATTGGATCCATCAAATTTTAATATCTACAACTAGTTTTGATGTCGTTACTCTTCTTTTGGGAGGACATTATTTTTTTTACATTTGAGGAGTTAGCTTCAAGCTCAATTTTTAACACCTTTTACAATGTTATTCTCAGGCATATCTGATCCTCTTGATGGATCTTTTGAGACGAGAGGATGATTGTGCACTATTTCCTAGGGATGATCTACATTCTACTATGAATCCACTTAGGAATCTTATACTTGGTCTAATTGTTTTCGGATATCAGGCCTTTCATCCAAATTTGTTGGGGTGGTAGTAGTGTTGACATCATGTGAAGGTTGTTTAATTTCTTGTGATACATGATCATCAAACTAGACATCCACTTGTTGGCTTACTTGGTTTAAAATTTCTAGGAAAGGTTGACAAGTTAATTTAGAATTATTAGGGTAATGAACCCTATACCAATTAGGAAGTAATAAATCCCATAAGCTACTCCTTCTCCTAGGACAAGTTTGTTTGGATTTATCCTTTGTGCTAACATGTGTCGATTAATTGAGGCAATGTGTTCATCATCATATATAGGCTATGAAGGTTGTTCATCAATGATGGTTGTGAAAGTCATGATTTCATCAATTCTATAGACTCCTGGCTTAGTTTCTAGATATGCAACCTCATTAGGATGATTCTATCTAGTGATCATATTTTTTAGATGTGGCTCACCTTTGATTCTAATTTGGTTTAGGTTGCCCTTCCATGGTAGCCACTTATGGGATAAATTGGTTGCAACATATCCATTTAGACTCTTTGACCAATCTCTACTTGAGAGAATCTCATACATTTCAGGTATATCTGCCACTTGGATGTCAATGTGTTGTTGAATCCTAGGGTTTGATCCTAACTCAATAAAGACATCCCTCAATCATCCTACTACATTTATTTTGGTCTTGTCCAACTATATGAATTTCTTCTAAGTTTGAGTGGGAGTCATACCTAACTTCTGAAAGATAGAATATGGCATTACATTTCTTGAAGCACTAGAATCCATTAGACAATTATATAGGTTCTTCTTGAATATCCTGAGGTTAAGTAGAAAAGGAGGGGAAACTATCTTCCCTCAGTATATGGTTGTGTTGATGTCCGTTGTTTTCGCCTTAAATTTTCCTTTTGGCTAACCCATTTTATCTAGAATTCTTATTAGTGCCTCTCACTGTCTAGGACAATTTTGAAATATGTCGAAGGACATGTTGGACCTAAGTATCTTTTTTAGTTCATTGGTTATAACATAACTCACTTCATTTTGAAACAGTGGTCTAGTAGCAAAGGCATGGTTTCTTTTGGCTTGACACTCTTTGATGCAAGGCAAGGTGATATTGGACAATTCCAATCAGAATTCAACTGGTTTTAGGGGTCTTCACCTCTGTGCTAAGTGCCTTTATTCAATAGTCCACCTAATTCCTGGTAGCCCTCTTGACACACTTATTCAACTATATCTCTCATCCAATCCTTTCCTAGTATTTAAGACCTCCTATTTCAGATACCCTTTAAGGTGTAGAATAATATAGCCAAACCCTACCAAGGGTTGTTTTGGAGCATCCCATCCAAATATGACCTGCTACATTATTTCTAGGCAGAATTATGCCTCTTTTCCAAAGGAGGTCTTTGGAATCTCTTTCTCCTTACTGAAAGAACCTTATTGGTTTCATAAACCAATTTCACCATTGGTTTCCATAAGACTTCACCGATTCTTGGTGTTTCTTCAATTTCCCATTGAATCCATGCTTGACACTCCAGCTTGTTAAGCTAGGCATGTGCAAAAAGACCTCCTATCAACACCACCCTGCAATGCAAAATCAAAAAATACTAACACACACATCTATTAGGCCCATTCCACCAATTTGTAGCACTACCCTATAGTGGAATGGCCTAAAATTCCATATTGGTTTTCAAACCCTAAGAAACCCTTGTCAATCAAGCAACCTACATAAAACTCTCTATATATCCTACCAAACTAGATGAAAGTCCCTCCAAATGGAGTCAAAAAAAATCTTACACCTTACTCCAAGTGATCACACAAGTCTCACATCAATGGAAAATTGTACAAAGACGTACAGGTTCAGAAAATGTAGAAAACATAGTAAAACACCCCAAAAACAAAGCACTATTTTATCGAATCTTCAAAAATATCATTATCCAACCTACCTCGAAGGTTTTAGAGGCCTTTTAAACATGTTGGCATCACATTACATCGGTTTCCTACTGAATTCCAAGAGGTGATTGTTCAACTTCCATCTTACCCAAAAATTGCTCAAATTGCATAATGCAATATTACCATAATTACAACATTTTTGCATATTTTAAAAACCAACATCCTAGACACCTAAAACCACATGAATCACATCAAAAATTGGTCACCTTGACCTTATTATACCATAACAAAGGTTCACACCTAAACTAGGCTCCCAAATACATAAACATAACAAAATTTTCAAAGGTGCTCTTGCACCACTCTTGTTGCAAGTATGGATGTGTTTACTGGTGTTGTCATTAATGCTTTCATTGATTCCAACACCCTATAAATTGAATAAGTTGGATTTTTCCAAGTTCTTTTGAGAAAAATTGAAATATAATGAAAGTTGTGTTGAAGTATGTTTTGAGTGTGCTCCAATATTGTGGTCCACATTTCTCCTGTGTTGAACCAATGCCTATGTGGATTTATAGGTGTGTTCATAAGCTTAAATTTATTGTATATTCTAAGTTTTAGCTTCTAGTTTGATGGTGAGAAAATGTTATGTTCACTAGTGTGTGAACTGGTTTGTTAGAGCTATTTGGTTGTTGATTGGAAGAAATTTTTTGGCTCCATAGTCCTCTGGTATTTTTTTTCAGATCTTACGGATTTGGGAGACTATTCCTTTTGATGGTTTATATTTTTTGAAAAAATTTCTTGTAGTTTGGCTCTCTAGAAGACCTGCTCCAAAGTCTCTATGTTTTGTTGGTTGTCCTAGTTGAACTAGTGAAGTGTTTTCTGCAAATGAAGTTTGTTGAAGTTGTTGCAAATGTATCTGAGTTTTTCTCAAACATGGTAAATTGACTGGTGAAGTGTGTTGAACAATCCGCACATGTTTAATTTACTAATGATGTACGTAATTCAAAGTTCATTTTTGTTTTCATTAGGTTTGGCCGACCTGGTGTTTACACGATACATTTTATTTTTTCATCGACTTGAGGAAGCGTGTGCGTGATCTAAGATGTTGTTGGGGTCCTAAATTAAATATGTATTTTGTCCTCTCATATTCTTATCCACCATGAAAATGTTGAGTAGCCAACCTAGTTTGAATTTTTAATTTGAATTTGAATAACCAACCTTGATGAATGTTTCTAAGGTTGAAGATGGTATAAAATCAAGTTAAGTTGTAGCGAATTTCATATCCATCCATCATTCAATTCGAGCAAGAGAAGAGTGTGTGAACAAGTGCGAAAAGAAAAGTGTGGAAGAGAAAATTAAGGTAACAATACTTCATTGTATTCAAAATCTTTTGATCAAGTTGTGAAGTGTGTGTAACTCCTAGTGGTGGATCATTATCTATTTATTTCTGGACAGTGAGTCCTAAGGTAGTGAGCTCTTGCTTTGGGTAGTGAGCCTTTGTATTTGGGCAATGATCCCTCTAGTAGTGAGCCTTTTTGTATTTGGTATTTCATTACTACTATATTGTGAGTTAATCCTCACTGTCGTTTTTCCCTCATTAGGGTTTTCCACGTAAGTTTTTTGTCTTTGGTATTGTGTTTCTGTTATCTTCATTTCATGTTCATACATAATAACATACTGGGGCTAGAGTGGAATTGATTAAGTTAAGAAGCAAAGAATTTGGTACAACTGATTCACCACCCCTTCTCAGTTATCTTTTTCAATTCAACAATTGTTATCAGAGCTTTGGTTCCTCGGTGAAAAGATTAACCGATTTTGGTAGATTAAATGGTGCACAAGTTGCAGCTTCCTATGTTTGATGGAGCTGATTAGAGTGACTGGAAAGAAAAAATGAGAAGTTATATGATTTCAATAAGTTTTAATACCTGAAAAGTTGTGGAGACAAAGTATGTGATTCCATCAGTCATACCTTCTACTACTGATGAAGTTGCAACCTTTGAAGAGAATGAAAAATCAAGGTTTGCTATCTTTAGTGCATTATCTAAAACTAAAAGATCAAAATTTGTTTCTTTAGCTAGAGCTAATGAAATGTGGACAAAATTGAAAGATATTTATGTTGGTAATGAGAGAGTAAAGTTATCAAGGAAACTAACTACTAAGCAAAAATTTGAGAATCTAAGAAAGGAAGATGGAGAAGACATTGCAAGCTATTATCAGAGAGTCGAAACTATAGCAACTGAAATCAAGAATCAAGGTGGTATCATGAAGGATGAAGATATAATTGAGAAGATATTGATGACCTTACCAGAAAATTACAATGACAAAGTATTTTCTCTAGAAGAAGAGTATGATCCGAAGACATTTACTAAGGAACATCTATTTGGTGTCATGACTGCATTTGAGATGAGAACGTTTGCAAGAGATAAGGAGAAGACTGAAACAACCTTTAAAGCCTTGAAGATAGATGATGATGATGATGATGCAAAATATTTGGAAGAAAAATTCACAAGAAGATTGAAGAAAGGTACTGGTAAATATAAAGGTAAGTTGCCTTTTAAGTGTTTTAGTTGTGGAAATATTGGTCTCTATGCATCAAGATGTCCTAATAGAGCTACACAAAAGAAGAACAAGGATAACAAAAATAATTTCAAGGATAAGAAGGATAGGAAGCTCAAGAATTTGTATTATGTTAAAGAAGATGCGGGAATTTTTTATGATGAATCATATCTTGAGGAAGACAAAGATGAATGCTTGTTTCTAGCCTTGGAAAAGAAATGTGCAAAATAATTTAGTTTGGAGTGTAAGAAGAATGAATCAGAAGGTACTCTGGTAATTTATTTTCATGCTAGACGGGATGAAGATTTTTGGGTAATTGACAATGGATCTTCAAATCATATGACTGGAGATAAGAGTAATTTTACTAAACTTGAGAAGTATGATGGAGGTATAGTCATCTTTGGAGATGATTTTGTTGCTAAGTTTGTTGGTAAAGGAACAATTAGATTTCATGGAAAACATAACACCGATGATGTCTATTATGTAAAGGACTTAAGGAATAATCTTTTTAAGTGTTGGAAAATTCTACAACAAAGGTTTTAAGCTTGTGTTTCAAGATAACACTTGTGAGATCAAAAAAGGATCTGGAACTGTGGTTGCAGCTAGAAGAAGAACTCGTGGAAACATCTATCAACTCAAAGGTGGTGATGGTCAATGTTTAGTTTCTTAGATCATTGAGAGTTGGCTCTGGCACTAGAGGATGGGACATGCCAATTTTGATAATCTAGTTAGGATCAGTTCTAGAGAAGTTGTAAGAGATCTACCTAGAATCACACAACCTTTAAATTCAATCTACAGAAGTTGTTAGATGGGAAAAAAAACAAGGAAATTTTTTAAAATAAAATATCAATCATCTACTGGAATGCTTGAATTAATCCACACAAACCTTTGTGGTCCTACAAGAATAGGAATCCTGAATGGTGACAAGTAATTTATGCTTTTAATTGATGATTACTCTAGGATGACATGGGCTAGATTTCTTAGAGAAAAGTCTCAAGCTCTTACTAGATTCAAAGTATTTAAGGCAAGAGTAGAAAATGAAGTATATTAGAGAATTGAATGCTTAAGATCTAATAGAGGCAGAGAGTTTACATCCGGGGAGTTCAATGCATTTTGTGGAGAGCATGGCATAAAAGATACTTTTATGCTCCTAGAACCCTGCAACAAAATGGAGTGTAGAAAGAAAGAACCAGACTGTGCAAGAGGTAGCCAAAACTATGATGAAAGAAGAAAATTTCCTGATGTGTATTGGAAAGAAGCCATTCACACTGTTGTTTACATTCTTAATAGAGTTCAAGTCAGAGGTAACAACACTAAGACTCCTCTTGTGAAATACTTTAAGGTATTTGGTAGTAGATGTTACATTAGAAGAGATAAATAAAATCTTGGAAAGTATGATGTTAGATGTGATGAAGGATTTTTTCTTGGATATTCAAATAACACTAAGGCTTACAGATGTTTTAATAAGAAATTGAGAAAAAATATTGAAAGTACTAATGTGAAATTTGATGAAGCTATGTATAGACCGATGGAGATAACTGAAGTTGAACCTGATGAGCCTATCTATGTGCAAATACAAGAAGAAGAAAAGGAAGAGAAAAAGGAAAGTGATGAACAAGAAGAAAATACAAAATCTGCACCTAAGACTCCCAAATATGTTTAGAAAAATCATCCAAAGGAACAACTAATTGGAGACAAAAGTGAAGGAGTGAAGACAAGAAGCAAAGTGGTTGAGGTAAACTTATGTTTACTTTCTAAAATAGAACCTAAGACTGTGAATGAAGCATGCGATGATGAAAGTTGGGTTAGAGAAATGAAAGAGGAATTACAATAGATAGAGAATAATGAGGCATAGGAACAAGCCCCTAGACTTGCAAACAAGAATGCAATTGGTTCAAAACGGGTATTCAAAAACAAGTTGAATGAAGATGGACAAGTGGTAAGAAATAAAGCAAGACATGTATGTAAAGGATATTCATAGATTGAAGGAATAGATTTTGAAGAAATTTTTGCACCTATAGCAAGAATGGAAGCCATTCAAATGTTCTTGGCATTTGGAGCTCATAAAAATTTCAAATTATATCAAATGGATGTCAAATCTGCATTTCTAAATGGAGAACTGGAAGAAGAAGTATATATGGAGCAACTAGAATGATTTTCAATGTCAGACAAACTAGACATGGTTTGTAAGTTAGAGAAATCATTATATGGATTGAAGCAAGCCCCCAGAGCTTGGTATGCTAGATTGGATAAATACTTGACAAAATAGGGATTCAGCAAAGGGTCTGTAGACAACAATCTTTACTTCAAAGTTGAGAAAGACAAAATACCGATAGTTGTTGTCTTTGTTGGTGACATTATTTTTGGTGGTAATGAAGGTATGTGTAAGAATTTTTCTAAAGAGATGCAAAAATAATTTGAAATGTCTATGATTGGTGAACTAAATTTCTTCCTTGGGATTCGAGTTAATCAAACTGACAAAGGGATATTCATTTCACAATCTAAGTATGTTAAGGAATTGTTAAAGAAGTTTGGAATGGATGATTCTAAAATGGTATGTACCCCTATGGTAACTGGATGCAAGCTGAGTAAGGATGATGGATCTACTAAAGTTGATTAGAGAATGTACGAATCCATGATTGGAGGATTGTTGTATCTTACTGCTACTAGATTGGACATTATGCACACAATTTTCTAAGTTGCAAGATTTCAAGCAAAACTAAAGGAAGCCCATGTTAAAGTTGTGAAGAGGATATTCAAATATCTTAAAGGAACTCCATAATTTGGACTATGGTATCCAAAGGAAAATGATTTCACTTTGAATGCCTACAATGATGTTGATTGCATTGGATTTCTAGATGACAGGACGAGTACAATTGTAGGAGAATTATTTCTTAGATAAAGATTAGTCTTTTGGTTGAGCAAGAAGCAAGATTCGGTTTCTTTATCCACTGTTGAAGCAGAGTATATTATAGTAGCATCCTGGATGAAGAAAACTTTGATGCACATAGGCATGGTGAGTGATGAACCTAATTATATCTTTTGTGACAACACAAGTGCTATAAACATTTCAAATAATCCAATGATGCATTCTAGAACAAAGCATATATCTATCAAGTATCACTTCTTGAGGTAGAAAGTATTGAGGAATGAAGTAAGACTTGAATATGTACCTACCAAAGAAAAAGTTACAAACATATTCACTAAGGCCCTTCCAAAAGATACTTTTGAGTATATTAGAGGGAAGCTAGGGCTTTCTACCCCTCCTTCTTTAAACTAAATGCACATGGAGGTGCATCAGTCCAGTGGATTCACAAACTCTTTTGTTCTGGACTGATGATTGGGGTCTCTTCCTCAGGGTGAGTAGAGAAGTGCATTGTTGCAGTATGTGATGTGGATGTAATCCTTAGGGGGAGTGAATAAATCTTTATATGGTAATAATGTCCTTTTCCATTGATGTCAAAGGGGGAGAGAGAACCATGCGAAAATTGTATGCTTGGCAGTTTGTCACTTCTAAAAATCATGTAGGATATGGGAGACAGAATCATGTGAAACTTTTATTCTTGACAGGTTGTCACTTCTAAGAATCTTGTATGTTGTCTTTGATGGTTTTTTCACATTATGTTTTGTCATCAATGAAAAAGGAGGAGACTGTTCCAAGTATGGATGTGTTTGTTGGTGTTTTCATTGATGTCAACACTGTACAAATTGAGTAAGTTAGAATTTTCCAAGTGCTTTTGAGAAAAATTGAAATATAATGAAAGTTGTGTGTTGAAATATGTTCTAAGCGTGCTCTGGTATTGTGATATGTGTTTATCTTGTGTTGAACCAATTCCTATGGAGATTTATAGGTGTGTTCATAAGCTTAAATTTATTGTATATTATGAGTTTCTCTTTCTAGTTTGATGGAGAGAAAGAGTTATGTTCATCGGTGTGTGAGCTAGTTTGTTAGAGCTATTTGGTTGTTGAATGGGAGAATTTTTTTGGCTCCATTGTCCTCTAGTATTTTGTTTTAGATCTTGCAAATCTAGGAGAATATTCCTTTTGATGGTTACTATGTTATGACAAAGTTTCTTGTGGTTTGGCACTCTGGAAGACCTGCTCCGGAGTCTATGTTTTGCTAGTTGTCCCAGTTGAACTAGTGAAGTGTTTTCTACAAAATAAGTTTATAAAAGCTTGTTGCGGATGTATCTGAGTTGTTCTCAGACATGGTAAATTGACTGGTGAAGTATGTTGAACAATCCACACATGTTTATCTTGCTGATGATGCATTTACATCAAAGTTCATTGGTGTTTTCATAAGGTTTGGCCGACCTGGTGTTTAGACAGTACATTTTTTTTTTTGTAGTGACTTGAGGAAAGCGTATGTGTGATCCAAGATGTTGTTGGGGTCCTACATTAAATATGTATTTGGTCATCTCACATTCTTATCCACCGCGGGAATGTTGAGTAGCCAACATAGTTTGAATTTTTAATTTGAATTTGAATAACTGACCTTGGTGAATGTTTCTAAGGCTGAAAATGGTAGAAAAGAAAGTTAATTTGTAGCAAATTTCATATCCATCCACCATTCAATTCGAGCAAGAGATGATTGTGTGAACAAGTGCGAAAAGAAGAGTGTGGAAGAGCGAATTAAGGCAACATTACTTCATTGTATTCATAATCTTATGATCAAGTTGCGAAGTGTGTGTAACTCCTAGTGGTGGATAATTATCCATTTCTTTGTATTTTATATAGGTAGTGAGCCTCTCTTTCTAGATAGTGAGTTCTTAGGTAGTGGGCCTCTCTTTCTAGATAGTGAGTCCTAAGGCAATGAGCCCTTGATCTAGGTAGTGAGCCTTTGTATATGAGTAGTGAGCCCTCTGGCAGTGAGCCTTTTTGTATCTGGTATTGCATTACTGTTATATTGTGAGTTAATCCTCATCGTGGTTTTTCCCTCATTAGGTTTTCCCATGTAAATTTGGTGTCTCTAGTATTGTGTTTCTATTATTTGTATTTCATGTTCATACTTAATAATAGTTGAGGTTATAGTGGAATTGATTAAGTTAAGAAGTAAAGAATTTGGTACAAATTATTCACCCCCGTCTCAATTATCTTGTGCAATTCAACACCTATTTTGGTCCTTTAAGTGGTTGAGGGTTATTACTAGCTCTGGAATCTGATAGAACTTAACCATTTTTTAGGGAATTGGAGGTAGTGAAAGGTCCCTTATTTTGATATCTCAAGAAGTAGCCTCCTTTTTGGGTATGGAAGGCCTGAGCATCATAAGTATCTATTTCAGGCTCATTATCTTCTTTGAACAGGAACACATAAGTATCCAACATCATGACAGTATTTACATTCCCATCATTTTCATTTGAATTAGGTTGGGTAGACTATGAATCAACTTGGGCTATCTT
This sequence comes from Sequoiadendron giganteum, assembly GCA_007115665.2. Lineage (NCBI taxonomy): Eukaryota > Viridiplantae > Streptophyta > Pinopsida > Cupressales > Cupressaceae > Sequoiadendron > Sequoiadendron giganteum. The sequence continues at coordinate 559,232,602 of CM021105.1, forward strand.
TACCATCTTTTCCATTTGCGGGTAGTTTACTTCAGGGTGGGTAGAGGTATCATGTAGCCTACACCAATTGGCCATGAAATATAATTTTGCAACATTTGTTGTGTGAGCATGAGTGCCATTAGTATAGCTACTACTTATGTCCCCGCCACAACTAGGATTTGTGTCCCATTACTTTTTATAAGGCCTTTGGTTGTACCCTCTATTTTGGTTTGGATAATTCCTCTAATTCTAATTTTGATAACAACTTTAATTTTAAAAATTATTCTGGTTTTGAGGAGGGTTGATCCTGAATTGATTCAATTCATTGGTAACTTGGGAGAGGGTTTTCTTGAGGGTTTTGATCTCAGATGAGAGACGAGAATTTTTCTCATTGTTCTCATTAGCTCTAGGTTGACTCATTTGTTGCATTTGCAATAGATTTTCTTGAGGATTATATCCTCCAAGATTTCTTTCATGATTAGATTATCAGTAAAAAATAAGAGGTATTGTTGTGGTATTAGCATGTGAATAATCTCGTCCACTGCCAACCCAAGGCAACATGGGTATGGGAAGTATTTGATTAGTTGGCCCATATGCATAATTGGAGATCCCAGACCCTATTTTCATTAGTGGAGTGTTGTTGGTAATTTCCTAGTTTAGTGCAGTCATTTGGTTGGACATCCTTGGATATCCTAGCAAAGGTAAGGTTCCCCTATGCCCCCTAGTGAAGGGAATATTTGTTGTTGTAGCTTAATGGCCAAGTGGTAAACTTTAGCCATTGTGTTAATTTCTATAGTAGTATACACCCTTTTTAGAAATAAAGTTGTTAATTGATCTAGATCTTTAAGATACACTTGTATTGCTATGGTTTCTATGACTAGATAAGTTGCTTGTAGTATTTTATACATCCTTTCAAACCTAGTGTTAAATACTGGGAGTGGTTCATTGGGTTCTATAATGTCACAAAATTGCACCTAAGGGAAATTCCACATTTTTACATCTTGCCTAGCATTTATGACACCTTTGGAGCATTAATGACAAAATCTCATGAGACATAATTTCATGATTCTGGATCCATGCGAACACATGGTGAAGCGACAGAAGCTTGACAAGGCATTTCCCAAAAATATCAGACTTGGACGCCTATGTGGTGCGCAGACGTCTGTGTGGTGTGCAGACGTTTTGACAGTTTTTCGACTTTGAAATAGTGAATCTAGAACCTTGACCCTCGTGAAATGCATCCTGGCAATTAGGTCTTGAGTGAAAAGGCTCTTTGCTGCCCTTGCAAACATTAAAAACTCATTTTGGCCCTCATTTTTGGGTTGAAAGCTATCAATTCAAGCATTGTCACCACTTTCTCTAGTCTTGGATAAGTTCTATCCTTGAGTAGAAGCACTTTCACTGGTGAAGCCATGCCAAGCTGAGGTCCCCCCAAAAACTACCAACTCTTAAACAAGCACATCACAGTGTGCCCGTGTGCTCCAGAAGAGGGTGTCGACCCATGGGTGATGTTCTCTCTCCTTATCACTCCTTCCTACTAGTTCATTTACTACTTTGTGGTGCGGGCTCTACTTCGAAGCAGATCTTTTTTTTGCCATAATCTTTATTATTTCCTTTACACTCTCTTCCAAAATTGGTTGTTCGTGGAGGTGGGAACACCAATATGGGGGTCTGAATGAGGTAGGCCCCTATATAGACCCAACCTTGTACCCTTGATCTTCTATGCACAGGTTACGAAGGGAACCTTGGAATAAATATTCAGACACACGAAGGTGATCTTGTTTCAAGTTCTCTTGCATTCCCCATTTGTCCCTAGCTTTCTATTGATTGCTTGATTCTTCAGTCTCCTGGTATGAGTTAAGAATTAAGACTCTGTTTCATCTGCTTGAACTCCTGAGTGCACCATGTTGGTGTCCTTGAATTACGTTGATTTCTTTTGGCCGAGAGCTCTTTAGCCGAATATTGGAACTTAGAAGTCTTCCTCTTTCAGATCCTAAACCTAATTTTTCACTTCTCTTCACAATTTCATTGATCCTAGTTTTGAGGTGTATAAGGGAATTTTGTTCCCTAGTGATCTCTTGAGAAGAAAGAAACCTATGTGTAGTGATTCCCTCTTATATCACATTTTGATGAATCCCACGTGAACCGTCATATCCATTTTCATAATGTTGTCTAGCTATGGTGAGTCTTATTCTAAAAAATATTTTGATATGCTGGAAGATGCTCTAGATGATTTCGTAGATACACTGTACCCTATCTGTAAATCTTCAAAATAAACTATTCCTTGTCAGCTGAAGAGTCAGTAAATGTGGTAGTAGGTTTTATGGCTCCTCCAAGCCCTAAGAAACCCTTTGTTTATGTGACCCTAGCTGAGCCATTCCCTAGAAAGGACTATTCCATCTATGGGATTTCAGGTCGTAGCCATCCATTACACATATATTCAAGATTTGTGAAGGCTACCAACTCTAATTCTTATAATGATGTCGGACACGTGTACCCTATGAGGAGAAACATACCAAACTTAGAACAACAAGTTGTTGTTCCTACATTGCAACTAGATCAAACTCCTACTTCTTTACCTTCGTCTCAACCTGACCTTCCTCCAACTCCTAAACCCATGATCAAAGCACCAGGAAATTAAGATCTTGTCGAGCAACTCCGTGTTACTCCAACTAATATCTCACTTTGGGATTTTCTTAAGACCGGTTCGGTTTATCAAGAGATGTCGTAGGAAGCCTTACAAAAGATTATCTTTCCTACCTCGGTTAGGCCTATAGATGTTGATGCAATGATGGCACATATTCGAGCAGATTCGCCGAACATTACGTTCCACCTAGAAGAACTCCCCCCTTTGGTCATGCAGAAACAAGAAAAACCTTTGATGATCATATTAAATGTTAAAATTATCGATATCAGACATACCCTTGTTGACACTGGTTTAGCCCTCAACATTTGTGGTGTAGATCTATTGCCTAAAATCAAGGTTGATTCATCCTCCTTACCGGTTTCTTCCTTATATATTCGTGGGTTTGATAACGCTGGTAGCTAAGCTCTAGGTATGATAATGTTACCTTTGTAGTTGGGCCCCATTACTTTGCCTACATTGGTCTACGTAATTCCCAGACTGTTACCATAAAATCTTCTTCAGGAACTCCTTGGATTCACAATATGGGTGCAGTAACTTCTACCCTACACTATTCCTTGAAAATCATTGCTAACAATCGAGTGGTTATGGTTAAAGCAGATCCAAAATTTGTGCACCTTTGTTAACTACCTACTATCGGTCATAATTCAGCCACTTCCACTCTCAATAATTTTATTCCTTCCTTAACCATTGACGCTATGGCTTGTTCCTCGTTGATACCAATTGTGGAAGCTATTCCTTGAGCAAGTATCAACCGAGATGAAGCACCTAAGATGAAAAAATGTGAATCCCCTCCATCTTCTCCTTCATCTCCCAAAGTGAATGCTTTCTTAGGTGATGACTGGGGTTCCTTGAACTTCTCTGAATTCTTCATAGTAGAGTACAAGTCGGACCCCTCCAATATAGAATTCTCGGGTTCTACCAATAGAAGGACAAGCAACCCTCCCATTGAAGAAGCGAAGCGTGATCCCATCTAAGAAACCACTCCTCCCCAGGAGAATGACTTTGTCTCCAAAAAGAAGGTCAATGATTGCGAACCGAGTAAGGGAAGTGGGACCTCTCTAGTGGAAACTTTTGATGTCCATTGGTGGAATGAGACACTCTACGTAGAGTCGCCCCCTCCCAAAACTCTACAAGCTCATTACGGGTTTAGTTATGAACTCGCTTCTCGATACTGCCCTGGGCAGAAAGGCTTAGGACATATCGAGCAAGGAATACAAGTCTCTATCCAATTTAAGCAACGAAAATGCCATCTGGGTTTGGGATGCCCCATTGAGCAATCTATACAAAAACCTTGGTGGAGTGCTAATATGATTTTGGCAAAACCATTGAGTTTGACCCATCTTGAGTTGATAGAAGAAAGAGGACAGGCTAAGAAGGTCCCTATAGATGTCTTCTCTTCAGATGAAGAATTGGGGGAATTTATAGGTGCTTATTATCCACTACCTCCTTATCATCAACAAAAATGATTCCCATATCGATTACACAAACAAGCATACTTTGGAGAATTCGTTCTGAGCATTGACTATGAGGACCTACTATCTAATGTCAGAAATGATGTTCCGATATCCCATCCCAAGGACCGTAGTTCCCTCCTTAAAGGGGATACTGTCAAAGCTCCCGTGGATGAAAAATATTCAAAAAATTAATCAAGATCGGGAAGTGCCTCTCTTCCGAGAAAGCAGATGAACACTTTGCTCTCTTGCGTGCTTACCTTGATATCATCACTTAGACGTATGAAGATATGCTCGATATTGATGAATTTATAGTGGTCCATAATATCATTCTATGTCCCAATGCCAAGCCTGTTAAGAAAAAAAATTGAAAGATCAATCCTAGGGTAGCTTTAATGGTCAAGACCGAGATAGAGAAGCTATTGAAAGAAGGCTTCATCCGTCCCATTGACTATTCTCCCTAGATTTTGAATATAGTCATTGTTAGCAAACCTGACAACCGTATGTGTATATACATTGACTTCTAAGACCTTAACAAGGCTTCTCTTAAACATGATTTTCAGTTACCTTAAATAGATATGATTGTGGACTTGACCGCAGGCCATGCATTATTATCTTTTATGGATGGCTTCTCGGGTTATAATTAGATCCGTATTAATACAAACGATCAGTACAAGACAACCTTTACTACCCCTTGGGGGACTTTCTACTATGTGGTCATGCCCTTTGGATTAAAGAATGCAGGGGCGACTTATCAATGAGTGATGACCTTGATATTTCACGATTTCATTCATAGAATCTTGGAAGACTATGTCGATGAAATCTTGAAAAAATCTATAAACCATCAAGATCATGTGAAGAAACTTCATCTTATCTTTGAAAGGCTTTTAATTTACAAGATGAGACTCAATCCCCAAAAGTGTTTCTTTGGCGTTGACGCTGGCAAGATTTTTGGGTTTATAGTCTCTTATTGTGGAATCGAAGTTGACACAAATAAGATTGATGCCATTGTTAACATGTCTTCGCCAAGGAACATCACCGAGTTACAAAATTTACAAAGGAAGATTCAAGAAATTCATAGATTCATATCTCAGTTTACAGAGGAAGATTTAGGCAATTCATATGTCAGAGAGCTTTTGAATCCATCAAAGCTTATTTGACCAATCCCTCTGTATTCATGTTAGCTATGAAAGATAGACCTTTCCTGATTTACCTTACTACTTCACCATACGCCTTGGCAGCCCTGTTGGCTCAGTATGATGATGCGGGAAGTGAGAGAGTGGTTTAATACATTAGTCGTGTCCTTGTCGATTGTGAAACTCGTTATTCATCCATGGGGAAGTAGTGCCTTGCTCTTGTCTTCGCTATGTAGAGGCTAAGGCATTATCTCCTCCATGTTGAAACTCAGGTCATAGTAAAAATGGATCTTTTGAAACATTTTTCTCTAGCGCCAACCTTATTGGGAGATTAGCAAAGTCGGTTATGTTGCTGTCTGAGTTTGATATAAAATTTGTCACTCATAAATCGGTGAAAAGACAAGCGGTTGTCGATCAATTGGCAAATGCTCCCTTGCCTTGCTCTTTCTCCGGGTTGGACCTATTCCCTGATGAGAACATCTTCACAATCAACTATGACCATGAATGGAAAATGTACTTCGATGGATCAAGGTGTCAGACCAATTATGGAATAGGTGTGGTCCTCATATCCCCCAAAGGTGATCAGGTCCCCCTACCCTTTTGGTTAGATTTTCCATGCACCAATAATATCGCCGAGTATGAAGCCCTTATTGTTGGTTTACGTGCCATGATTGCATTGGAAATTAAACATATACGTATATTAGGTGACTTTGAACTCATTTTAAAATCAGATCATGGGAACTTATCAACCTAAACAAAGTAATTTGTCTCGATATTGAGACCTCTTTTTCTCCTTGCTTAATCAGTTTTCCTTTTTCACAATAAAAAACATTCTGAGGTGAAAAAATAGACATGCGGATTCCATGGAAAGTGTTGCTTCCTTGGTGCCCTTAGAAGAGGATACAAAGGAGTATCACTTTGTGGTTCAGGTCATGCAAACCTATGTAGTTCCCGATCAACCCGCACCCGAGTCTCTGGTTTTCCATCATGCAGATTCGGTAGAGTGGCTCTCTAGCATCTACAATTACTTAAAGAATGGAAAATTTCTTGATGCTGTGAAAAAAAATGATCGCACTCTTATACAAAATATTTCAGCCCATTATGTCATCTTATTTGATGTTTTTATCAAAAAGTGTATAATGACTTGCTGCTAAGATGCCTCACTAGAGCGGAAATACCCCTTGCCCTTAAAGAAGCCCACATGGGCTCTGGGGGTGGAAATTTCAGTGGTAGATCCTTGGTGAGGAAACTGATACACATGGGATACTACTGGCAGATGATGGAATAAGATTCCTTCTATTTCATCAATAAGTGCCTTCAATTTCAACAACATAGTCACCTTATCCACACTCCTGCTCAGAAGTTGCAAAATCAAACTTCTCCTTGGCCATTCACAAAATGGGGGTTGGACATTATTGGGAAAATATCACCTCCTTCTTCCAAAGGACATACCTTTATTATCACCGCTATAGATTATTTCACAAAATGGGTTGAGGCTATTTTGCTCCGATCCACAAGTGTTGAAACTATCTGTAACTTCCTATTGAACAACATCATCTCTTGATTTGGATAGCCTACTACACTTGTTTCTAACAATGGTACACCATTTAAAAATAAGGAAGTAAAGAAATTCCTAGAGAAATTTCATATTCAACATAGGTTTTCTACACCATATTACCTACAATTTAATGGCCAAACAGAAGATTCTAAAAAAATGCTTGAACTAATTCTTCGTAAGATAGTTAATAAACACGGTAAGGATTGGCATATTTAGTTAACATATTCTTTGTGGGCTTATTGCACAAGTGTTCACACAATGATGGGAATGATGCCCTATAACCTCGTGTATGGCATGGAAGCTATCATGCCTTTAGAGTTGGAAATCCCATCTTTACGGGTTTCCCTTAGGGGGGTGATTGATGATGAAATCTACCAGGTTAACCATTTGCATTAGCTTCGATTCTCGATGAACATCGTTTATAGGCCCTCGATCTTCTTAAAGCTTATTAGCGATTGCTATCTAGACAATATAATCAAGGCGTGCTTCCTAGGACCTTCAAGCTAGGAGACCTAGTTGTATAAGAAAATCAGTGAAATATAAACACGTTGCTTGATTAGAAAGGGAATTCAGTCCTAACTGGCTAGGTCCTTACATCGTGGTTTCTGTATATGGTTCAGGTGCCTATGTATTATCATCTATGGATGGGACACCTTTAAAGGAGCCCAATAATGTGATGCATCTCCGTCGATACTATTCATAGTGTTCTAATGTGCCATATATGTGGTGTTCTCCATAAAGGGTAGTAATACTATACATATAATAATATTTTCTTATTTTTACATTATAAAGAATTTTGGTGTTTGTGACGTGACCATGTGTGTGTACATGTAATAGAAACATGCATACATGTGTCCAACTATGCTAAATATCCATACATCACATCAAATTATTAGATCATCATAACATTTAATTAACATGTAGATAAACGTTCTAAATTAAATCATGATTAGGATCTTTTGAAAACATACATGCATATAAGAAAATGCCACCCATAGCATGAGCATACATGGAAAGGGAAAAAATACACATAAGAAAATCCATGATCTAAAAGAAATATATATATATATATATATATCCAATGTATGAATCAAATGCCATGTACATGTATTGGGCCACTATTATAAAAAATGAGTAGCTGCTAAATATATGTCTATACAAAAGATCTAAAAGTATGTATGAATATATATGTCTGGATACAAAAATGATGTACAAAAAGAGGAATCCTATCCCTATGGCATGTGGATCCCTGAGCCCTCAGGCTCTGGCAGTCACTCTAGTGCTCTAGGAGGAGGCTGCACAGTGGTCTTTTATCTACATCGGTGTGAACGTGATGCAGATAGACCCACCTGTATCCCTCTGAGCTCCCCTTGTAGCGAACACATGTCCATCTTCACTCGGATAAGTTCCCATTGAATTCGCTAGACATCTGTTGGATCATGACTTCTAGCTACGTGTCGAGCTCATCAATGCAACTCTAGAGAGCATCACACATCGCCTTAGCAGCGTCATCTCTCCTCATTGCTGCATCTCATTTGGTGAGTGTCATTCACAACTCCGCCGAAAATAGATCTCGTTGATCCCTAGTGGTTGTTAGCTCTATGGTTAGTTGCACCACCTCTGCACCCCACTCCTCATATGCGGTCCATAGACGGGCTACCGAATCAAATGTGGGGGCATGTCTCCCCACTAAAATGGGCTAATAAGCCTCTAGGACTGTCCCCAAGATTGGTACAGTAGGGGCCACCTCTGAAATATACTGAGCCATAAGCTTAGTCTATCCCTGTGCATCCTCTCCAATCACAAAGAGAGAGAAGGGGATCAATATCACATGTCATGTGTATATAAATAAAAAAGCATAAGCAAAAATACAAAAAATCAAGAAAGTAACAATAATGCACTACGTATACCTGGATCCCCTAGCTGCCATGTGGGATCAGGGTGTGGATCAACATTGGTCCCTGTGCCACCGGTATTGGCGGTCACCCCAAGAGATGCCAGTGTTGCTACTACTAGGATAGTGGAGGCTGACGATGCTAATGAAACATCAATAGCTGGAGGAGAGCTAATCTCCTCCCTCATTGCGGCCTCATGGGCACCACCTCCTCCTCCTCCTGTATCAGATCCTCCTCTTCTGCACCACTCTACTAGCAGGCTCTCCTCCTACCCTGTGGAGGCTGGTGGGGCTCATCCTCCTGTGGGCAAGGGTCCCCTCTTGGAGCACCCTCGCTGAAGACTAGAGCAAGATGATGCCTCTCCCACCAATGAGTAAAATCAGCTACTACCCCAACATTATCCACCACCACCATGATTGCTAGATCATGATCGAGCTCATCATTGTCCAAAAATATGATGTTTGTGATAGATGGGCAAGGGCGATCACCCACCCTCATTGCACTGCGATGCGCCCTAGTGTACGTGGGCACATTGGGTGGTATGTTTTGTACACGGACATGCTGCCGCATGAACTGACTCCAGTAATAAGGTACAATGATATAATCGTGGTGACCAACTAAAAAATTCTCCTACTGTAGGTTCCTAAGGAACCTGTTATCATCGAACCCCCTAAAATAGCGGTGAGGTCTCTAGCAAACCTCTCCCATGGTGACAGTGTCAAGCTACAGCCTCATAAACTATAAATCCCTGAAACACCACTAGCCTATCATGTCGTACTAGTGGGCCATCATGACATCATACGGTCGTCATTGGGAAAATTGACTGGTTGGGTGCACATGATGTGGGCGAATTTCCATACCTTCAAAAGTGTGCACATTGTAAGAATATGGTACTCATAGTGAACATACCATCCAAGCTCATGATAGAGGTGCGCTAACATGTTTCACCCCCAGGAAAAATAGTCCTATGCTCAACCATGTATCTAACAATTGGGACGAGGCCCCTATGTAGATGTGAGCCTTGCTTGTCTATAGTTACCTAAAAATAAATTATGACCACCATCACCCGACATAGTAGTGTCGATGTCATCCTTGCCTAGTCATACCAATGCGTGTATATGTGACCAGTGTCATCGCCGCTATCGGTCCACCCTATGAAGTACAAAACAACCTTGTTGCGCTCCCGCGACGATCGGGTGTCATCTAAGGCCACCCGCCGTCCATGGATGGGGAGCTCAAGGATCTGATAGACATCCTCAAGGGTGATGGTCATCTCTCCGCAAGGTAGATGGAAAGACGAGGTAGTATCATCCCATTGCTCCATCAGAGTGGTGAGCATCCTATCATGGTATCACATCTTTGGCATAGTGAATACATGTCAGAGATCGACCCGCTCCAAATGTGTGACCTCATCTGGTGATAAACGATCTCTCTGCTCACCCTCTGGGATGCTCCCAGATCTCCGAAAAATCTTGCAAAAAATTAAAAAATTCTTAAGTCAAAAAACTAATCATGATAATAAAATATGCAAAAGGACATATGCGCACTGCGTAGACATTTGCGTGACGCACTTGCATCCTGGATCCACCATGGTTGCCCGGAGGACGCCAACACATCCTCGGGATGACATCGCGGATCCAAGACCCCAACGCACATCCTAGATGACAATGCGGAAAGAGGACGGAAGTGCAAATTTTGGATGCTTGCATAGCTTGAAGCATGAAAACCCCAACAAAATGAACAAAAGGCACAAAGATCAAGACTAAGAAGCCTACTTGGTCAACCTTGCGACCTGCAGTGATGTCATCACATAGCTACTCTAGCCTCAATGCCTCATACTCTCTCTTGCTCGACATTTTTCTGACTTTTCTCTCAGAAAAGTCAACAATCTGCTTGCAATGAATAGTGAAAATGACCCTTCTAGGGGCCCACCTAGATATGTATAGGCCCTCCCCGAGAGCCCATTTTTCCTAGAATTCATGGCCCCCCGATTTCTCTTGACTTTACCCCACCATGTTGGGGGTAAAAATTAGGAGGGGGAATATAGTCACCTCTTGATCATTTTTTTCTCTCTCCTCTAAATCAACATCTTTTTCTTGATTATTCTTCTATCCATGGTAGTTTCTTCCGATTTTTTGAAACTGATTCAAAATTGTAATTTTGCAGGATATAGTTTTGAATGGTTTTTCGTGATCATTGTGTTGTTGATCATCGAGCTCAAGAGTTGGGGGCATCCTCGGTACTGGCTATCTTGACCTTGGTGACCTCTGTGATCCCGCTTCCAAGCACGCATTTTCGTAAAATCTAGATTTTGGGTGAAATTTTTCTTCTCTACTTTAGTGAGGCTGATTATTTTCCAAAATCAAGCCCACTAAAGTGGGGGAAAAATTTAATGTCATAGAATTGTACCTAAGGGCAATTCCACATTTTTGCATCTTGCCTAGCATCTATGATACATTTGGAGCATTAATGACAAAATCTCATGAGATAGAATTTGGCGATTCTGGCTCCATGTGGACACATGGTGAAGCAATAGAAGCCTGACAAGGCATTTCCCAAAAATCTAGTCCTTAGATGCCTACACAACACATGGATGTCTGAGAGGCACGCTAGCATCCTGGTGGTTTTTCGAGTTTGAAACGATGAATCTAGAACCTTGACCCCTGTGACATGCATCCTGGTGGTTAGGTCTCTAGTGAAACAACTCTATGCCACCCTTGCATGCATTAAAAACTCCTTTTGGCCCTCATTTTGGGGTTGGAAGCTATCAATTCAAGCATTGTCACCACTTTCTCTAGTCTTGGATAAGTTCTATCCTTGAGTACCAGCATGTTCACTGGTGAAGCCATTCTGGACTAAGGTGCCCCCAACAGCTAGCAACTCTCAATCGATCACATTGCAATGTGTCTGTGTGCTCTGGAAAAGGATCTTGACCCGTGGGTAATGCTCTCTCTCCTTATCACTCCTTCCTACTAGTTCATTTACTACTTTGTGGTGCGGTCTCTACTTCGAAGTGGGTTTTGTTTTCACCACAAGCTTTGTCATTTCCTTTACACTCTCTACCAAACTTGGGTATCCATGGAGGTGGGAGAACCAATATAGGGGTCTAACTAAGGCAGGACCTTATACAGCCCCAACCTTTTCCAGTTGATCTTTTGTCTGTAGGTTACGAAGGGAAGCTTGGAATAAAGAGTCAGATGCACAAAGGTGATCTTGTTTCAAATTCTCTTGCATTCCCCATTAGTCCCTAGCTTTCTATTGATTTATTGATTCTTCACATCTCCTGTTTTGAGTCAAGAAGTAATACTTTGTTTCATCCACCTGAACTCTTGAGTTCTTTGCAGCTTGGGACACCAGTGCATCTTCTAGATGATAGCGAGTTGTGTTGGTGTCCTCAAATTGTGCTGACATCTTTTGGACGAGAGCTCTTCAGATGGATATTTGAACTTAGAAGTCTTTCTCTTTCAGATCTTGAACCTAATTTCTCACTTCTCTTCATGATTTCATTGATCCATTCAGTTTGAGGTGTATAAGGGCAGTTCATTCCTTGGTGATCTCTTGAGAAGAAAGAGACCCATGTGCAATGAATCCCTCTTATATCACATGTTCCTTCTTACAAATGGTTAACATATGGTAAAGGATAGTTGGCTCTACATACACACAAATCATATTGATGAAGATGTCTTCTAGGTCTCTCCAACTAGTAATGGATCCAATTGGTATAATTAGGTACTAGTTGTAGGCCATATCTCCTATTGAATAATAAAACAACCTACAAGCTATATATTAATTCTCTATTTGATCTCTTATTTATACATATTTGAATTCTTGAATATGTTTTGTGCTCTCAAACTCCCCATGAATATATCTTACAAAAAGTATATCTAGGTTTTTAGGAATCTCATGGAGACCTCTTGGGATGGTTCCCAGGGGTGAAGGATTTCTTGCAAATAATTCCATTGGTGGAGGTGGATGGGGTACAAATGATGTGAGTGTTTTAGGCGGAGTTCCTGGTGGTGTAACTATGTTTCTATGATTTATTCTAGGTTTGGAAGGAAATATTAATTCAAAGAATGGTCCTTTGTGAGGAGTAGATCTAAGAGTTCGTTCAAACCTATTAGGTGAGAATGAAATAATATGCTCCAGTTTGTTCTCAAATGGGCCCTCCTTCTAGTGCTAGTTTTATTGATGGCCAAATTGACACATGCAATGCAGGGAAGGTGAGATCACCTTACCTCTCATGAAAAGATGAATGATCATGTGATCAATAACCTTCCAAGGTCTTGGGCGTTGGGTCACAATATTGCTAGTGATCAAAAACATGAAGGGATAGGGAGGCTCCCTCTTTTTGTTAGTGGCAGTTTGTCATTGGCTCTTTTGTCTATTTCGATGAGGATCCTATCTTAGAATATTAGAAGTCTAAATAGCTCATTTAAGAAGCATCTTATCAAATGTTGTATCACAACTCATAAATTTGATGTTCTCATTCTTCAAAAAACCAAGATGCAACAATCCACCTTCAATTAATACATGAGAGACATTTGGTCATCTGCTAACTATGTGACTTGTGATGTTGAAGGAGCCTCTTGAGGTATTACAACACTCTGGAATCTCCTTAGGTTTAAAGTTTCCAAAGGAAATTTCTCTAAAAAATTCCTTGTGACTCAGATGGAATATCTGAACTCTTCAAAGAAATAGAACATTGTCAATATATATGCTCCTAATTCTAAACTTGATATCTAGAGCTACCCTTTGGAATAATATTTCCTCTCTTTTTTTAGGTAGTCTAGGTGATTGCTAGATGTTGGGGGTGATTTCAATACTCCTTTATACCCTTTAGATAAGTTAGGGGGTTTTATGGACTTTTTAAACAACATGATGGACCTTATGGATTTCCTTTTGGCTAATGGTCTACTGGGAATTGACCTTAGTGAGTCTTTATTCACTTGGTCCAATAGGAGGCATGAAAACAATCAGATTCAATTTAATCTAGATAGGTTTATGATATCTAACAATTGAAACATTTTCCAAAAGCTTAACCTCTATTCCCTTCCTAGAACTAGATTGTACCACAATGCTATTCTATTGGATTGGGATGATAATGTTGTCAAAGGGCCTTTCCCTTTCAAATATCAAATTATGTGGACTTCGCACCCTAACTTTAAATATATCATCCAAAGGTGTTATAATTAGTCGTGCTTAGGGACACCTATTTTTTGGATTGCCCAAAAGTTTGTTTGGGTTAAGGATAAGGTGAAGAGATGGAATAGAATCTCTTTTGTAAACATTTTCCAGTAAAAAATAGATGTAATTGTCTAGTCTTCAAATAATCTAGAAAAAGTTCCACAAGATGGTGAAAAATAAATTGAGACCTCAATTAGGGAAAATGATTTAATATTGGAATGGCTTAGGCTCTTAAAAAGAAAGGATTTTTTATGGAAACAAAAATCCAAAGTTCAGTGGCTAAGAGAGGGTGACATGAATACTAAATTTTTCACCAATGTACTTTGAGACATAGGAAAATAAATAGGATCATAACTCTTTTGAGTGATGATGGCACCATCCTAAGTAAGGAGAAGGATATTATTGAGTCTGATGTATCCTTTTTAAAGGACTCCTTTATTGGCTAGAACTTGGATCACTCAAACCTTGATGCTCTCTTGAACAATATTCCTAGTGTTATGAGTGACCAAGACCTTAATTTCCTAATCAAGCTAGTTTCTTTCCAAGAGTTTAAAGAGGTTGTATTATCCTTTGGGTTCTTCAAATCCTCGGGCCCTAATGGTTTTCCCCCTACTTTTTTTCTAAGAATTTTGGGAGATTATTAATTTTGACCTTCTATATGTTATTAGAGATTTTTTTAGGTATGGAAAGCTACTAAAGCAACTTAATTCCACTTATATTGTGTTGGTTCCAAAAAATGGGGATGCAGTCACAATATTGGATTGTAGACCCATTAGTTTATGCAAGAATATCTATAAAATCTTCTCTAAATTAATTGTCAATAGGTTGAAAGGGATTCTACACAAAATGATCTCTTTAATAAAAAAGGCTTTGTAGCTGGTAGAAAATTCTTGATGTTGCTTTAACAATGTATGAGCCCATCCACTCTATGGAATATGGAAATAAATTGACAATGGCACTAAATTTTCACATATCTAAAGCCTATGATAGAATGTCTTGGCAATTCATAATGGTTTAATGCTTGTGTCACCTCTGCGACTTACTTCATTTTGGTAAATGGTGTCCCCTAGGGTTCTTTATCTTGTGGTTGTGGCCTTTGACAGGGAGACTCTCTCTCCCCTTATATATTTATTATGGTGGAAGAATTCCTTGGGAGAAACATTCAAAAACTTCTAGATAGAAGGATTCTTAAAGGCATTAAAGTTTATTTCTCCCTCCCATATACTTCCCATCACCAGTTTTTTGATGATACCATTCTCTTTGTGGAGGTCTCAATGGTGGAAGCTTCCCATTTGAAGAAGATGCTAGAAAATTATGCCCAAGCCTTAGGAAAATTCATCAATTTCTCTAAGAGTAAGCTATATTTCTTAAACATTGATTTGTTAATTAAAGAAAAGGTTATTAGGACTCTGGGTTGTCAAGTTTCTCCTCTCTTTGCTTCTTACCTTAGGTTGTCTCTCAATACTAAGAAGCCTCCAAACTCTTATTGGAATGATATAATATAAATAATTAAAAATAAACTAGTTGGTTGGAAGGGTAAGGTGCTAAGACAAGTTGGATAACTACAACTTCTAAAAGCCTCCCTTTAAATCATTCTAGTTTACTTCCTTTCTTTGTTTAAGGTCCCTTCTTGTATAGCTTCCAAAATTGATCAAATCTGGAGGAAATTATTGTGGATGGGAATGAGGGAGAATTCCATAATTACCTTGGCGCAATGGGAGAATATCTGTATGCCAAAGAAGAATAGGGGTTTGGGTATCAAAAAATTGAAAATCTTCAACAATGTGTTGCCAAAATTGGTTGGCTCTATTTGACTGAAGATAAACACTAGGATGTGATTTTAAAAGCTAGATACCTTTTTAATGAGAACCAAAATAATTTCATGGGACCATATTTTCCATATGGATCAGTTATTTGGAATAACTTGGTGAAAATAAGAGGTATCATTAAGAAAGGGACCATAATAAGGATTGGTAATAGTCAATATACTAGGTTTTGGGAGGACATGTGGTCTAATGGCCTTGCCCTCTCTTGATTAAAACAATTCAAAAAAATAAAAATTAATCTTACCCAAGCTTATGGGGAAACCCTTAACAACTATGTTGATTGGGGTGGGGATACCCAAAATAGAAGAAATTTAAAGAGAAAATAGCTATGAGAAGATAGTTTAGGGGAGGTTGGACATCATCCAAATGAAGAAGAAATTTTGTTGGAGTTGAAGAGAAAAATTGGGGAATGCAACTTCTTCTCAAAGAATAAAAGGGACACCTATGTCTAGAACAGTGATCCTTTAGACATTTTTCTGTCATATTTGTGTACAATATGATGGATCAATCGAGCATTCCCCATATCAATCTTGACTGGAAACAGGGTTGGATCCCTAACTTCATCCCCAAGGTTAATTACTTTTGGTGGGTTTCTATTCATGGGAATATTCTAACATTTGATAACCTCAATAGACGTGGTTTTTTATTTTGTCAATAAATGTCCTTTATGCTATGAGGATGGTGAAATCATAAACCACATCCTCTTAAGTTGCCCCTTATCAAGGGAGGTTTGGACCAATGTTCTTAATTCTTTGTTGGTATATTGATTTTTCTTCTCTTCCTTGAAGGATTTTGTTAACAACTAGAACTATTGCTCATTATCTCATCCCATCATTGCTAACCTTTAGAAACAGATTCCCCTAGTAGTATCATGGAACTTATGGAAAGAGGACCAACGTGATTTTTTAGGATTGGAGAAGAAATAACATAGAGGTCTTTTCGTAATGAAACAACTTCAAGAAAATATTAATTTGATTTTTTACAATTTTACAAAAAACACTCTCTTATGGAGAAAACATAATCAAATAGCTATGGGGCCTTACTCATAACTCATTGTGCATAAACTGGGTCAAAACCTTGAGAAAAAAAGCCACAAAATGGATTTCCCCTAAAGGGTGGTTCAAATTAAATTTTGATGGGTGTTCTAAAGGAAATCCTGGTATGGTTGTTCTTGGAAGAGTTATCAAGGATCACGAAGGAAATCTTGTTGATGGTTACACGAGAATTTTAAGGGTCTTCTCTAGTATAGTAGTAGAAGCAACAAAGACTTGGTGGGGTATAAAGAGATTAAAATAAAAAGGATGCAACAAGGTGATTAGTGAAGGTTGGTCATCATAAATATCTTAAAGGGATATTAAATTGAGCCTTGGAGGATTAAAGATATGATGGAACATTGTATACAATCCCTCAACAGTTTCTCACAATTTAAGATTTTCCACTCCTATAGGGAAGGAAATAGGGCTGTTGATGAGGTAGCTAATGTTGGCTTATTTTGCACTAACTAGACTTATTGTGGATTTGATAATATCCCTTTTAATCTCAAGGAAATAATTTCAAATGAAATACTTGCTTATAGGTGGGTGCCTAATTCAAAAAATTATTATTACTATGCTTTATCCTTCGATGTTAATATATAATTTGATGTTTCTCATCCCCCTAATCTTCATTTTCATCAGCCCCCCTAAGATCTACTAGAAAATATATAATTTGTGGGATGTCGACAATGATTACCTTTTTCATTTTATGTATTTAGGGATGAATATTGATTTAAAAAATTTCATGATGAATCATGAAGAATTATTCCCTCGTCACATGAAGGGTGGGGCCACCATTTTGTGTTTAAATTTGGTAATTATATCCATTCATGCCTCATGCCTCATAGATTTTTAGGAAATCGAGGTTATAATGGAAAGGAAATATTTATAAATTGGCATATCAACTAAGGATCCTTTTCATCTCATTATTTCATGCCCCAAGTATAGTACTCCTAACAAGTGGCTTAATTGGCAACATAGAACCATAATTACTTGCAAGCTTGACATGACCCATTTATCACCTCCCTCTTTTAGTTGTCCCTTACTTAATTTTTCCATCTTGAATTTTGAACTCCATCCCTTCTTCCTATTGTGTTGAGCTTTGTGCTAAGGTCCTTTTATCTCTACTTATTCACCTTGATACCATAATGGGGGGCCCAAAAAAAAACTGAGCCTCCATCTTGTGTATCACTTAAACAAAATGTCAAATAGTGGATTTTTTTTTCGGAAGTTGGCCTCACTCCTTTTTTCCAAGCTATGTGGGGTCATGACAATAACCTCACCTCAAAATTCTATAATTCTTAGAATAAAGGTAAAGTTGTGGTTGGTGGTGTCCATTTTAAAGTCACTGCAAGCCTAATTGTGAAGTTCATGAGCCTTCACTGCAAAGGTATTAAGGTTGTGAAGATCTATAATGGGAAGTACCAAAAATTCAAAGACAAGTTTGTGGAGGAAGGCAAGAAATACGCGTATTACATAATGGTTACAACTGTGAGAAATTGCCTCCCCCTATAGCCCAGTAATTATTCACCTTATCTATTATTTTACTCTCGAGGGCATATATGCTACTATTCATGGCTACCATTTTCCATTATTAAATCATGTTTGTCACAAAGAATGGATAAATGAGCCTTTTTCCTATTTTCTTCCCTTACAACTTGCATAGCTAAAGTTGCCTCTTCGCCCTTGCTTCAAGTCTTAATATATGCCCCTTATAAATTTGTGTGTGATGATTCCCTATAGAAGAATCCTAATCCCATTGTTTCCTCTGAGGTGTTACAACTCATTGAAAACCTCCACAATCTTCCCATAAAGCCCTCCCTTCGAGCCCTAAAAAATCCAAAATAGGGCTCCCCCTACCTCTACTTCCCCAAAAACCCCTTCAAAGGTGGCCACAACGACTGCTACCCCCCAAAAAATACTTACTTCCCCACCTCTTAAGACTATTAAAAAGCTACAGGTGGAGCCCGCTAGCTCTATAACTATCGAAATTGGGAATGCCCCAAAGCCTTGTCGTGTGGGTCTAAACAATAATGAGTTTGATGAGAGATGCTCTGTTAGATTGGCTAGTGTTAGCCAAAAGAAGAAAGGGAAAAATATTAAAGGAAAAAAATTAGATCTTGACGATGTGGATCTGTTTGAATCAAATGATGACTTCCTTCCTGAGTGTGAGGAAGATAGTCAGGATAGCATAGAGTTGGAGGATGAAGATGAGGTTTTTAAGTGTTGAAGAGGAAAGGGAGATTAGCAATGATGAGGATTTATCGGGAGAAAATAATAAAGAGTAAGAAGAACTAGAGTGGGAGGAGGATGATGGAAATGATAACCTTTATGTTGAGATTGAGGGAATGGAAAATGTTGAGTACACCTACATTGACCCCACCCAAAATGCAAAATATAAAGAGTAGAAAAAGGATAGCATGCACCTGATGAGTTTGCTCGAAGGATATGGTGAGGACATCAAAAATAGGGTGGAGGACCTTGAAGAAGTTGTTGGAAAAATTTCTACATTGATGGATGGGATCATGCAACATCACATCTTTGGTATGATGTCTAGGAAATCTAAAATCAAAAAAAGGAAAAGGAAAATAGGGCAAGAGCCGAAGGAGACAGCCTTGAGGACCTCGGCTGTGAAATGTGTTAGTGCTAAAGATTAAAGGACAACCATGGATCTGTTGAAGGCTAACTGTGAGATTATCTCTATTGGGATATGGTGTTGTACACCACTGCATAAATTGATTTATCATAATATTGTAATTAAATAATTATTTAGTTGTGATGTACCTTGGTGGTGTGGTTAATCACACTACATAATTATTTGGGGTCCACTTGGTGTTGTATTGTAGCATTGTATTATTATTAGTATTTGTGTGGGAGACATGTGATAATAATTTAATCTTGGGGAAATATTAAATAATGTGATGTCTTAGTACGCAATATTAAATAAGGGGTTAGAGGTTTTTTATTCACGTGGTTTTGTGGTACATGGTTTTACCTTACCACTAGTTGTATTTTGTGTGAGCTTATGTCTATAAAAGCAAACACATGTGTAGTGGTTTAGGTTGGCTAAGTGGTTTGGTTGTCATTATTGAGTCTTCCTGAGGAGTGCATTTGTGAAGGATGGTATGGGATGTGTGGATTCATGCTTGGACACATGGGAATGCATTGGAGGACTTGATGTTTCAAAAGTGTTCATTGTAACTCTTGTATTTTCTTATTATTGATTAATATTATGGAGTATGGATGTTTTTGGAGGCTAGGTTTTTCCCTCTTGAGGGTTTTCCTAGCGTATATCCTGTGTCATGTTTGATGGGTATGTTGTATATTCTCTTGCATTCAAATTCTGAAAATGCATCAACACTGAAATATCTATGGGCATAGACAACCCATGTCCAACTAATGGGTTCAACAAGTATAGACCGCCTACAATATTACACAAACTGTAGATAATATATTTTAATTAAATAATTGTTTAGTCATGATGCACCTTGGTGGTGTGGTTAATCACACTAGTTAATTATTTGGGGTCCACTTGATTTTGTATTGTAACATTTTATTATTATTATTATTTATGTGGGAGACATGTGATAATAATTTAATATTGGGGAAATATTAAATAATGTGATGTCTTAGTACCCAATATTAAATAAGGGGTTAGTGGTTTTTTATTCATGTGGTTTTGTGGTACATGGTTTTATCTTACCACTAGTTGTATTTTGTGTGAGCTTGTGTCTATAAAAGAAAACACATGTGTAGTGGTTTAGGTTGGCTGAGTGGTTTGGCTGTCAATATTGAGTCTTCTTGAGGAGTGCATTTGTGAAGCATGGTATGGGATGTGTGGATTCATGCTTGGACACATGGGAATGCATTAGAGGACTTGATGCTTCAAAAGTGTTCACTGTGGCTCCTGTATTTGCTAATTGTTGATTAATATAATGAAATATGGATGCTTTTGGAGGCTAGGTTTTTCCCTCTCAAGGGTTTTCCTAGGGTATATATCGTGTCATCTTTGATAGGTATGTTGTTTATTCTCTTGCATGTGGATTCTGAGCACTTATTTGCATTGTAATATCTTTCGGGTTATCATTAGATGACTGCAAGTTTCCTTACAAGTGGTATCAGATCTTTCAAGGTTGAAGTTTTTCTATTATAACCCGAGGTTGAGAAAATATTTCTTGATGTTTGAATCTATGCAATGCATGAGAGAATGAAATAAATGGAAAGATATGAGGGTTTTGTAGGTTGTTTATTGCAGATCTAGGGGTTTTGGGTTTGTTGTTATAATGGGTTGTTCGCAGATTTGGGGTGTGAAAAAACTAGGACAAAAAGGGTTTCTTGGTTGTGCATTCAAATGGAGGTTTTGTGGGGGAAATTTTACAAATGACTTGGAACAAAATGAACCTCATGGTTGGATTCAAGTTGGCCAAGAGACAAATTTTGATATATAATTTTCCCTATTTTGGAGAAGTTGAAAAAATTAATTTTTTTTTTGTAAAATCCCCATTTTTGAATTATACAGTTGATATTATAATATGCCAAAAATTTAAAATTTGAAAAATTATAAACTCCCATCGGTATTAAAAAGTCCATGAAAAATGAAATTTAAAAAAAAAAAACCATTTTAAAAATTGTATTCAAAAGTTTTTTAAAAATAAATTAATTAATTAAAATGGGGTCAACCCCCATTTGACTACAGTACTTGCGGTACTGCAGTGACTGTCAGTCACTACAGTTGTAGGGGTTGTCGGGTACTGCAGTTGTAGGGACTGTCGGGCACTGCCAAGAAATGAATCATACACCACCAAGGCTATGCCTCTGTCTGACGCCAGTTTCTGGTTTGACAGGGTCCGGCTTAAACATTGTCGATGCCTTTTTTAAAACTTTTCAAAAAAATTAAAATATCCACCATGTATATAAATGTCGATGGAAATTTTTAAGAGGCTCAACAAAATTTTAATATGTGAAAATTTAAATGGATTGCAATATAACTTTAGGTCCGCCACCAAGGGAGCGACGCCGCCCAAATGGGGCTGCCACCTAGCCACCAAGGGTGGCTAAATATTTTTTGCCTCAAGGTCAAACTGTACTTTTACTTTCGAGGGGCATAACTCCATTTTTTCTCTTCTTGGACTCATTGGAAAGGTGACTTAGAGATCTACCCTATGGTGCTATATATTTTTCCAAAATTTTCAGTTTTTACAATGTTTTTCTTGTTGGAAGTCATATGTTTTATTTGAGCTTCAAGAGGTGATATTGGGTGCATACAAAGACGGAAAGCTTGTTCAAAGCACTACACAATGGATCAGGTTTGGAGTTGTTTTGACATGATTTATTTGTTGATATTCTATCTTGAGCTGTTTATGGGTTATTTTGACTATGGTGATACCATGAGCTTATGGATCATCGGAACTAGGAGATTTGATGTTGGATTCATTGTATTCTCAATTGTACATCTCAAATTATTCTCTTTTTGGTATGGTTATCAATATTTGTTTGGATTTGTATACTTCATAATTGTATCTACAAGTTGTGTAACATTGTAGGTGGTCTATACTTACTTGTTGCACCTATGACTTGGACATGGGTTGTCTATGTCACTTGGTTTGTTAGTTTTGATGTCCTGTTGAGGAGGTGAGATGGTATTACTAGGTACAATTGTGATATGAGACCTATGTAGTTGACTATGTCATGCAGATATGTGGGACATGATTGGATTGAGTTGTTGGTACATTTGGTGGTGATCATGGTGAAATGGATGTTTCTTGTGCTTTAGAGACTTTGGCATGTCATGATGGTTTATGCAAGTGCATTGTTAGTGGTGTTGGATTGGATCCTGATTCAAGTTGTGGTGGTGTATCTTCTTGGTATGGGGATCATGGTTTTTCCTTCTTATTTGGGAGGTCATGTTGCATTTGAGTTATTTGATTGTGTTAGGGAACTTTGGTTGATCTTCATTAGGATATTGATATCATGATGTAATGAAATATTTTTACATTCATTGGTTATACTCTTTCAATGAGAGATTTGGACAGTTATGGATTGGCAGTGATGGATAGTTTTATGATGGTTTGGCAGTTGTATGTATCTTCTTGGATTGGAGATCTTGGTTTCACTTGTATATTACTGACATTTTAGTTGAGTGTGTGCAGACTTGGATGATCTTGATGGAGAAGATGGTTGTCATGATGCCGCGTGTATTTTGTATCATGGTTCAGTGGGAGTTGTTGGAAATGACGTGGATGCATCATTGGTTATGGTTATCTTCATGTGATTGGAGATATGTTTTCTTGGTTTAGAGTTTTTTTTTATTATGTCATGATTTAATCTTGGTGTGCACTTAGATTTTAACCTGATACTTGTTCACTTGAGACCGGGATGTATATATATATGTTATGATGTATGTGATCTCCTAAGAGGAGATGGTTAGATCATGTTGTCATGTTTATGTTCTTGTTTCATGATTGGAACTTTGACATTGATCATGGGTGATTCTCTTTGTATTGGGTGCATTGATCATTTTCTTGATTACTTCATGATGGTGTTATGTTTCATTTGAATTTTGGCATGGATTGATTGGTTACAAGTACTCATGGATACTTGCAGACATAGGTGATTGTTGAAGTTCTCTTGTTATTAGAGATATTTTCTTCAGATGATTTACTCTTTGGAGGTTTTAGCAGGAAGACCGAGGGAATTTCACCTAGATATGGATGTGATTTCATTATAGATTGATAGAGGATATTTTTCTTGGAGTTAGTCATGATGACTTGGTTATCTTGGAGGAGCATTCTCATTCCCCACTCTTGGTCTACTTGGTAGTTTATTATTTGAGAGGTATTTTCCCATTATCTTTCAGATATGTTATGTTTCATTCTTTGATTTCTCTTTGGATTGAGTTGATTCATGGTGGTTGATTATGGATACTCATTTGAGGATGGTTTAACATGAGTTTATACTCTTTATCTTTCATAGATATGGATCTTCAGCTATGGTTAGTTATGGAGGATTAATTTTGAGGGATGTTATGGCATGGTTATCTCCTTGTGCATTTGAGTTTATGATATCATTCTTTGATGAGGATTGTTAGGAGATGGTTTATGGTATGATTTTCAATTATGGTGATGGTTACTATGAGTTTTATCTTCTTGCATAGAGAGGCTTACATCCACATTGGCATTATTACATTGATTTAAATGTACTTGATCTATGAGATTGGGTGTTATGGATGTTTTTGATGCTTTTCATTTGGGGTTGTTAGGAGATTATACTTGAGACAATAGTACACTTTTGAGGTGTTGGTAGGAGAACATTATGGTCTACAAGTTTTCTCTCTTTATGGTTCCTTCCTTGGATGTTCATGTTTATATGATTTGGGGAGGATGGTGGCAACATGTTGTGAGAGATTATGAAACTCTTTGGATTGCATGTGTGGATAATTTTTATTGTTCTTGGTACTTTATGCTTTGATCTACTTATCAAACCTTGATATAGTGTTAATTGGAAGGTCCTTGATATACTTTGGCATTACCTATGCAGTGGGAGTTCTTGGATATGTATGTTCTTCATTGATAGGTTTGATATAAGGAGCTTGGTTGCAGTTTATAGGTTGCATATGTTCTTGGCATGAGTTTATTGATGTGTTGATACCTTGGAGGCATGGATGGTTCGATGTATTAGCATGTGTTGTGGATGCTATTTCCAATTATGTGGTTTTTTTCAATTGACAACAACTTGGTTATAGCCTTTTTTATCACTTGGATTTGATGATTGTGCTCGTGGATTGGTGGATCTTCACCTTGGAATGTTCCTTTTCTTCCATAGGCGGTACATTAGAGGATGAGAGGATTTCTTGCTTGATATGGTGCTAACTTTGTCCTTATTGCAGGTATCTTGATAGAACATGATAGAATGTTGGAGATTCATGTGATTTCATGTATGGCTATGATGATGTATTTCATGTATTGATCTCTATGCAATGTATACAACAAGTGGGAAAATATTGGGATATGGTGTTGTACACCAAATTGCATAAATTTATTTATCATAATATTATAATTAAATAATTATTTAGTTGTGATGCACCTTGGTGGTGTGGTTAATCACACTAGGTAATTATTTGGGGTCCACTTGATGTTGTATTGTAACATTGTGATGTCTTAGTACCTAATGTTAAATAATGTAGTTAAATAATGTAACATTGATGTGGTTAAATAATGTGATGTCCTAGTACCCAATATTAAATAAGGGGTTAGTGGTTTTGTATTCACATGGTTTTACCTTACCACTAGTTTTATTTTGTGTGAGATTGTGTCTATAAAAGAAAACACATGTGTAGTGGTTTAGGTTGGCTAAGTGATTTGGTTGTCATTATTGAATCTTCTTGAGGATTTCATTTGTGAAGAATGAATTGGGATGTGTGGATTTATGCTTGGACACATGGGAATGCATTGGAGGACTTGATGCTTCAGAAGTGTTCATTGTAACTCTTGTATTTGTTTATTGCTAATTAATATGATGGAGTATGGATGATTTTGGAGGTTGGGTTTTTCCCTCTTGAAGGTTTTCCTAGGGTATATCTTGTGTCATCTTTGATGGGTATGTTGTATATTCTCTTGCATGTGGATTATGAGCACTTATTTGCATTGTTATCTCTTTTGGGTTATGTGAAAATTGTCATTAGATGGCTGCAAGTTTCCTTGCAATCTCCTCCTCTAACAAATGATGGTTCTATTTTTTGTTTCAATTTTTATTTTTTTCTGGTTTTGTTTTCTTATCTTTGTTGTTTCATTATTGGTCTGGTCTACATGCCTAATTTACAAGTTCTTGAATACTATTTTGAGGTCTATGTGCCTCCTTTGGCTTGCTTATGGCTGGTTGGCCTTCAAATATAATGATAAGGTTTATAGTGCAATATGTTTGTACAGTTCAAACAAAATCATAGAGAAAATTCAATGGAATCCAAATGTCGATAAGAAATATAAACTCACAAACAAAGAAGATTGATATAATGAAAACTGATGATGAATACCTGTATAAATTGTATCAATATGTTACACATATAGTAGAAAAAACTGTTTGAAGTACCTCTGCAATGGTCACTATGATCTCCAACTCACTAGCTCAATATAAATGTCCCCATTTGAACATAACTATAAATACTCAGGATAAGAATAGTTGTGCATGTAGTTTCCATCTCGAAGAATATCACATTTATTCTTGCACCCAACAAAACCACTTTTATTTTATGTCCATGTATATATGTCTATATTATTATGAATGATTTATAATAAGAATGATGATAATATATTCATTTTAACGAGATTTAATGAGATGACTTTATAGAGCTAAAAGAGGAAATTATAACAAGCATGAATGACTATGATTTTCATGATGTCTAATATTTCTACAAATGAATTTATGTACATGGATGCATGTCATTGTAGATTATGTATTGTAGAGAACTTTATTTTAATTAAATTTATAAAAATACAATATATTACATTAATATATATAGTAGATCAAATAATCATTTAATTATGATTATATTATTAAAGTCATAAGTTTGTCTCTAAATAAATAAATTGATATAATTTAAGTGTGACACATATATTTTAATTTATAATTATTAACATATATTATTATATTATATAATTTGTTAGTTATATAATATATTTACAACATTAATTATATTATTGTAATAAAATTTAAGTCTTTCTATGTATAATTTATAATATATTTAAATTTATTTTATCTGATTTTCTTATGTATTATTATATTATATTAGATTTATAAAAAAATTCAAGACTAGAATCCGATAGCCCCCTATAAATTGTTGTGCACTTGGTAAAATTTTAAACCTGACTAGTGATGTTGGTGCGACATGCCCTCCCTCTCGTACCATATGGATGGGGGAGATTGGACCGTGTAACCTCATGCCTACAACATGATGCTTTAGTCAATCGAACCAGGCCCCTACCCTATTTTTATAATATTATTATGATTATTATTATTATTATTATATGATTATTATTATATTATATTAATATATGTCTATAATATTATTTGTATTGTTTAATTATAATAATTATAATATTTATTTATTTATAATGAAAAGTGGCGAGCCACTATATATATATATATATATATATATATATATAGAGAGAGAGAGAGAGAGAGAGAGAGAGAGAGAGAGAGAGAGAGAAAGTTTATACAAAAACCTAGCTCAGAGGGCATACTGGCAGGAAAGAACTAGGAAGAAAACCTCCAGTTATAGCCCGATAAGATATAGAAGATTACAAAATTGTCCCACATATTAGTACAAGATTGTTTCCAATTAAGGACCCATAACAAATTTTTTAAACTAGCTAACTATAGTACCACCATCCTAAAAAATACCTAACTGATATACCCATTACACAATTGATTCAAAATTGAACCATAATTTTATTTTTTACGCACAACATGCCACAGCAAAATGGACTTATCTTTGGAAAAATTCATTTTTAACAAAATTCAACATTATTCATCTCGCTTTATTCCTCCATATGCTCTACAGAAACTAAATTTTCATCCTGTGCTTCAACATGACTGGGAGGAGGCAAATATTTAGCAAAGAAATCATACAAAGTAAATGGAGCTTTCTCCTTCTCTATTTGACCCACATTTTCAATTTGAGCCCTTGTAATGAAACCCTAGTTCGCAACTTTGGAACTCTCCACTAATGGTTGTCCATGATTTTCTCTTGCAGCTTGTGTACCTGGTTCAAAATAAAAATTTCCCTTCGTTCTAGAAAAAAATTTAAATGTCAAATGAGGCACATGATCATGAAGATGAGACACATCATAAAAAAATTCTTTAATTTCAATATCCATAGACACACAAATATTTTTGCAGTGTTTCTTTAAAACTCGTAAAAGCATGTAATCATTCCTAAACTGGAGGGATAGTTTGGTGGCTTCAAAATTTTATTTAAACCCTAATTGCAAACTAACATGCTCATGAGGTAACATATCTCCAATGTACCCATCACCATTAAAAAAATTGTAGCCTTGCACCACATTTAGTAAATAATTTTTATCAATGAATTGGAGTTCACAAATTTTTCTACAATTATCTCTAATTCCTTCAACAATTGAAGAAAATCCATGGAATGAGATAAAAACACAGAAAAAACCTGGGATGGAAATATTAACCGGCGTGATTGTGGACTAGTGACCTCCACGCCAAGCACCGACCTTATAGAGTCCTCTACCCTCATACAATCCACCTTAAATATCAGGATAAGATCCTTGTGGGTGAGACTTTCCTCAAACGGTCATTCCCAAGATTGAATAGGGCATTTGATTCTAAAATTCCATGGATGGAAAGCCATATCGCCACTATGTAACACAACAATGGCACAATATAGAACACACTTGCAAACGACGCTTCCAGAAGAAACTTGTAGCTGAATGTAAATAAAATGAGAGATAAAATTCCCTTTAAAACCCAAGTTAATCAATAATGGTGGCTCACATTTTTCGGAAGGAATAATGATGGTTCAAACAATTATGATAATTAATTGAATCAAATCCTTTGAAATATGTCGAATCATGCGAAATCGTTTCAAGCAACTGCAAGAGATAAATGTGAAGTACTTCACCACATCTGTGTGTACCTTGAATCCCTACGTCATGGAAGACTCCATCATTTGTTGGAGAGGTGGCTAAATTGGAGGTGGAAATATTTGGCAATGTAATATGTAACATGTCCCATCACCAATTCATAGATATTTCACGTATTCCACTAGATAAAATAATAATACTTTGGAAGTACCAATGATAGCAACATAAACGCTTCCAGGTGACAGGCTTAATCATTACATTGCAAAGTATGTAAATGTAAAATCAAATGTTGGTTATTGCATGGAAATGCCTAAAATATATTCGAGCCAAAATATTTGAATTACCATTTCATATGCAAAAAATATTTGATTGGCCATCCATCCATTCATACTTCACACATTGACCCTTTCTGCAAATGAAGAACGTCCTGATTAGCAACTTCTACTAGCTAGGGAAAATCTACAAGAGGGGAGGGATCAACTAATGTATGTATTTCCTTCTTTAAGATACCCAAATTAGCTAGATTTTCTACTAGATTGTCTCCTTCACTATATTTATGTGTAATTTTATAGTTCTGAAACTTATCAAGTAGATCCCATACTCTTTGAAGAATGTATTGAAGGCTCTAGTTTTGAATTTTCCTTTCTTTACATGCATTAAATATCAAAAGGGAATCACCTTCAATACGAATGTTCTCAATACCCATCTCCAAAGACATTTCCATTCCTATTAGAAAATATCTTGATTCTGCTAGATTGTTAGACCCTCTGTGAAGATATTTTGAACATAAAGCTAAAATTTTACCTTGAGAATCACGGAAACAAATGTCTACCCCTACTTCACTCGGTTTTCCTTTCAAGGTGCCATCAAAGTTAAACTTTATAAAACCATCATGGGGAGCCTTCTATTTGACATGCTTTCTATTACACTTCTTAGATTTTGTTCGCAATTGACTTCCTGGGAAAGGTAGTTTTAAATATTTCAAATTTTGTAAGATAATGTTATCCCAATTGGTAAAAGAAGAGCTTATGTCTTTGGCTTCTTGGACACTCACAATTACTACCTCAAAGAGTGCATTCTCAATTTTAACATTCACATCATCATTTGAAGAGGATACTTTCCTAAATATTCACAATTTTCTTTCCCACCAAAGATTCCATATTACTAGGGTTGGCACTACTCTCCATATGCAAGCAAAGAATGAAGATTTGTAGAGAATTGACCAGCTTTGGAATAAGTCCCACAAGGAATTTGGTAAAGGAGTGTAAAAATTGAGCTTATTATGAATAAACTCCCAAGTTTGTTGCGCAAAATTTCATAGTATAAATAAGTGATCAATGTCCTCAAATTCCTCATTGTACAAAGGACACATAAAAGGATCAGCTATTTTTAACTTAGCTAAACGATCATTGGTTAAGGTATGCTTCCTCAAATCCAACCATACAAAGCTCCCTGCCTTGGGAAAAAAATTTCTATCCCAACAAAATGAGTAGGCCCTTTGAGTAAGAAGAGGTCTTGAATTTTGATTTAAAGCCTTACAACCTTGTTTGTCCATGTAATTTTCATCCCTTGAAGGAGCCCATATCAATTTGTCCAGCTTCAAAGAGAGATATACCATTATGGTTTCCAGGACATTCTAAAGAGCACTACACTGATCGGGAGACATTGAAGGTTTTGATATTTTCTTCCAGATTACCTTACCTCAGTTAGGATCAACCGACTAAACATAGTTTAACAAGTATTCTCCCCAAGAAACCTTTAAAATTTCCATTACTGAAAGAAGGCCTAGATTATTCTGCAATGGGGGGTTTCCATTCCAAGAATCCGTCAAAAATTTAACACCATGGCCATTGTTTACCTCCCATGAAATATATGAAAATACTAAATTCCTACAAGATATCAAAAAATTCCAAATGGTTGACCCTTTTGGAGGATTAGCAACTGTGAGGATTCTTGTGGGGTCCATGTTATCTAAATATTTTCCTTGCATTATCTGACACCGTTTGGCTTGTGGGTTAACATACATTTTCCAAGCTATCTTTGCTCCAAAATCTTTATTCCGCTTTGAAAGGTTCAAGATACCTACCCCTCCCTGAGGTTTTTATCGAAACATAAATTCAAGATATATTAGAGGCACCTTATTTTGATCATCCATATTACCTTTCCAATTTAAGCTTCTGGTCACTCTCTCAATTTCTTCAAAAACGAACTTTGGATCCTTTAATATTGCAAGATAATAGTTAGGAATTGAAGAAAGCACAACTTTAACTAATAAAATATTGTCAGCTAGAGATAACCATCTAGCCTTCCATATCAATATCCTTTATTTAAGCCTTTCAATTAATTTAACCCATGATTTATTTGGGCCTACAAAGAAAGGTATTCCTACATACGAACATGAAAAATTTTCCTTTTGGAAACCCAAAATATTGAGTATCTTCTTCTCATTGACCTCACTTGTATTGGAGATGTGAATTTTGGATTTTGAGGAATTTATCCGTTGACCTGATGTTGAGGAATATTTATTTAAAACCTCTTTGATTTCATTTTCTTCTACCAATGTTGCTTCCCCAAACAAGTTTGTATAATCCACAAAAACAGAGTGAGTTACTACTAAATCTGTGCTTTCAATCTGTATCCCTTTCCATAAGCCAAGAGTGTATTTATTGCTAATTAATATTCTCAATGTCTTTTCCATGATGATAAACGAGAAAGGGGAGAGAGGATCCCCTTTCCTCACACCTTGCACTAAAAAAACCTGTGGGGGAACCATTAAGAAGTATTTAGAATTTATCCCCTGAGACGTATATAATTATTCATCTGCACCATCTCACAGAGAATCCAAATTTTAGCATTAGTTTTCTCAAAAAGCTCCAATTAACCTTATCATATGCCTTCATCATATCTAGTTTGATGATGATTGAAGGGAATTTATTAACTATTATAGAGTGCAAGGTCTCATGAGCCACAATATCCCCTTCATACATTTCTTTTCTCAGAACAAAACCCCATGTTCTTGGGAAATTATTCTCAGGATAATAGGCTATAAACTCAAATATATTGCCTTGGAAAAGATCTTATAGATTGTATTACATAGAGATATTGGTTTGTATTCCACAAAGGATGATGGTTCACTAACTTTGGGATATAATGACTATGTTAGTTACATTAAATTTTTTAAGCAAATACGGTCAATTATTCTTGATTCTACAATTGCCCATAAGAGATCATAACACACAATTTGCCAACATTTTTGAAAAAAAGAGTAGGAAAACTATCTAGCCCAGGATATTTATCTGGCAGCAAAGAAAATGTTACCTTTTTAAGTTGCTCTATTGTGGATGGTTTTAATAACTCTTCATTCTCCTTTGCAGATATAAGTGATGGAATTGAGTCCAATAATTCCTCCTCATCCTTTTCATTTTTCTTAGTTCTATTATGCGGGACGGATAAGAGATCAGAAAAAAATCTAACACATTCTCTTCTTATGTCTTCCTCTTTGGAAAACCAATTACCCATAGGAATCTCCTTGACAACTTGAATGACCTTACCAACTCTTTTTATCTGGGTAGATGCATGAAAATACTTAGTATTTTTATCACCCACTCTTAACCACAGTTCCCATGATTTCTGTCTCTAGTAGAATTCCTCTCTTGTACACTGTTCCTCCCAATCCACTTGCAACTTCTTTTTTTTCTCATATGATGATTCATCTAAACCCTGTTGGATAATTTTTGAATAAACATATTCCAATTCTTTATGAATGATCTCTTTCTGTTGAAAGATGTTTTTAAAAGTCTCCTTGTTCCATTTCCTGAGTTGCTGTTTAATATACAACTTTTTACACAACTGTAAAATCATTGTTCTTGGTTCATACGAGGCAAAAATCCACCATTGACGAATCATATCTACAAAATTAGGATACCCGAACCACATGATTTCAAACTTAAATGATGATTTGAAAGAAGGGGAAGATATATTTGATACAGTAAGGGAAATTGCATAGTGATGAGAATCAGGAAAAGGCAATATTTCAGATGTAAATTGGTGAAGCAAATTAAACTACTTTGACGAGAGGAGATATCTATCCAATCTTACTGCAATCTGAAGGAAATCTTTCCTTTGGTTAGTCCAAGCGTACTTTCCCTTGAATGGAATAATGTCCCTCAATGTGTTCATATTGATGAAAGAGCTAAAGTTGGCCATCACTTTGGGCGGAGGACTAATACCCCTAGTCTTGTCTTGGAGTGATGTTATGGCATTAAAGTCTCCTACCAAAATAATATTCGCATCTTCAAGATTTGAGATAGCTTGAGTGATGTGATCCCAAAGATGCTTCTTGTTTATTGTGGATGATGGGTTGTAGATGTTGAAAAGCCAAAATTTGATATCAAATTTAGTCACTTCCAACAATTGCCAGTTACTTTCATTTCTAAGCAATACTGGATAGATATTTGCTTTGGATTCCACAATGCTACTAAACCCCTAGAGACCCCTTGAGTAGGGGAGTGCTCTGAATTCCACATATGTCATTTTTGAATTGTCAATTTATATGTATCATTTGAGGTTTTAGTTTCTTGGAGTAGAATAATGTCAGCTCCGCATCCATCAATTTAACGCTTGATGTGAGCTCGCTTGTCAGGGGCATTAATGCCCCTAACATTCCATGATAGGATCTTCATTGGACTCGAGAAGAGTTGCATGCTCTCCTCAGACGCTTATTTGATGAAGATACCATAGAATCATGTAAATTATCTTGCCGCCCTGCTTCTATTTCCTCTTGCAATTTTGTGAGATTTGACTTGCGGTCTTTGGCTATGTGCAGGATCATGATGGGCCAAAAAGTGGCGATATCTAAGTGATATGATGACCCATGTGGTTGACAACATTTTTTTACCCAAAATTGATCAAACGAAAAGGGTTTTTAAAGGAGATTCTCAACTTTCCACCAATATAAATTATTCTTTACTTTGAATTTAATAAATAATTATTATTCATTTTCTATTTGAATTACGACTAAAGTCCTGATTGATAGGCTAATTGAAAAACATCTATAACTTTCAAACGATATCATATTTTTTGAATCTGAAACTTGCTTCGCATACTATAGGATTAAAAAAAACTTGAATTTCATGAAGTTTTCACCAAGTTAAGGTGGTTAGATAGACGAGTTTTTATATTTAAAAAAAAAATTAATAAAAAAATCATAATTAATTATTTACTTAGAAAAAAATTACAAAAAATATGCATCACATCAAGACATGAGTCCCCTAGTTATATCTAAAATCTTATAAAAAAATATTATCATTTTATTGTGGTTAGGGTGGTCAGACAAACACCTACTTCTAATTTTTTCCTTGAAATTTAAGTACTACTGCATTGAAATTTCAAAATTTCACCAAATAGATTTTTATTTATTTTTAAATAAACCTGGTAGTTTAGAAACTACACTCAATTTGCTACAGATTCTATTCTTACATATTTTTTAAATAATATAGAAAACTTATTCAAATTTTTACATCAAGTTGCCTAACTCTGATTTTTTGAATTTTATTGCCACTTAAGGGCCTATTTTTTCCATGATGATTCTACACATACCACTCTCTTACTTGCAGATTTTTTTTGGGAAATTTGCCTCAACTTTTTGGCTTGAAATATCTTGAAGACTTGGCATTTTCTCTTCATTCCTGGCCTTTACCGCCTTACTGCTAAGAACAGTTAATAGAGGAACAGTTGCGCGGTTTACTGCGAGCCTCTGTTGTTCGGTTCGTAGTTGGGTGGTTTTACCGCCTTACCACAGTGGTCTCCTCATTGTTCAGTGGGCGCACGGTGAAGGCTCGATGGTTTGACGAAGTGATTACCTCCTTACTGCGAGGGTCACTCGAAGAAGGCACGGTGGCATGGTGAAACCATGGCAGTTGGCACAGTCGGTTACCTCCCTACCATGAGAGTCCTTTAGTCTTGGAGTGGTACCACGGTGTTACCTCCTTACCTTGGCAGGCTTCATGTCAACTGGTGGTTATGTGGTGCCTTAACGCTACACCATGAAGGTCTTGTAGCTTGAGCACAATAGCATGGTGGACATGGCGAGCAATGATAGAAGCTTACCGCTATATTGAAAAGGCTTGTTTTTAAAGCTCTGGTGGTGTGGTTGATGGCGATGGTTTGGCAAGCGGGTTGTCACCGCTATACTGCGGGTGTCTTCCTGCTAGGGTGCGGTAGTGTGGTGTATACCGCCTCACTACGAGCGTAAGATGGACAACGACTGGTGGTGCAGTAGAAGGTGCTCAGGTTCTGTTGACTGTTTCGGTGATGGTCAAAGCAGTGGACGAATAATGCAACGACATGTGGCGTGATGATATTTGTTGATTTTACATCGTTGTTGTAAATCAACACTAATTGGTCGAAATCTTTAATCTTTGGAAGTGATATATTTGCATTAAATGAATGATCTAATTCAGGAGGTTGATGGAGTGTAGATATGTATTTGTATCCCAATTTAATGTTGGGCGGATTGTTGTGTGTTGCAATGCTGCACACGTTATCAGAGAATGATGGAAGCTTGTCAGTGGGGTAATAAATATGTCCTGATGGTTGTTGATTAAAATTGGACTGAGAGGTTGATTGGTAAAGTGTCAAGATGATCAGATCATGAGTAAGAGTGTTCCAGTGGTATGCTATGGCATTGCAACCATGAACACTGAGTGGCACAAAATCGAGAAGATGTGAACCTGAGTGGTCGTGAGGCTGTGTTGGCCGAAAGGTTGGTTGAATGAGTGGGTTGGTGAAATGTAATGAATTTTCACTGTATGTCATGTGAGGAAATTGTAACAGTGTGAGGATTTTGTATAATGGTGTTGCCTATATTCTCTAGATGGACAAGATGTAAACTTTTGAAGAGCATAGCTTTGAGATTGTATTGTAACTATTTTGTTGTTGATTAATACAATTGAGCTGAGTATTTTGGATCGGGTGGGGTTTTTTACCTGAAAGGGTTTTTCCCATGTAAATTTGTGTGTCCATAAGTTTTTCTTTCAAGTTGTTTGATTCTGTAATCTGAATCTTTGTTTGTGTTGAATCTGTTATTTGTCTACATGTACTTTTCTCATAAGGATTAATGGGGGGTTTCACTGTGTATGTTTCCGCTTTATGGTATAGTAGCTTGTGTCTTTGAGGTGATTTGGAAATTTAAAGTCACTAAGGCACTATTGTTCTTAGATGTTTCGTTCTAAGTTGAGACATCTCAACCCCAACAAGTGGTATCAGAGCTAGTTAAGGGAGGTTAAGGTTTGTTCATGATACCAGCAAGTGGTATCAGATAATTTCTTCTGGATGCTGGTTCTGGGTATTTCTCTTGTGAAGATTTCTTAGCCTGGCAAGCTTGAGGAAGTCTAGAGGAATCAAATGATGATTGATCCTTTGATGATTGAAAGTCCTTGCTCCTATTGAGACAACATGCAACACGAAATATGTTGGATAATATTGGATTTGATCATATTGTGACTATGTGGTCTGAGGCTCCTGTTTGGTAGCAAATGATCTTGATGCAAGGGGTGTGAGTTTATGCTTATGGTTGTGTTGCAACGGAGCATAGTTCATACTAGGTGTCTATGTGAGAGGTCCCTTGTGCTATGGAGTTGCTTGGGTTGTTTCTCAGCCATGGAGTATTGTGCTCTTGTTGGGTGTTCTGACTTAGCACTAAAGGTGGTTTCTTTGTTGCCCTGATTGCATGAAGGCTATGAAGTTGATCTAGGTGGTCTGAAACTTTTGAATAGCCTAGCTCTCTCATATGCTTGTGCATGGTTGTGGTTTTGGATTTGGTATAGAATGGGCATGTTGTTCCTGTTTACCTGTACCTTGTACTCGCATGTTTCAGATTCATGTGTTTGGCTTTGAAGGGTTTTCTATAGATTTTCCTAAAAAGTCTATGATGCATATTCATGATAGTTCACTATTCTGGTTAACTGTGATGATTTTGTGTAGATTCCTGAGTTGTCCAGATGTGCAGTGAGTATGGAGGTGCATGGGTGTTTTGGAAACACAGTGGTTTTGCAGATTTTGCATAGTTAAGGACAAATTATGGTTTGTGGAGCTATTGTTAAGCTATTTTCTAGACCCTATCCATTTGGGGTGTGACTTGATGAGGTGGTTGCGATTAAAAAATCTTGAGGAGGTGCGATGTCTTCTCTGCACGGGAGTGTTGGTATGTATTTTTCACTCAGAATTCTTGTGGTGTTGCTTGTTGGTTTCCTAGACAATGGTGGTTGAGTTTTGGACATGATTGGTGAATTAGATCTAAGCTTGATCTAGTTTTTGAGTCATGTTTGTCTACGTGGTTGTTCTCTTTGAGATCTCAATTTTGCAGTTTCCAATGCGATGATAGATTTATAGGCTTCATTGATTGAATCTACGAGTTGTCCAATGTTGTGGGTTGTCTTTACCTACATGTTTGTTGTGGGACAACTCAGAAGTGGACTGCCAATATCCATGAGGTTGCTTCTATGGTGGTGCAGATCTATTAGCTCACCTTGTCTATGGTCACTTGTGCACTAGTGTAGGTGCTTTCATATGAGAGGATGGATGGCGTTGAGTACCTGAATAGTCAGTTATGGGGACCCATAGCATGTGTATGAAGATGTCATGAAAGGCTTGGGTACACTATTTAGTGTAAACTTTTGATAGTGATGGAGTGGTCTGTGTGGTTTGGATATCTTGGTGCTAGTTGGCATTATTGTCAGATGGACATGTTGTTGATTGTACCTGGAGGTTTTTTAGATCAACAGATGTTTGGTCATGATGCTTGGAAAGCTCGATGTCATGGTTTAGTGGGGGCTTTAGTAGTGACTGTGAATTCATCACTTGGTGGTGAATGATCTTCTTTGGTGTTGCAAATGTTTCTAGTAGGGACTCTTAGATCCTATTGCTGCAAAAGAGTTCTTTCGCATTTGCAGGGACACTATTTGAAGATGAACAACATCTTGAAACCCTAGAGGATGTTTGTAGTCTTTGGCTGAGGTGTTCATGGTGCTTGATAGGTGATGTTGGTTTAGATATTGTTTATTTTATGTCATGGTATACTCTTTCTTGTGCATTAGAGTTTTTGCATGTTGCATTGCTCTTGAGACCATGGTATCTCCTAAGGGGGGTGTGTAGATCATGATGTCATAATAAGTTCATGTTTTAGATGTTTGGAGCTTTGACAATGGTCTGGTAATTCTCTATGTTTTGAGTACTTCGTTTCATATGCTTGAGAACTTCATGTTAAATGTTGTTTGAAGTTTAGCATCAGATGATAGGTTGTTGATTCTCATGGGTACATGGAGAATAAGGTGAGGCTATGATTCTCATGAGATGAGAAAGGTGTTGTTTTCAGCTGAAATTCCAAGTTTCCTACACCTTGGTTGGATGTGAGTTCAATAGAGACTAGTGACGAGATTGCTTTTGGATGAGTCATGTTGGCTTGTATATCTTGGAGGAGCAATTTTTTCTTTTTCCTCCCTTTGGTCTACTTGGCAGTGAAGTTTATTTGAGAGGTATTTACCCATTATATCTTTCAGATATGTGATATGCTTTATCTTTCCTAGATATGAATCTTGAATTGTTGCTTTAAGATTTTGGAGGATTCATAGTGGAAGGTGGACACCATAGTTTATCTCCTTGTGCTTTTGAGGACTAGTAGGAGATAGTTATATGGGTTTATCTTGATCTTCTTTGAGAGGCTTACATCCATGATTTGTTAAGTTGAACGGTTGGGTGTTGTTATGGATTTTCCTTTGGGATGTGAAGATCATTCTTGACACAACTGGCACTTAGAAGTGTGTGTAGGAGGGTGCTACATGTTATGATTTGGAGTTTCTCTCTAGTCTAGTTTCTTCTTCCTATATGTTCGATCTCATGTGACTTTAGATGTGAGATGTCTATATGGAGCCATGTTGGTCACTAGTTTGTGGTCATGTGTTGTCACTTGGGTGAAGACATGGAGGTTCTTGTGCCTCTTTCTTCTGTCAGAAGTGGAGAACTTGAAATAAATCTGAAAGAGTGTTGAGAGAAATGATTCTTGCAGTAGGTGGTTGTAGGTTGTGCATATCAATGTGGAATTTCTTCTGTACTACATGGTTACATTTTTCTATGTCCTGTAAATGGCAGATTTATTATGCCATTGTTTTTTCAGATTTGGCATTACCCATTCAGTGGGAGTACCTCTATGTGTTTGGTCTTCTTGATTGGTTGACATATGATGCTTCTATCTACGGTTGATGGGTTGGTTGTGCTATTGGCATGAGTTTACTAATGTGGATAGCTTGAAGGTATGAGTGACTGGATGGATAACGTGAGTCGTGGGTGTTGTTTTCAGTCGTGTGGGTTTGATCAATTGGATGATTGTAGTTAGTTTGTTGGCTGATGTTCTAGCTGATGTTTTGTCTTGTTTCTGGAGAAATACTTCATGTTTATGTTCATGTTTGAGAGCTTTGAAGTTTTTGTTGTGGTGCCTTTGTCGGGTATGTGCAGGATCATGATGGGCCAAAAAGTGGTGATATGTAAGCCATATGATGACCCATGTGGCTAACGATGTTTTTTACTCAAAATTGATGAAATGGAAAGGGTTTTTAGAGGAGATTCTCTGCTTTTCACCAATATAAATTATGCTTTAATTTGAATTTAATAAATAATTATTATTCATTTTCTATTAAAATTACGAATAAAGTCCTGATTGATAGGTTGATTGAAAAACATCTATAACTTTCAAACGGTATCACATTTTTTGAATCTAAAACATGCATCACATTCTATGCTTCACATACTATAGGATTAAAAAGAAAAAAAATTGAATATAATGAATTTTTGACCAAGTTAAGGTGGTTAGACAGACTCGCTTTTATATTTTTTAAAAGTTATAATAAAAAAATCATAATTAATTATTTACTTGGAAATTTTTTATAAAAAAATATGCATCACATCGGGACATGAGTCCTCTACTTATATCTAAAATATTATAAAAAAATATTATCATTTTATTGTGGTTAGGGTGGTCAGAAAGACACCTACTTCTTATTTTTACCTTGAAATTTAAATACTACTGCATTGAAATTTCAAATTTTTACCAAATAGATTTAAAAAATAAAATAAAGGTCTAGTAGTTTAGAATATACATTCAATTTCCTAAAGATTCTTTTTTACATTTTTTTGAAATAATATAGATAACTTATTCAATTTTTTACATCAAGTTGTCTAACTTTGATTTTCTGTCTTTTTATTGCCACTTAAGCGCCTGTTTTTTCCATGATGATCCTACACATACCCTATCATTTGTAGGATCTGATGCTTGTGTTCTTGAGACTGGTGCATATACGCCTTGGCTTGTTCCTTTTTCCTATGGTGGATGGTAGGAGTTATTTCCTGAGTTGGTGGACATATTGGATGTCGTTGCAGGTGTCTTGGTTGGAGCATGAAATCATTATGTTATGTTCTTGTGTTTGAGTTTGGAGGAAGCCAGTAAGTCTTCAACAAGTGGGAGATTGTTGGGAAATCTACCTCAAATTTTTGGCTTGAAATCTCTTAAAGACTTGGCATTTTCTCTTCAGTCTTGGCATTTACCGTTTTACTACTAGGAACAGTTAATAGAGGCATAGTTGCAAGGTTTATTGCTTTACCGCAAGCCTCTATTGTTCGGCCCGTGGTTGGGTGGTGTTACCACCTTACCATGGCGATCTCCTCACTATTCGGCAGGTACGCGGTGAAGGCTCAACGGTTACCTCCTTGTCGTGGGGGTCACTCGAAGAAGGCGCGGTAGCGTGGTGAAACAGTGGTGGTCGGTGCAGTCGATTACCTCCCTACCACGTGAGTCCTTTAGTCTTGGAGCGGTACCACGGTGTTACCTCCTTACTATGGTGGGCTTTATCTTGACTAGCGGTTATGCGGTGGCTTACCTCTACACCACGAAGGTCTTGTAGCTTGAGCACGGTAGCATGGTGGACATGGCAGGCAACGATAGAAGCTTACCGCTATGCTGCAAAGGATTTTTATTTAAGCCACGGTGGTGCGGTTGATGGTGATGGTTTAGCAAGCTGGTTGTCACCATTGTACCATAGGTGTCTTCCTGGTAGGGCATGGTAGTGCAGTGTATACCGCATCACCGTGAGCGTAAGATGGATGGTGAGCGGTGACGTGATAGAAGGTGCTCGGGTTATGTTGACTATTTGGGCGATGGTCAAAGTGGTGGATGAATAATGCGATGACATGTGGCATGATGATATTTGTTGATTATACATCACAATTGTAAATAAACGTTGATTGGTTGAAAGCTTTATTCTTTGGAAGTGATATATTTGCATTAAATGAATTATCTGATTTAGGAGGTTGACGAAGTGTAGATATGTCTTTGTATCCCAATTTAATGTTGGGAGGCTCGATGTGTGATGCAATGTGGTGCACGTTATTAGAAAATGATTGAAGCTTGTCAGTGGGGTAATAAATACGCCCTGATGGTTGTTGATTAAAAAAGGACTGTGAGGTCGATCGGTAAAGTTTCAAGATGATCAGATCATGACTAAGAGTGTTTGAGTGGTATGCTAAGGCATTGCAACCGAGAAGATGTGAGCCTGAGTGGTCGTGAGGTTGTGCTAGATGAAAGGTTGGTTGAATGAGTGGGTTGGTGAAATGTAATGAATTTGTACTGTATGTCATGTGAGGACATTGTAACAGTGCGAGGATTTTGTATAATGGTGTTGCTTGTATTCTCTAGATGGACAAGATGTAAAATTCTGAAGAGCATAGCTCTGAGATTGTATTGTAATTTTTTTCTTGTTGATTAATACAATTGAGTTGAGTGTTTTGGAGGGTGGGTTTTATTACCCGAAAGGGTTTTACCCACGTAAATTTGTGTGTCCATAAGTTTTTCTTTTATGTTGTTCTATTATGTAATTTGAATCTATTATTTGTCTGCATGTACTTTTCTCATAAGGATTAATGGGGGATTTCAATGTGCTTGTTTCTGCTTTATGGCATAGTAGTTTGTGTCTTTGAGGTGATTTGGAAATTTAAATTCAATAAGGCACTTCTTTTCTTAGATTTTTTGTTCTAAGTTGACATTTCTCACCCCCAACAATTTCTTCAGGGGTGGCTGATAAGGAGTCGGAGATATGGACAAAAATTATGAATAATCAAACTTTGAGGGGTCTCTTATGTCTTCACATACTACTTCCCTCATAACTTGTGATTTTGCATCTCTCAATACATTTTCCTTAGATATGATAATAGCAGATTCAGAGGCATATCCAAGGGTTGTGAATCAGACATATCAATATCACTCATAACTACTCCCTGATTTTTCTGAGCCTTTTATTTGCAGCAAGTAGTTCCCCCTTTACCAACATTACTGTCTCAATCCCAAAATGAACCTTCCTTCAAAACTTCATCTGCTATTTCTTCAAAAAACTTTTTGAGCCCACTAAAAACAATATTGTTTCTGCTAATAGCTTTAGATATGCCTCTTCAATTTTTTTTTCCTTTGGGGAATGTAGGAAGCATTGCGCATCAACTGAGTAGTCAGATAATAGAGGTAATCTTCTATCATGTTTCATCAAATTTCCTGATTGAGAGAGCGTATCTGACCCTTGGAACATTAACTTTCTAACTATTTTGTCTAGTTGATACTCATTAATTTGAAGATATGGGGAGTATAAATTTAGGATTTGGTTGGTATGTCTTTTCCATGCCCACTCATAAAACAAAGAAAATTTCATAGATATATTGAAAATTTTTGACTTTCGTGAGGATGTTTTCTCCCATTTAAGCCTTGATATACATGAATCTTGATAATCTGATTTGTACATGCCCTTGTATGACCTGGTTGATCTTAGGTCCTTGCTTACTTGTATCTATTTGCAACTGACCCCCATCAAAAGGTATATCTTGCTTATCCCCTTGGTTAACCACTACTTGATGCCTTGGGCTTTGTGAATCTTGAGGAAGAGGTATATCTCACCCTCTATTTAACTTGGATGGAGTATGGTTCAGCTTAATAGGTTGCACTGAGAAATCTGATGCTAAATGACCAAATGTATGGCACTGAGGACATGTATCCTGTATGGTCTCCCATCTTATTTCTTGTAACCAAGTGTCAAACTTGGTTTTTAACTCAATATGTGTTGGATTCTTTTTAGTTGCATCTTGCAAAACTAGCATCCTAACTGGTTTAGCAGGATTATTAAAAAACAAGAAATCATGCTTTTGAAAAATACCTATCTGATTAGCCATGATTTCTAGTAAATCTAGTTCCCTAAATTCCAAAGGAAGGGCATGGAGTTGAAGCCAAAAAGAGAAAAAATGAATCATAAATTCCTTAGGCTTAAAGTTAGGTGTCCAGTTTTGCATGTATAATCCCGATCCTTGATAATTCCATGATTTAACTCTGAAAACCTCATCTTTAAATGATTTATTTGAGAATAAAACAACAAAAATGCCTTTACTCTCATTCAGATAAAAAACTTTAATGGCCTCTTCTCATTCCTCAAAAATAATATTCTTTAAAGTTTCTAGATCCAAGATGAGATTCCAAAACTTACAGATGAGCGCTTTCTCCCTCAGTCTGTAATTTGTGGTTGGATCATGTGATTTGGAAAGGTTAACTTTATGACTTTGTGATCATCTTTAGGCTACATAACATTAACGTTTTTGTCAGATCCAACCCCTTAATTTTGCGTTACAACCCCTTATTGAGTTTCTTTCTGTCTCCATACTTTCTTTTGCTTGATCTTTCTTTGTTTTGATGAAGATCTTGATCTATTATGTTTTTTCCTATACCCCTAATAACCCTTATCACCTTGAGTACCTCTCTTCTTTTGTTGCTTCATGTGGTGATCTTTCGTGAGTCTTGTCTTAAATTCTTCCTCATTTTGATGGCCTTATCTCCCCTTGCTACAGATCTTTGCAATATTTTCATCATTCTAGAATTTTCCTTTCTTTAGGTTTTTATCGAAACCCTTCTCTTAACCCTTTTCTTTGTTAGGGTTATCAATTTCTACTCCAAAAGCAGGAGAATACAATAAGCAATCTGTATTAAAATTCTTTGGATTGAAGGGATCTCCTGAAGGTTGTGAAGCCCTGGCTATATATGGCTTGTTTTGCAACTGGGTTG
Source organism: Sequoiadendron giganteum (assembly GCA_007115665.2). Taxonomy (NCBI): domain Eukaryota; kingdom Viridiplantae; phylum Streptophyta; class Pinopsida; order Cupressales; family Cupressaceae; genus Sequoiadendron; species Sequoiadendron giganteum. The sequence continues at coordinate 559,276,051 of CM021105.1, forward strand.
TCTTCAGATCCTTTTCACTATCTTCATATCTATGCTCTAAATGACTCTTATCTTCTAATGGTAAAACCCTATCATCATAGATATCAAAGATTGGTTGCTTAGTTCTATCCAGGTGTCTTGGGTACCTGAATGGCTTCCAATTAGGTTTTGCAAACCTATACCTAACTCATGATAGTGCCTTTCTTTTCCCATGGGCCCTTGTTGTTGATTAGATTGTCTGACAAAGCTTTGAGGTTGATAGGGAGGATGATGTTGTTCTTGATTCCACATGTGACCATGTTGACGATTAGACCCTCTGACAAGACTTTGATACCGCTATTCTTCCAAAGATCTCTGTATCAACCGTTGGGTGGCCATTGGCACCTTGACTATTGTAGAGCCATTTGATTTTTTTCCCCTTTCTGCCACCATATCCTATATGTGAATATATATATATATATATATATATATATATATATAATATTTATTTATTTATTTATTATTATAAGTTGATTAAATTTTTATTTTTAAAACTAAAAATAAATAATATATTTTTGTCAAACCTCATTAACTAGTATTTTTACAAAAACATTTATTACTACTTGTTATTATTATTCATTATTTAATTTACCTATAAAAAATGACTAAATAATAATTTATCTTATTTTTTCTAGTACATAACACCCAAAACTTTTTAACCAATCTTGTTCACCAAAAATAACTAATTAAAAAAACTCATTACAATAATATTAGGTAGGACAAGTATTAATAACTCCATTACACGATAATCTTATAAGAATAAATAAAATTATAAAATTGAATAATAATTTAAATACTATTTAAAATAGAAAATATCGCCAAGGCTTTGAGTATAAGTTTGTCTAAACAGTATATTTAAATATCAGATAATAACAATTTTAAGTTTTTAAATTAAAAATAAAGCCACGTAGATATTGAAAAACCCCAACAATTTTGGGTGACGTAGTTGGATGTTATAAAAAATAACTGTAGACATAAAGATAAGCTTGTACAATGACACACAATAAATGGGTCGTCTTAAAACAACTCTGATATTATTATGAAACGCCCCCAAAATCTCTTCTGTTTCCAATGCCATTTAAAATTTAAACAGACTAAGTTGTTCGGTTCTATCATATTTATGTTTTAAACACCATTATTATTTACATTTAATATGCCTACATCTATAAATTAGATGTAAAGGTGCTCTGGTTCTCCTCAATCAGCAATGGCAGGATCAGTTAAGCTTAGCTGCGTTCCTTACTTCTTTCTTCTTTCAATTTTGATATTGTCTGCCCTAAAAGTGGAATCACAGAGGCTGCCCCTTTTTCAAGCACTCTATGTATTTGGAGACTCCACGGTGGATCCTGGTAACAATAATCGTCTGCATACTCTTGCCAAAGCCAACTTTCATCCATATGGACAAGATTTTCTCAATTCTACACCCACTGGCAGATTCACAAATGGAAAATTAGCAACAGACATACTCTGTAAAGCCTTCTCTAATGTCTTCCATGGATATACAGTCATTTTAGAATCAATGTTCTTCTATTTTCTCATTTCTAAGTCAGATTTGTAAGCTCTAGAAAGATAGTTCAGTTAAATTGTTCTCTTTATGATGATTGTTCTTGTATAGCTAGGCTACTGGGACTTCCAGATTTGGTACCAGCATACATGGATCCTGAATTCAATGGACAAAAATTACTGAAAGGTGTCAGTTTCGCTTCGGCTGCTGCAGGACTTGAACACAGTACCTCCAATCTATACGTTAGAACACTTCTCGTTTTTCTTTTCTTATCGTTTATATTTTTGATTCTGATGATGGATCGTAGAATATGATTTAAATGTTTTGATAAAAAAAAAAATTCACACAATCAAATCTGATGATGGATAAGAATGTGATCTGATGTTTAGATGGAAAAAAGTCCACACAATCAAATCTGATGAATTAAAGAGTGATCTGAATATTTTGATAGAATAAAATCTACACACTCAAATCTTTCAACTTTCTCTTTTCTTTAATCTGTCAAAATGGATTCAGTATTTTGTTCCCATATTTCTAAGAACTAGTTCTATTCATATTGTCAGAATGTGATAACCTTAGGGAAGCAAGTGGAGAACTTCAGGAATTACAAAGAGCAGCTAGCGAATATGTTAGGTCAGCCAAATGCTACCAAGATAGCTTCAGAAGCTTTGGGTATGATAAGCATGGGAACAAATGACTTTCTCCTTAATTATTATTTGAATCCTCTGACAAGAAAACAATACAACATTACTCAGTGGCAAGATCTCCTTATACAGTCCCTTCAACGATTTGTAGAGGTAAAGCATTTGGGTTGTTGTAGAAAGTAAATAATAGACAATAGGAGACTATTTTAACCCATGTCTAATTGTTTTTAATTGCAATTGAGATGAGAATTGTGCAGAATATATCTAAGGAGGGTGCTCCTAGACTTGCCATCATTGGGGTACCTCCTTTTGGCTGTTTGCCCTCACAAATTGATCTGCGCAATCCATTTAGAAACGAATGCTATAAGAAGCTAAATAATGTTGCAACATCCTTCAATTCAAAGATGATGAATCTCATACAGAAGATGAATAGCAGTCTTGAAGAACTTCGGATTGATTATTATGATCTATATGGAAAGGTGTATGACATTGTTAAAAATCCAAGCAAATATGGTAATAATCAAAATTTTGATAAGTAGGAGGTATTTTTCACAGCGTGTCAAATTATGATATTGCTATCAGGATTCAATATAGATCAAAATGCAATGAACGTTAAGTAGGTCATTCATTATCTTGAAAGATGGATTCTTGTGAATCACTACTCATGAAACATAGATCAATGAATTTGACTCGAAAAACTACATGATTGAATCTTGATAGCAATATCATAATCCAATTTTTTTCAACATTCTTATACTAGTTACAAAGTTAGTTTAAGATCTAGATATCACAGGCTGTTAAAGCTCTTCTTCATGCTTAAATGTTACATTTGACACAAAATGGAACAGGTTTTTGGGAAGTGGAGTAATTGTTGGCTGTGTGGCAGGTTTTGAAGAAAGTAGGAGGGGTTGCTGTGGTAAAGGTAGGGTTTTGTCATCAATGTTGTGTTACAAAGGAATCCCATCGTGTTCAGATGTGTCTAAATATGTGTTTTGGGATGGATATCATCTCACTTCCCAAGCTTATAATATCATCGCTAATGACTTCTTACAACTCTTGATAACTACTCATGGGAAATAGCTGGAATCACCCAAACAACTTCCCCTTCTATTTGTGATTTGCATCCATGGATTTTCTTCCCTATGGATATGCCTACTTGTTATCCTGGATTCTATAGATTCATTGTATAAGCTTTGGGATCTTATGGTTGAAAGAATTTTGTATAAATGTTTGAGATCTTATGGGCTGAGAAAATTTTGTATAAAATAAATGTTTGGGATGTTATGATTGAATTTTATATAAATGTTTGGATATTATGGTTGAGAAAATTTTGTATAGAATAAATGTTTGAGATCTTATGGTTGAAAGAATTTTGTATAGAATAAATGCTTTTTTAAGAGAGGATGAGTCTTTTCTTATCATGAATAACAAGTTTTAATATTTTTATAAAATTTGTTAAATTTATTGATTTATTATTTTATTTATATATTAAATTTATTATAAAATTAATGTAGTATTATTTATTTAATATTTTCAATTTTCTTTTTATCTTTAATCAAAAATAATAAATTATTAAATACTATATTATAAAATTAAAAAATATATTGTAAATGTATAAATTCTATAACATTATATTTTTGGTTTAATAGTCCAATAGCATTGTTAATTAAAATGAATAAATAGTGTTTCATTTGCATGGTGAATACAAATAATTAATAGGCTCATACATACAATATGGATAATTTTAGTGTGGAAACATATAGTGAATAAAAATATAAAATTTTGTATATTTTGAAGTTGGATTAATTTTGGGGTTGGGACCCTCGCTCGGTTGGCTAAACATTTCCTGTTGGAGAAGGTTGGTCACGAGGTCTAGTCTCCCCCACCCCTATGGTACCAGAGGGTGTGTCGTGCCAGTGTCGTCGGTCACATTAAAAATTTTACGAGGCACACTCCAGTTAATAAGGGGTCGTGCTACCCAATTCCTACTATCTAAAAAAATGTTGGATTAATTTTTAATATTATCTAAGAAAAATAAATTATGTCTAGATTTAATTTAGAAGTCAAAATGTAAAAAATAAGCACGAGAATTCTTTTGACATGTCCTTGATTACCTATGCATTTCTCTCATACTAGCTAGGTATATATAGGCCTAATGGAGTTATATATAATCCAACACATGGCATAGCTCCACTAGGGGAGAGGATCCAGTAGTTGTGCACCCTAACTTTGTGCTTCTCAAAATCTTACATGGAAATTTCAAATCACTCCCAATTTTTTATAGTAGCTTACTTGGCAAGTCCCCTACTTATAGCTTTTGTTTTAGGGCCACATCATCAAATATGATGCCACATAAGCATTCTTTTTGTCAAGGTGTCCAAAAAGGCCCAAAAAAAAAGTGAGACCAATACGTGTGCATTCACAGCATGGTTAGTTGAGTGTTGATGTGGCATCACATGATTGATTGCTTTTTAGATCGAAGGAACACATTTTGTTTAATTATGGGTCGTCAAGTCACAACTATTAGGCATTATATAAACAACTGCTATCATAACTATTGGGCATTATACAAACAATTACTATCACATCTATTGAAATGTGCTCAACTATTGGGTCCTCTCCCCTACTAGCACGATGTTCATAACCCTAGTAGAGGTTACCCGAATCACTTATATTTAAAATAATATTTTACATTTCTCTTTTCTCGCTTTATTTTCCTTTACTCAACTCAATCTAGAGGCACTAAATACTACTCCTAGGCTAGGGATCACTATGGTTTAATCAAGCAGTTATTTTTAATAAAATCACTTGATATTTTGATTGTGATTTTTTATCCAAAAAAAATAAAATAAATACTATTTTGAATTGGGTGAGAGGTTGAAATTAATACACAATTTATTTACCTTTGAGCAATCCATGCCTTCTTAACTATGAATGTACCCCTATGCACATGGGAAAATTGGTCAATGAAACTTTACTCCAAGAAGTCAACCCATTTTAAAGGAAAAAGTGAATAATTAGTCATAAAAGAGATCAAGGAGCTATTTTAAAAAATTCACAAGTCATGTCTGATTAAGCCTCATAGGGAAAAATCATCATCTCTTATATTGATTGGTCACACTTGCACAATGGGAAACTTCTAATGAATTGAAAACCAACAAATATTTTATAATGATGTAATATGCTATAATAGAAATAAACACTAGATAAATACCTAAACTAAAAAATAAAAAATAAATTTTTAAAATGAAACATGCCAAATCTATATAACAAATGATGATCCTTACTTAGGCATAAAAATAATGTTTGAGGAACTACCCATTTACTTAAAATAGAACATCCTATTGCAAGTATGAGTAGTTGGTGTTGTCATTGATGTCAACAACTTTGTTGTCAACAAGCTTGGGGGAGACTGTTGCAGGCTTATGTTTGTGTTGTCATTGATGAATAGTTGTGTTGATACTTTGATTAATTGAATTATGTTGTCATTAGTAAGTGTTACTGGTGTCAACCTCTAGTGTTTCTTTGATAAGTTTATGTTTATGTATTTTGTTAGTTTAGCGATGATGAGTATGTGTCTTTGGTGCTTGGTTTCTAAGTGCTTTTGAGAATATTTGAATAAAAGAAGAGAACAATGTGTTGCAAAAGTGTTCTGGTATACAAAGTGGTGCTCTACTTTTTCTTTACTTTTCTTTTGAGTTGAAGACCTACTTATGTGGTTTGGATATGTCAGTCAGAGGTGTTTTTAGGTTCTATATCAAAAATTTATTGTTTTGGATCATTGTGCAAAGGAAACTTTGTGTTCACTAGTGTAAGAATTGTATGTTGTAATGGTGTTTGGGAGAAACGACCTTGCTCCACATTTCTCTGTAGATTAGTTCTAGGTCTTGTGGTTCTAGAAGTGTGTTGCTAATGATCATATCTACCTACAGTAAAAAAAAATTTGTGGTCTGGTGCTTTGAAAGCTGGTTTCTTGAGTAATAATGTGTGGAAGGTTGTTTGAGTGTACTGGGTGTGTACATTCTTTAGGTGAAAGTTGCGCAAAGGAATTTTTTGGATTTCAAGGCACTGTTTGTGGAATATTTCAAATTATGCTCAAATGATGCTTGGTGTCCATGAGTCATCTTTGGATTTTAGGAATCATGTACTTAAATGTTAATGGTGTTAACACAGGTTCGACTGACCTTAGATCTTTACACTAATTTCATATTTGCTTCAGTGATTGTGGAAGTGTGGCATGCCTTGTATGGATGGATTCAGGTCTAAGTTGAGGTATGATGTGGTCTGCCTTCATTCATTTCCATCATGGTAATGTTTTGGTTGAGGTGCATAGTCGACGTTGGAGAATGCTTTCAAGGTTGAAGAAGGTATAAATAAGTGATGAGATTACAGAGAATTGATTCATGAAGTGTGTGATGCAAATTACAGAGTTGTGAATTGTTAATTTGTGAATTCTAGTGTGAGCTTAATGAGTTATACCACTAGAAGTAGTGAGTAGAAGGTGTCTACAATCTTCAGAGAGACTATGAATGTATTGGTGATGTTATGGTGAATTTTTTTGTTGCATTGAGATGGATTTCTCATTGTAACACTCTTCTTTCTTATTTTATGTAATCTAGCAGTGAGCCTTTGGCAATGAACCCTTCTTTCTTTTAGGAAGTGAGCCCTTTGTATTCAGTGTTGCAATTACTTTATATTGTGAGATAATCCTCACTGTGGTTTTTCCTTTCTTGGGTTTTCCATGTAAATATGGTGTTTTATTATGCATGGTGTTAATGAGTTTCAGTTTTTGTTATTTTCTTTCATGCTAATTAATCATTCTAACATGTATTAAGTTTTAATTAAGTTGACATGGACCTGAATGTTTATGAGGGTTTTGTATGTTTTAATATACAACTGATTCACCCAACCCTTAGTTATCTTGTGTGAATTCAACACATCCTACCATTTTAGGGTTTGTATCTTAAAGTCATTCTCCACAAGTACATTATTTATTAGAAAGGTACTAAGCCTAAGCATGTCAAACTTAAAATGCTATTCATTTTTTTTGTGGGTTTTATCCCATAGCAGTAGTAGATCTAAAATTCTAAAGGATTTTACCTTGCCTCTTTATTGAACCGTTGTTTTATGACTTCCTGATATATTTACTAAAATGATCCAAAGAAACATCTCATCTCTCTCCAGTTGTAATAAGTTCAATAACCATGCTTTGACCTTATCATCAATCTTTAGATATTCATACAAGAATTCGAGGGTAATCATTTTTAAGTTCACTAGGAATATATGGTCTTGCCCATATGCAAGGTGGTAAGTATATGTCCCTAAAGTAACTTTAACCCTTGATTTATCTAACCACAAAGAAAATTTTAGCAGGCTATGTTAGTCCCTTGATTTTTTATCTAAAATTATCTTTATAAAATTGAGAGATTCTTATTAGTAGATTTAGACACTCCATTTCCTTATGGACAATAGCTAGAGGATATGTTAAGGATTAATTATTATTAAAATCCTACTTAATGAAATTTTAGAAAAGAAAAAAACTTAGGGCCATTGTCACATACCAAAGTATATTTAAGGTATTCCAAACCTAGTGATGAAATATTTTTCAAAAAAAATGATCACCATTATAGTTCTACAACTCTTCTAGACTTGACTTATGTGTATTAAGTACAATAATATATGGTTGTAATGATAAATTTATGTCTAGAAAATAAAATTATATTGATTACTTCAACTAACTTGAATGCCCATTATGTAAACATATATGAGTTATAATGACTAGATAGAGAGGCATTGTTAGGCAACATTCTTTATGGATTGTAACTTAATAGATATGAAAATTATGTACATTAATATCTCTAGATCCTATAATATATAAGACTAATAATATTCAATCCATAATATTTGATGTCCAATGGCTTTAATTAACCCATAACTAGTATCAAAATTTTCATGAAATTCCTTTAATACCCTAGCTTCTTCTTTCCTTTTTAGGTATCTCAAATAGATTCCTTCATGATTTCATCTATATCTTGCTTTATTTGATCATGAATCTAGTACATTCCATCCATGAATCTCTCCTTTGAGTCAATTTGAAATGGTCAAGACACCTTTGGCTCAACAAGTAGGACACAATATCCTTCTACCAATTATACACCTTCGAAATGACCTCAACATCAATAAAGGTAACCAACAATGATACAAGCTAATAATAAGAAAAAGAAACATTTACAATTTCATCATTAATTTTTGGATAAGCTCCAATTAGAGATATAGATGTTCCTTGTAGTCACACCACTAGTTTGAAACATAAAGATACAATTAGATGATTAATTCATAAAAATGGTGGTATAAGGTGTACATGAAAGTGTGTTATCAAATGTGAGGAGCGGCCTTTCATGAAATAAAATTTTGAGGAGGAAAATTTAGAACCAAGATGCAAAGTTGAACGGAAGGCTAGGATTAAATTCATATGGAGTCAAGCCCTAGAATTGAGACAAGTTCCACAATGGAGAGGAATATCCAAGATCAAAGGATGGGATTTAATCAATATGTAATTAATTGGCTAGATGAGAAATGGAAAGTGGAATGTGAGGTGGAAATGCTAGGAATGCTCACACATGTGTGATCAAGGTGGCATGTGTGAGATATAATTTCACATGTGTGATAATTTGAGGTGGATATGAATCAAAGATCAAAGGATGAGGTGGAGGAAATTAGCATGCCTCAAAGTTAGCATGCTCATACATGTGGAAGCATGAGTTGGTTGAGGTGGAAATTAAATATGCTTCCAAGATGGCATGATCATACATGTGTGAGAAAGGATTGAGTTGAGTTAGCATACTAACATGTGGGAGCATGTAAGAGATTGAGAGCACATGAAAAGAGACAAATGGTCAATATTTTAATCCATGTAGAATGGTTATGATTAAAATGTTAAGGATTTATGATGATGTGGAATTAAATATTAGAAGAAATGGTGATAGAGATTAATTAGGCTAAATTAATTAACTAAGTAGGTATCGATTGATTTATTTAGTAGGAGGATTTGGGAACTAAAGATAATTGATATAATCAATCAACATTAGTGAAGAATTAATTAATGATGAATAGTGAAGGAAATTAACTAAAAAATAATTTATTTAATTAAATTAAGGTAAAGTTGGTATGAAGGAATTGGTGGAAAATTTGGGTTTTCTACATTTTTCCCAAGTCTTTGATACATCACAACTAGGATAATTAGGACCTTGTCTGAAATAATAATAATAAGAAGTATTAAAAGTGGTAGGATTACTCAATTTCCAAGAAGAAAAGGTGGATGAGTTGGAAGATTGGAAGAATATGCCTCGTCAAGAGAGCCATCAAATTGAATGGGCCCTAAGGGGTCTCTTGAAAATATAATGTATAGAGATTAATGATAAGGTTAAGTGTCATGGTAAAAATTGATTCATTTAAGATAATTGAGTCGAGAGGATGTATATACCATGATAAAATATGATGGGTTAGGGTGGAAATGTTGATTGATTCCAAATAGATTGGCTAAGATGATTTGATATATCATGGGGATACATGTTTGATGATGGTGTATTGAGATGATCAATTAGGATTATTATGGCACATAGTTGAGGGATTTGGTGGAGGAAAAAAATGGGATGGAAGATAAGAAGGTGTAATAATTGAATGAGGGATAAGACAAAGGATGATGGAGATGGGGAAACTAATAAATGTTATCAAAGTAATTTATTATGCAATGAGTAGCCTATTATTTTTTGAACACTAGAATTATACACTAGGATAAAAGGGATCATAACAATGGTGTGTTATATGCAAAAGGACTTACACAAAAACACACAAGTTAGAAATAGCATAATGGTCCAATGTACACATTATTGTAGCAATCTAAAGGATTATGGTAACCATGATGGGTAAATGCACTAAGTTGGGTCCACAAAACATGGAAGTTTTTTCCTTAGCCGAAAAAATGAAATCGGCTAAGCAAAAACGAGATCCCGAGCCTGAATCACAAATGAGATCCTGCTTTTTTTAAAATGGGATCCCGTTTGCTAGAGGGTCCCAAACCCGCAGAGACGAAACAGGATCCCGGTTTGTAAAGAATGAGATCTCGATTTGTAAAAATCGGGAACTCGTTTCGTAAGACTATTTATTTTTTTTAAAATGAAGAAATCTTCATTTTCACCTGCGCGAACGGAATCCCGATTTATAATTGGGATCCCGTTTTTTATAGTTTGAATTTTTTTCGCCTTGTGTTTGGGTTTTTGCCTCAGATTTTGGTTCCTAAAAATAATTGGAATTCTGAACCTAGGCCTTGAAACTTGTTTGACCTGCAAGTTGAAGGTTCTAATAATGTTAGGGAAAAAAATCAAGTTTGGACATATGGCTGACGACTTTTTTTGCAGAATTTTTTGATGAAATTAAAACCCATTTTAGATGAGACAATGCAAATTTCAAATATGTAATTTTTTTTACAATTGGATTATTTTTCTATTTTTCAATTAATTTCTGATGAAATTGGTCCATAAACTTTAAATATCAGTGTTTTTTACTATTTTAATAACTTTTGATCAACATAACATTTTGACAAACGGATTGCACAAGGACAAACTTTAGACAATTCTTTTCAATTTAAAAAAAAAATTGCAAAAAATGATAACTTTAGGTCATCTTATGTGTTTCGTACATGACGATTTTTCTAAGTGTCAAATATGGCTGATAAAAAATCAACAAAAAAAAAATATTCAATAAAAAATTACAAAACAATATCCAGGACATGCTTCAGTAAGTCACAAGTCTTTTCCCAAAAGGATTTAGAAAAATATGATAATTGAAGTCAAAATATGAATGTCGTACACATGCATGGTATGGCAAAAAAAATGACTTTTAAATAGTGGTTTTTATAAAATCCTATTGAAACTCAATTTGTACAATCTGGGTATTGAAATAAATTACATATTTGGAAACTAGACTCCGAGTACTAATTTTATTATTAGTGACTTGTTTCAAGATTTCATCTCTAAGTTCTTAAAATTTTAAGGTCAAATGTGTCAAACTCTGAAAATCGAGGAAAGCACTTCCACTTTTTGTCCAAAAAGTCCACTCAAGTTCTTGCCAGCACCTTGATAATGTATTATATGGCTTACTAAGACTATAAGCAATAATCAACTTAGATAAAATATAATGTATGAAATAAAATAAAAACACACAAAAAACCATGAATTGCTAGCCATTGAAAGGGTGACACCAAGGGGTAATGCCAAGGGTGGGGGTGGAGGGATAAGAGGGATGATGATTTATGGGGATCTTTTGAGAGGGGATGGTGGGGTGGGAAGGTCAATGGGTGAGAGAAGGTGTTCAATTTTGAACAAGCGATGAACAAGAAAACATAGTTCAATAACCTAAAGGAATGTGATGCGATGATAGAGAAGGATGATAAGTTCATGCCCTAATGGGGATATATGTGTGATCCATGTCACCAAAAATTTCAATGATTGGTACCCTAATAAATTAAAAAATTAAGTAAAATGGATAGGCATAATGAAATGAAATGAAAGGGATGGGAGGATGGAGGTGAATGGAGGGGGTATGTGAATAGGGATGAAAAGGCTAAATATGATGGAGTGTCATCAAGTGAGCAATCTAATGAAGGAGGAGGAGATAATTATGTAATAATTATAGATGGAGAAAGTGGGTGAACGAGATAAGGGGTAAACATATGAAAATGAATGATGGTGAACTTGAGTGAATAACTAAAGTTAAAGGGGATGAAGGGGTGGTTGGATTATGAAGATAAGAAGGATAAAGAAATGGTTCATGATCATATACGAGAGTGATTTCCTACTATACATGATGTTTTTTGCCAATTTTTCATCATGGCACTTTCCCAAGGTATCACAAAAAGTGGTTCTCACCATTGGACAAATTTATATCTCTTCACTATTTTTAATTACTTTATGATTTTTATTTATTTTTTTAATTTATTGACTTTATAAGAATATTCCTCAAGACTTAGACATAATTTGTTCATATGTATTATTTTAATGGGCTCATATAGCTCATTGCCTTCTAGTATGGTTAGCTTGTATTCTCCTAATCCAAATTTGGAGATGATAACATAGGTACCCAACCAGTTTATATGAAAATTCCCCATCTTCTCTCTATCTTGATTAGTATTATTTTTGTTCTCCTTAATAACAAGGTCCCCCACATCAAAATATTGGGTTCAAATACATGGTTTTTAGCTTGTTACAACCACTTTTGGTATACCTTGAGTTGATTAAGAGCACTGAGATGATGTTCATCAAGGAGTTCAAGCTCATTTAGGCATTGCAATATATAATCTTCTTCAAAGATGAAGTTACATAAGGAAACACTCAATAATGGTATCTTGATCTCAATTATAAAGACTACTTTGGCATTGTAGATACTGGAGTATTGTGTGGTACTAACAAGAGTCCAAATTTTGGTTCAGTAAACCAACAAGGTGAGATGTAGTTGAATATTTTAGTTATATTCAACATCATTTTAATGTTTTTCTTAATTATTTTGATGATGATTTTGTTGTATGTATCAACTTGGCCATTACCTTGTGGGTAGTATGGGGTGGACCACTTGTGCTTAATATAAAATTACCCAAAAGGGATCACACTTCATAGTGTTTGCATGATATTTTTATAATTAACTATGGGGTAGAGAGGATGTCAAAGTGACAAATGAGGTGGTGAAGAATGCACTTAATGATATAAGTTCCAGTGATGAAATTGATTGGAATGACTTTGACCCACTTGGTAAAGTATTCAATGATAGTGATGACAAATTTATGCCCGTACAAGTCTGTAGGATTAATCTTTCCAATAAGTTCAAACTTGCTAATGAGTGTAATTCATATATCCATTATTCATGTGAGTGATAATTTAGATATGATTTATTTTTTGGGATGAGCAACTTCATGTGTTTCGTCTGATGACTCAATTTTCTTTGGGTTTTGTTTGGTTTGTTGAAGTGTGTTATTATTTTCTTTGTCTGCACCTTGTTGTGCCTAGAGAGGATATGTTGGTTTGGCTTTTTGAAGTCTTTGCGGGCTCTCTGGATATATTATTGGTGTCTTCTATGGAGGTGGATATTTCTCTCATTGAGGCGGAGCCCTCTTCTATTGAGGTGGAGATAGTTGATGTAGATTCGGTGGAGTTTCTGGTCAGATTTCTCCTATTGAGGTGGAGACAATTTGGGATCTTGTGTGAAGGCTTTGGAGGTTGGGGCTCTCATCTCTTCTTCTCCTATAGAGGGGAGTTCCCTCCTATTGAGGTGGAGGTGGGTTTGGATCTAGTGGGCTGCTACTACTTAATGTTTGATGTGCTTCAATGTTTTGGTGTCTCTCCTATTCCCCTATTGATGAGGGGTGTTTTGAGTTAATGGTGTTTTTTATTATAGGTATGGGGTTAATGGTTTTATCGACCATTAAGTTTCCCTTTTCTCTTGGCTTAGTGATGTTTCTCTTGAGCAACGATTTGTTGCCGCTTGGTTGATGCAAGCGGGTTCTATTTATGGAAGGGTTTTTTGTCCCAGTTAAAACCAGGTTGTAAAAGGGTTTCAGGACCTTGCTTGTTTGTAAGTTGTAGTGTGTGTAATCATATTAATATTTTAGAGGTTTTTGTGTGGATACTGATGGTTTATGGTTTATTTTAATTAGATATTTCTTTTCTTTGATAGGTTGACAGTTCCCTTCAAAACCATTATGTACTGGTTCTAGGCCCCATCAAAACCCGCTTTTACCTCTAATAAAAAACATTGAGAATACAATGATAGTTTTTGGGAGGCAAAGAGTACTGTGATATAATATTTCTCCATAGTGGGAGTATTTAATATCATTCCCAACTTATGTCCTACTAAGATAGAATTTTATTGTCCTTGATCATTGTGTTGTACAAGGAGGGCACCCAAGACTTTTTGTGTAACTAAAATATAAATTAGTTGGGGCTCGTTGAGTATAGGTTCCACTAGAACTAGTGGATTAGAAATATATTTCTTGATCTAATAAAATGCTATTTGGAATGATGGGTCTCATTCAAATATAACATTCATCTTGAGTAGGTGTAAACAAAGATGAAATTTATTTTCTAGTTGTGAAAAATTATCTTATATGGCTTGGATATTACCTTGTATATTGGGAAGTTGTTTAAGATTCTTAGGGGGTGGAATTTCATCTATAACTTTTTACCTTGTCGAGATCCACTTCAATGTTACATCTAGAAATAATGGATCCTAGTATTTTTCTTGATGTGAATCCAAAGACACATTTATTGGGATCTAGTTAGACTTTATATTCTCAAAGTCTTTGAAAGATACAATACATACTAGCTAGATGATCTACCTTATATTTGGATTTTCCTAAAATATCATCTACATAGTATTCAACTATATCATGCAACATATCATGGAATAGCTTTGTCATAGATTGTAGATAAGTAGTGCTAGAATTTCTTAAGTTGAAATGAATTATTTTATTAAAAAAATCAACAAGGGGTGATAAAGTCGTGTTTTTTTTACTTCTAGTAAAATATGCATCTAGTTCTATCTTAAAAATTCATCCATGAGAGAAAACATCTTGAGGCTAGCTCTCAAATCCACTATCATATCAATGTTGGGGAGATAAATTCATCCTTAGGTTGATGTCTCAAAGATTAATACATACCTTGATTCCTTTAGTCTTATTTCTTACTAAAACTATATTACATTCCCACTCAAGATATTTGAGGGGTGGAATATAATATCTAGTATCTTCTAAAGTTCCTCTTTTACTAGGGGGGGCCACTTGAAAGATAAATTTTCTTATATTTTTTTAATTGTTTTAGCATCAATTCATACCACAAGGTGGTAAGCTACTAAGGATGGGTCCAAGCTAGGAATTTTAACATTGGACCATGCAAATATCTCAAAAGAGTCTCTAAGTACTACAAAAATGTCATCTTTTAGCTAAATATCTAAAGTAACAACTAGTTGTGTGAGTTTAGGTTCTACCTATATACCCAGATTGATGTCCATAGATCCCTCAAAAATTAGAGGTGATCCATCTTGGAGATTTGTGGGGACTAATGGGAGATGGAGTTCATTACATCAATCAAAATGTCTATATGAGGTGTTAATTTGGATGGTTCCTTAGGGTCAAAACTCCTTTTATGATCCCTTAAAGGTATGCACATATTATATTGCATGAGTTCAAGGATAGCTTCATCATTTTCAAATATATCTATGGTAGGCGGATCTCATTTTCCCAATCAAATAGGTCATGATATTATAGGTCAAGGTAGGTGGCAAGGATGACGTTGGCATGTAATATACTTATATAATTAAGCTCTTTGAAAGGAGAAGGGATAAACTTATATTTATTATTAGTAGGGTTATAATATATGTGCTTATCACTATCATAAAAGTAAACAATAGAATAATATCACTCACCAAAGGCACCAAATCTTATGTTGATGGTGTTGTTATTTATTGGTAGGTCTATAAGATGAAGGAGGCTTTGCTTAGCGAGGCTAAAAAAATATTCATGATAGTTCATGTTATTTCATATTCACAAAAGGATAGAAAGCTTATTTTCTCTAAAGCGGGTAGTGTGATTTTCATATTTATAGAGCCATATGGGATCAAATACTTTTGTAACTTCATCCTCAAGGTAGTTTCTATATATAGAGTTTGTGTGCCCCCTTTGTAACATGATAAATGAGTACTATACTTTAGTCCTAGGTCAATAAAAGGAGTGAAGGGACATGTAAGTAATGTGGAAATATGAAGGGACTCATGGATTTGATGTTCTCCACACCCATTATCGAGAATCTTGAATATAGATTTCAATGAATTATGATTTGGAGGTGGAATAAAATAATTGGAAGGTAAATCATTAAAATCAACATATGATTCTGAATTTAGTGACGTGGATTTAGGGATGGCCTCGAAACTTAGACAATGGTGGAATTCTACATATTAGCTTTCCAACACCTTATAATATTGGAAAGCATGAATGTCACCAAGAAATAAAAATTCCACACTATTAAATAGAGATTTAAGGTATTAATGGTAGATGGATGGGATGGCTTTCATGGTATGGATCCATGATTGACCAAGTAGTAGGTTGTAAGGAACATCCAAATCAAGAACATGACATAGGGTATGTCACAATGAGGTTGTTACCTCAATGGGAAGGTGATTAGTCCTATTTGATTCTTTATTTATATTATCATAAGCCTTATAAGTGATATATTAGGAACCTAAAACCTCTACTAAATACTTTATATTGTATACTAGTCAATGTGTATATATGTCTACGATGTATTAATTATCTATGATAAAAATGCTTTGAACTTATGTTTGGATATGATAACTTCAATATGAGTGGGTATTTGTGTGATGGATCGATGAAAGGGGTCTCATTGGGAGTGAACATGATGTTGTGATAAGTTGAGAGATGGTCAACAAGGGCCTATAAATGTGAAAAACTAATGTCATTTGGCACTTGGTATTCTTGAAGGATTTTTTTTTAGGATGACCCTATGAGTAGGGGATGTATGGAGCAGTATAGAAATTTGGGTAGGAACATACTTGAGGTAGTCAATGAGGTCATATTTCTTTTTGGCACTAGGTTTGGCTATAGGAAGGCCTTATATGTTGATTTTTCCATGTCAAATAGTAACAACCCAATCGAATGATTTTATTTTGATGGTTTGAAAATTTTGGTTATATTTCTTAATGTGGAAAATGAGAGAATCATAATTTTGAGGGGTCTTATGGTAATGATTTTATGTATGTAAGAATTGTGTCCTTAATTTTACTTAAAAGTTGATTATTGACGATGCTTGAGAAATGGATTTTGATAAACCCTCAAGTCTTGATTAGATAAGGAATTATAGGTTCTTTTAAATTTTATTTTACCCCTATATATAAGATATTGGATATAATGTTTCAAATTCATGAATTTTCATGTGGCATGACCTTTGATTAGATGGTAATAATTATACTCAACCTCCTTATACTAGGAGGGCTTAGGTTGATTGTCGTAAAAATATTTTGTGAGTAGAAATATGTCCATGTTGACTTTGACCAATTTATGGAAGACCACTTCTATAGGTTCCCCTAGTGGTATAGATTGTCATCTCTTTTTCTCAATTTTAGGGAGGTAAATGGAATGGTAATGGATGAAGGTTGTTGGATTTTTTGGAAAAAAATTTATTGGGAAACCCCATCACCAACTATAATTTTTCATTTCTAAATAATTTGCTTTATCATTGGAGAATTTATATTAACCATTTTGGTTTTAATCTTTTGAATAAATTTTAATAACCTATTTAGCATCGAGGTGCTTTTTATTTTTATGCCCCTTTCAATGAGGTCATCAAAACAAGTGACACATTGAACTTACATGTGGAATGTTAACTCAAGGTTGACATTGTTAACAAAGATGTGTATGAGTTAATTTTTTTATATTGGCCATGGGAATCTACTATATAATATTCTACATCAGTGGAAGATTAATGAAAATATTTCCCTTGATTATTTTTGGAGTTTATAGGTCCATCATGGTAAACTCAAGTTTCATATTATAGAAGAAAGGTTCAACAAATTTATAGAATAGGTATCCAAATGATGTAATAGACCTTTTATGTCTATACAAGAACCATTTGGGTTCCTTGCCACCTATTCTATGAGGAATAAGGTATAGTATGTTACCATCAATCCTTAACCCCTTTTTAAAATTCCCTTCTGAATACTTATAAATTACAAGGGGTGTGTTTGTCAGTCTTTAGCTAAGTTATAAGACTATATCAGATCCTGACTCGTTTTTCGAACATATTTTTTCTCAATGACCATCACTTTAAAATTCGTAATTATTTTTGTGGGACCCAGAGGTTGTGAAGGCTTGTTGATTATCAAGAATTAAAAGAGACAAAATTGTGAAAGTGGGCAGAAATTTGTAGAGTTTTAAAACCTTTCTCGGTTTTGACGGGGTTTATAAAACTCATTTATTTTTTATAGCATTATTGATCAAGTTGACAAAAATACTAATGGACAAATTGAATTAATAATTTTATTCTTTGGGGTGGCATACAAGTAGGTTTCTTTTATCCTAGCAAACTTCCCTATGTTCCCATAACTCATTCAGAGAAATTTACCAATTCATTTGGGGCTTAAATATTTTAATTACTACGGATGAAATTAGATGAAAAGAAGATTTCTTACAAGAAAACATAGTTTTTCATACATTTTCCCTGTGAGAATACAATTAAAAGTGCATCAGTTTAAATAAAACAAGATAAAGATCTCCATGATATAGAATAATTGAAATGCCAAAAAGATATATATTTATATGTATCGAAAACATTTCATATTAAATTTCCAAAAAGGGGTGATTTCATAACAGGGGTCTTTAGACACAAAGGGTAAATATGATGACTCACATGGCCTCGATCACCTCTTGCATTTTTTCAATCTGCACAAAAATAAAAGAGGTTCTCATTGTACTCCACATAGTGAGAAAATGTCTCCTTGTTGTTGCTCGCAAGGCTAGCATGCATTAAAGTCATAGCTTAGATGATCCTTTTAGTTTGTAGAGAACATGAGATACAAATAGAGTCACCAATCAGGCCCACATGAGGGTGAACATAAATCTCTCTCATTGCATTTTCAACACTTTGGATGTATTGTGGATGAACCAAACACTGAGTAGCCCGCAAAGCCCATCCAAAAAACTTAGAAGTGTGTATGATATTATACAAAAAATGCTTGAGCAAGGTGGAATTATGAACATACACTTGCGATAGGAAGTGCTCATCGACTACCTTATAGATAATTTCTTCGTCCACATCAATGCAGATGAGGAATACCTTCTTCGACTAGTCTTTCACCAGCTTGTAAACAACACTACATTCAACACCTTCCACTAACATGAATTCACTCGATGAGCTCGACATGCTTGAATATGTAACTAACATTGTGCAAAATGAATAGAGATGGGTAAAATTAGTGGAGCTTTTTTGAAGCAATTATTGTTGAAGTACACACAAATGGATTTAACTGATTAATTCAAGTAAGGTGATGTGATGGAGATCTTGTAAATTAAACTCAAGCAACCCTCAGCATTTAAAGAGCTACATGAAAATATCTAGGTGGCATACCAATAGTTATAGATAATTTAAGGTGGGGATCATTTTGCATGAAGTAAGGCCACATGGTTTGCTTATATTAAACA
The DNA here is from genome assembly GCA_007115665.2 of Sequoiadendron giganteum. NCBI lineage: Eukaryota > Viridiplantae > Streptophyta > Pinopsida > Cupressales > Cupressaceae > Sequoiadendron > Sequoiadendron giganteum. The sequence continues at coordinate 559,295,474 of CM021105.1, forward strand.
ATGGTTCACCCTCTTGTCCTATTAATCAAAAAATAGGATGTAATTATAAGCATCCCCAAAAATAGAAATTAAAGAAGGGAATTATCATGATCTAATAGAATTAATCAATTTTTAGCCAACTTTATTCAATCGGGTAGCTGTTAACAACCAAGAATTCATTCTAAGAAACCTTAACTGTTACCGATGAAATTTTTTAAATATGTTATATTTTAACCTTGTAGGGGTCTGACATTTTGATCCCCCTTACACTTTCATGCATGAGTGAGAATCGATCTAAATAAATAATCAAAATTTAAAGTTTTAATTTGATTTATGTGAATGTTTATTGTCTTTGTGAAGTATGTGTGAACTAGATGTTAATGTTTATGAAAAAGTATTTGAGCTTTGTCAGGTGTTTGAACATTCCTTTCCTTTGAGAATGCATTGTTTTGTGACATTTGATTCATGTTATTTACAATAAACATTTGGAATTGTGTTGATTTGAGTCAACAAACATTAATAGTCTGATCTTTGAGTCATGATATTAGCTATTTTCCAATCCTTTAATTTCAGTAGTAGTTAGTTTAAGCATCACTCTTTGCACTTGTCTCATGGCTATGAACAAGTGTTAGTTTTCCTTTTCTACTTTCTGGTAAAAAGCATAACCCAATCTTATATATCCAAAAAATATAAAATTATATTAGAAGAGGGAGTTGTACCTTAGCTAAAACTCAGAGGAAGATTATCAAACCCGTGATAGTCTCTCCAACTATTGTGCATTGTTTTTTTCCTTCTTGGGAATCATAGATTCAATTGTGTTCATTTTTATAAAGGATAAATTTGTTCACTAACATAGCATTTAATACATATCCTCATGTGCCACTTCTTGGATTACTATGAATAATTCTTTAATGTATTCTCTAGTGTCACCCTTCCCTTTGTATTTTTCATAACTTGAGATCTCAAAGAGAGGGAACATAATTTGTGATATAGATCGGTCAAAATGATAGGGAATAATTCATAAAATGTATATGAATTTTCATGAGTCTCATATTTAAGGACTTTAATTATATCTTACATGGCTTGCCACTCCTAATCAAAAGATGAGATGTATGGTGGTCACAATGGTTAGAATTTGTATTGATGTGAATGGTGTTGGGTCTATTGATGCTTTAAATATGTTATATGTTTGTGTTAGTGTGTGTGACCCAATGAATTGAGGTTGATCTTAAGATGTGAACAAAGGATAGTCACTTTGGAGGTGGAAATGTGAGAATTTTGTTGGTTAATGAGGATGGATATATATTTATCTTGAGAAGTAGGTATTTTGGCCTTAGATTGTGTGTCAATGATATATGTGACTCGACTAGTGGATGGGGGATTTAGGAAATTATTTTGGTTGGAAGCTCATGTTTGGCATTGGGTGTGATAGTCATGTGTGCCATTTCCCTTGATGGTGAAGAAATATTTTTTGGTTTAATGTGTTTTTTGGTCTAGATGAAGGTTATTAAATTATTATGGCCATGATCTAGGGGGTCAAGGTACACTATGTTAAGGATAGAGAGGTCATAATAAACTACTATTTTAGCCTCTGATTCAATGATTTACCTAAGGATTATGTCCTTATTTATTTCAATGAATCTCTCCATGAGGTCACATCTTTGTTTAAATCTGAGAAATTTATTAGGATCAATGGTGTACTCAAATTGATTAAGAATTTTCTCATTAGTATCATAATCTTTATGGTGGGTTTGGGATGGTTCTCTTAGGAAAGAGAACCATTCTATGAAGGATAAGCCAAGGAAAGGATTTTATTTAGGTATTTCAATTTTAGTGTTTTTCCTTGTGACAAGATCTATTAGTCTTCATTTTAGGATTTGATGTAGGGAAGGATGATTAGTGATATTTAATAAATTTGATTGTTTTTTAAAGGGATGACAAATCTAGAGTAAATGGTTAGTGATATTTAGATGACTTGGATAGATAGTATGATTCCCAAAGATGGGAATGGATGATTGGGAAAACTATGTGGATGGAAGGGTCGATTTACTAATACTAGATTATGGATATGACACACTTTTATACCTTAAAGATTTTTATATTTTATCAAGGTTTTTGAACCTAAAAAATGGTTATAGATTCATAATGGATGGATTATGTGCCCTAGGATAATTAAGGGTCTCAAAGAGTGGGTGTTAATCCTTAGGATAATTGAAGGTCCTAGATGATGGTATTGGATATTATTCTATTAAAAGGGGGATCTAAAAGTGGGTTTTAAATTTCCAAAGGATTGAATTTGAATATGGTAGGGTGTTGAATTATGAAAATGGGTATGAAGTATCTTAATGATAAAACATAACCTAAGGCTCTCAAAATTTATATGATAGATCTTCAACTTTGAATTATATGATATTTATTTGGCCCTTTATGCCATTCAAACCCCATCCTTGGACTTGGTTACCCTCTCTTTACGGTTCCATATATTTTTGAATTCATCTTTCTAATCCTATAACCATAAAATTCCACCATTCAAAAAAAAATGAAAGTGATAGAAATTTTTGTATTATTTCAACCTCATAATATTGTTCACCAACTAAGAAGATATAATTCATATTCTTTTTGTCAATATAATTATCCATGATACATTATTTTATTTTTATGTAATTATCTTTTGAAAATGTGTTGATATCAATCAAAACTTATATAGTCAAATACCTTGAGGGGAAGTTATGGTATGTTCAATGGAAGATCTTCCTTAAATATAAAAAACTAAATCGGTAGCCTACATATCCCTTCTACGGAATCAGAGGTTTCATATACCCTTGATTGTCACTAAAATAAATAAATTATAGATTATAGTTTAATTATTAAGTGTAATAGATCATAAATATTTACAAACTATCTACTTCATGGAATGTGGATTTAATGATCACCTAATTAATATCTTAGTTCTTAACTTTCCTATTGAAATTTTTCCACTTAAAAAAATTATAGCTTTAAGTATTTCTATAACTTAATATTTTATTCTAATTTAGCAATGATAGCTAACTATCCTTCCAAAAAAATGGTAATGGAAAAAAATATATGCCACTAGTTACATTCATGCACTATAGATGATAGGTGCTCTATATCATGAAATATATCTAGTCATAGACCTATTCTTTAGGGGTTCATTTGAAATTACCATGCCTATGTATCCCTTCTAGGGAATTAGAGGCTTACTATTTTGTACCAAACAATTACATCCCTTTCATTTAGAATGGATTCACATGATAACAACCCCACTAAGTTAAGTGAACAAGGAAAGTAAAAAAATATTATTATATTACATCTCAAGGACTTTGTATAATAGAGAATACAAATCATGCCCTAGAAAATGTTCCCAATAGAATATAATAGTTCCACCTTCTTTGAATAAAACCATATCTATCACAAAATTATAGGATACAAGACCAATCCAAGCCCTCATCTTTGTAAATAGACTAAATAAATATCTTTAACTTCAACAATGATACATGCAGAATATTAGGTTAGTACACAATGATGACCATATACAGTTAAGAACCTTGAATAATCTCATATTTATAAGATTTGGTATAGATTGTTCTATACCATACAATATTTGGATATGCAATTAGCCACCCAAGATCTAGGAGCTTCAACAAAAACATAATATAGACCCAACATGAGAGAATCATTCTATTATATCAAAGGTAACAATGCATATATTATTGATGTATAGGACAAGGTGATACATTAAACCAATGTGAGTAAGACCTAATAGAGAAATTCATTTTAAAGGTAATATACATTTTCACAAAAATAATATTGCATAATGAAACACATCATTTTGTGTTTGATTACCTTCCTATGAGATGGTTTTAGCATTCTCATCTAATATTCAATACATATAAACATATAATGGTCAATATCCACTTCATGGAGATAACCAACTGTGTCACCAAAAAGTGTAACCTTTGACACATTTCACTCATTTGGGCCCTTTCTTGTGGTTTTTGGCATCATTTTGCTTTGATTCTAAGGTATCTTGCAAAGGTGTTGTGAAGTGTTGTAACACATTTCCCCACTTTTCTAATATCCTTTCATCATATTTCACCTAGTAACCCCTTTCCAAGCCTTATTTCAAAGTGTTGTGAAGTGTTGTAACACATTTCTACACTTTCCTAGGCTTGCCATCACTAAATTAACCCTTTCTTATAGCAATATGACCCCTTAATGCACTTTTAGGTCCAAATTTAGTGTGTTTCAGAAGACAATCCTGAAAAACATCATTAGTCACATCTTAATCCCCAACAACAACTAAAATTTTCCCAGGTGGACTAAGTCACCACCTTGGGTGACTTAGTCCCATGTGGCATAAAAAATCAAAATTAATTCAAATTTCTTGAGGGATTTTGTCTCCTAAACCCTAAGTTAGACCTATGATGAGGTACTTTCAGGAAATTAGGGCATCACATGTATAAATGAAAGTTTTAAACCTCTTTTTAACTCTAACTAGTTCATTATTCAATCTCTCATCTCTCCTTCTTCTTAAGTGAGCTAGGGTTTTGGTGTTCTAAGTCATCAAGACATATTTTCTTAAGCATCCAAGGGCTTATTGTTGCAACAACTCAAGATCTATCTTCATGGAAAGGTACTAACTCCATTACTTCATCTTTCATGCTCTATTATCTTGTCTCTTTATTTGATTATCTAAAATGGGTTTGACCAACGCAAACCCCCATGCCCTAACAATCTACATTTATTTCTCTCTCTTTGTGTGTTTGCATATTTAGGTATCTTGGAAGTTCGAAGATCATTCAAGAATGGGTTGAAGACTTGTTTAGGGAATATCCTTGTTTGCTAGGTCAAGACACATGCAAACCGAAAAATCAAGTTTTTTGGTTTGAATACTTGGAGGAACAGAAAGTGTAGATCAAGAGCTTATGTTTCCACCTTCAGATTTTTAGAAAAGGAAAAAGGGACACTTCACTCGGTTGTGGTGACTTAGTCCCACTATGCATATTTTTCAGATATTTTTGTGGATTTGATTACCCATTTGGCTGAAACATGCCCCAAGATAGTTTTCCAAAATCACCCCGAAAAAGGATTGTCACCCAGCTTGGCACAAGCGTCCCACCAGACATAAAAATTACTATTTTTCAGAATTTCAGAGCTCCTTCAAGTCTGTAACACATTTCCAAGTGCACATTTCTATTTTTACAACTTTTTTTTTTGTTTCATAAGCTTTCTTAGATCATTTAGTTTATGTTTGCATATCATTATATGTTTTAAAGCATAGTTCATTTTCTAGGTTTTGCATTACTAGTTAGTTTCTATTTTCAGTTTATTGCATCTAGGTTTTCATTTAGACACATTTTTCATTCATACCCCCATCCAAACCCCCAAATATTTGAATGAATTCACCAAGAATACCTTAGTGTCAAAGAGGAACCATTCCTCAACCAAGCTCCTAGGTGAAAAACCCTAGGATCCCATTGGGGAATCCTCTTTCCCTAATGCATTATTTTTGGTGGTTAATTTTGGTGAACCTGACCTTTGAATACCCTTCCTTTCTGGTTTAGATTTCTTTATTTCCCTAGAATTAACTTGCATTGCATGTTGTATTAGTGAAGTTGCATTCTAGGGTTTCTAAATTTTGCATTAGTGAAAGTGCATATAGGCTACGTTTTTGCATTATAAAACATTACAAAATTTCTGAAATTTTGCATTTGTATTTTAGGTCTGCCTCATACAACATAGAAACCACTTGAATCCATCAAAAAAATTCTGCAAATTCTCAAAAAAATCACCAAGTGGACTAAGTCGCCACCCTAGCTGACTTAGTCCCTTTCTACCCTTGAAACTGCCCTTTACATAGTTGAACACCCTATTTTTATGCTTTTTTTTTGTGACATTACCTACCTATATCAATTGGTTGCTTTTCTGTAACATGCATTTCATTACATTTATCTTAAATTAGCTCATTTCATGCATTGTACATTTTCAAATTTAGTATTCACAACATTTTCTTTTCAGTACAATTAGTAAATTACATTGTTTTAAATATGAAAGTTTCATTTCATCCTATGTCTTTACGTTGCATTTTAATTTTTCATAGCTCCTATTAAATTTCATATAATTCATGGAACTTATGGATAGTATTAGAATTTTTCAATTTTCATTTTCAATATTAGTTCCTAGTTCATTTAGATCAACTTCATTATAAAATGAAAACAACACTTTAACAACATCACAAGCACCCACTCACAACCTTATTAAACCCTTTAGTAGTGATGACTTAGACATGTTATATGAATCCCTTGATGACTTCATCTCTTCTAGTTCATCCTCTAAAGCTTTGGCCCAAGAGGATGTAAGAATTAATAATCATGATTTAATCATAATTGTTCTTCTCCTGATATCTCTCCCATTGGTGATGAAGGTATCTTGTAGAAAGGAGACACAATAATTGATGATCATGGAAATATTTCTTGTCTTCCTCCTCATCCCCCTTGCAAACACATTATGACACACAAAACTAAACTCATGACCACTACCTTAGACATTATACCTTTTACAAGTCATGTGACTCTTAACCCTCCCTTCCCTGATGCTCTGACCCTTTGGGACAATCTATTTGACAATGATGGTGGTACTTCTCTTGATGTCTCCCCTACCTATGATGACACTAGATTACAAACTTTTCCCATGGCTTCTATTGAACCTCTTCCAAAATCTCCTACTAGGATTCATAGTATGGAACAAGAGACTGAGACCTTAGACAAACATGACAATCAAATAGAACCCTCTTATCATCATCCCACCATTGATATTCCCATCATAGATCATTCCCTTACTTGTGATGCATTCAACAGTGTAGAACCAAATAATGAATTTCCTGAACATCTTATTTGTAGTTCTCCTAAAAACTCTCCTACTAGGGAAGGCATCATGGTTGATCTCCTTTCAATCAATTGTAATATGTCTTCCTTGGGAAATGGTACAAAGATGATACTCAGTTGCCCTTTTCTAGAGATACATCAACCCAAGCCCACTAAGGTTATGTATACGCAAGTTTCCATTACATCCCCATTTACTAATAGACCTCCTAAGCATCCTCTAACCCTTCACCCACCTAAGGACAACATTTCACATCAACCAAGTTACCATTACATTGCTCACATATATGAAAAATTCTATACAATCAAGGCTAACTTTGTTGAGACTTTGTTTACTCATTCACATAAATATCATTAGTTGTTGCTCCTTTCCTTTTAATAGTTGTAGGATCATAACACACTCTCTATTGCATGTTTTGCAACCCTCACGAGGAGCAACATACCATCATCCATTCTAGGCTCACCTTTTCCCTGCACTAAGTGGGGGCAATGGGTTCAATAGCCTTGATCTTGTATGTCACTTATCATTGTCTTCTTTGACTACTCATTAACCTTTCATGAACATATAAGAGCAAGCTTGGGACATGTATGACATGTCTTAATTTGACTCACATGTGACATAGTATTCCTTTTCATGATGTAGCTCACTTTGGAAACATATGACTTGGCATAGGGATTTCCAAGTTATCTCTCATGTCTTCCTTCCTCTATCCTTGGCTACTTTAAAGAAATTGCTCACAATGATGTTGTAGCAACTGCTTTAAAGTGGGGACATACATAGACAACATCTTTTTTTACAAAATTTCGCGATATGATTTCTCTTTTTCTTGTGGCATGTCCTCTTCTTGGTGGTGTCATTGGGTTTGATTCTTTCCAAGAGTGTACAATCAATTGAAGTGGCCTGATGTGAATGAGGCATCCCATGGATAATAATCTGACACCTTGACTTGTCCTCTATTGGAGACATTAGGCACAATGCTCCCTAAGAAGAAGACCTCTCATGAATTAAGAAAAATCCCCTTCAACAAAATCTTCATATAACATTCAAAAGCATTTACAAAAGAATTGTGGTGCCTTGTCAAATTTATCAAAATGGTAACTTTGGTTTGGTCAGTATATTGGGAAGCTGACACACTGGCATGAATTTCTCATTATATAGTGGGGAAGCTAGCACACTAGCATGAATTTCTCACAAAACCACTTCTTTGGACTTCTACACATCTTTTTGGAAAAACAACATAGATATGATCCACAACTAGCTAGACAAATGGTTGAAGCTTGATCCAACCTCTTTTTACTTTCCTCCTCTTCCATCTAGTTCTTTCCATTGCATGATTGTGTATCTCATTTTTTGCAAATCATTCACCCTTGAATGTGTCCTCTTAGACTGATGTCAATTTGACTTAGAATCTTGAATCCTAGGGGCTTGACCACCTCCTTCATCTTTTTCATTCTTCACCATACTCACCACTTGGCAACTTTAGTGTGAGTTTGAAGCAAGTTCATCCTCTCACTAAAGTGGCAGCTAAATGTCACCAAAAAGTGTAGCCTTTGACACTTTTCACTCATTTGGGCCCTTTCTTATGGTTTTTGGCATAGTTTTTCTTAGATTATAAGGTGTCTTGCAAAGGTGTTGTGAAGTTTTGTAACACATTTCCCCACTTTTCTAAGACCCTTTCATCATATTTCACCTAATAACCCCTTTCCAAGCCTTATTTCAAAATTTTGTGAAGTATTGTAACACATTTCCACACTTTCCTAGGCTTGTCATCACTAAATTAATCGTTTCTTATAGCATAATGACCCCTTAATGCACTTATAGGTCCAAATTTACTGTGTTTTAGAAGAAAATCCTAAAAAACATTATTAATCACATCTTAATCCCTAACAACCACTTAAATTTTCACAAGTGGACTAAGTCGCCAACTTAGGCGACTTAGTCCTATGTGGCATAAAAATCAAATTTAATTCAAATTTCTTGCGAGATGTTGTCTCCTAAACCCTAAGGTCGACCTATGATGAAATTAGGGCATCACATGTATAAATAAGGGTTTTTCCCCTCATTTTCACCCTAACTAGTTCATTATTCAATCTCTCATCTCTCCTTCTCAAGCAAGCTAGGGTTTTGGTGTTCTAAGTCATCAAGACATCTTTTAGTGAAGCATTCAAGGGTTGATTGTTACAACAACTCAAAATCTATCTTCATGGCAAGGTACTAACTCCATTACTTCATCTATCATGCTCTATTATCTTGTCTCTTCATTTGATTTGATTATCTAGAAGGGGTTTGACCAAGGCAAACCCCCATGCCCTAACAATCTACATTTCTTTCTCTCTCTTTGTGAGTTTACAAATTTAGCTATCTTGGAAGTTTGAAGATTATTCAAGGATGGGTTGAAGAATTTTTTAGGGAATATCCTTGTTGGCTAGGTCAAGATCCACACAAAAGACACCTACAGACCAAAAATCAAGGTTTCTGGTCCAAACACTTGGAGGAACAAAAAGTGCAGATCAAGAGCTTTCGTTTCCACCTTCAGATTTTCAGAAAAGGAAAAAGGGACACTTCCCCTAGTTGTTGTGACTTAGTCCCACAGTGCATATTTTTCAAATTATTTTGCAGATTTGGTTACCTATTTGGCTGAAATAGGCCCCAAAGCAGTTTTGTGAAATCACCCTAAAAAAGGACTAAGGCGCTCAGCTTAGCACAAGTGTCCCGCCAAACATAAAAAAATAGTATTTTCAGACTTTCAGAGTTCCTTCAAGTTTGCAACACATTTCATAGTGCACATTTCTATTTTACATCTTTCTTTTTTGTTTCATAAGATTTCTTAGATCATTTAGTTTGTGTTTGCATATCATTATGTGTTTTCAAGCATAGTCCATTTTCTAGGTTTTATATTACTAGTTAGCTTCTATTTTAAGTTTATTGCATCTAGGGCATTTCATTTAGACACATTTATCATTCTCACCCCCATCCAAACCCCCAAATCTTTGAATGAACTCACTAAGAATAGCTTAGTGCGAAAGCAACACCATTCCTCAACCAAGCTCTTAGGTGAAAAACCCTAGGAGCCCATTGGGGAATCCTCTTTCCCTAATGCATTATTTTTGGTGGTTCACCAACTTATCCCATAGAAAGATTAGTGATAACATATAACAACGATTATTCTGAGCACTTCAAATTATAAATAATTCACGCATAATATCATTAAAAAATCACTATATTTATGTATGTTACCCATGATTAGTATTGGTTATTGATTCAACATAGTTCCTTCCTCCAAATTCTAAATAATTTCTCATAAATCACATTCATATCCACAAGTAACTTAATATTATTATAAATTTACATAGGATATCATGATTCCATTATTGAACACTTATTTAGAGTGATGATATTACTAAGAGAATCTCTATTTATCATTCTTAAGGTATAACTCACAATTCGCTATGACAATTAAAATCCACTTCCTTTAATATTAGTGTTTGATTGGAAAAAGGGATCTAGGTCTTAAATCACACTTCCAATATGAAACATGAAAAGGATTAAAAATGATCTCAATACCCACTTAGTTAAAAATGTCAATAAACTATCTAGAATCGTGGACGAGTGTTTTAATATTTTTTGGAGGAGATGATGTTGATATGATTAATTTATTTTTAATTGATTGAATTTTATGATGTAATGATCTTCCTAGTTTATTTATGCAAATGCAGAAAACTTTTGAGATTTCTAAGAAACACAAAAATGATAGAAAAAAATAGAGTTTAAAATAGAAGAGAGCAGACAAAGATAAACCTAGCATATAAATTTGTTCTTGAAACAACTAGATAGGGGTTTTGCGTGCTCTAGACTGGGTAGTAGCTACTCAAAATCGAATTTCACTATCCCATTATTCCTCACCTACAAGTTCTTATCTTCTAGAATCACTTTTGGAACTTTGTATATTTTTGATAAATGTTGCAATTATGAGTAGTTTATGTTGTCATTGATGTCAAAAATCTTGGGGGAGATTATTGCAGGCTCATGTTTGTGTTGTCATTGATGGCCGATTGTGTTGATACTTTAATTAATTGCATTATGTTGTCATTAGTAAGTGCTACTGGTCTCAACCTCTAATGTTGCTTTGATAAGCTTCTATGGATGTATAGCTGAATTGAAATGGTAATGAGGAAGTGTTGAAGATGATGAGTACGTCTCTGGTGCTTGGTTTCCAAGTGCTTTTGAGAAAATTTGAATAAAAGAGGAAAATAGTGGTGTTACAGAGGTGTTGTGATATAGAGTGTGGTGTTCTAGTTTTGGTTTGCATTTCTTATATATTGAAGATCTTCTTGTATGGTTCAGATATGTTGTTCAGAGGTATTTAGAGGTTCTATATCTAGAATTTCCTAGTCTAGATCATTGTGTCAGAGAATTTATGTTCACCAATGTGTGAATTATGTTTTAGTGGCATTTGGGAGAAATGAATTTTCTCTACATTTCTCCACAGTTTGGTTTTTGGTCTAGCAATTATGGAAGTGTGATGATAACAATCAGATCTACCTGCAGTCAAATTTGTTTGTGGTTTTGTGCTTTGGAATTGGTTTCTTGAGTTATAGTTTATGGAAGGTTGTCTAAGTGTACTGGGTGTCTACATTCTTCAGGTGAAAGTTTTTGTGAAGAAATTTGTTGGATTTCAAGGTGTTTGTGGAATATTCTAGATTGTATTCAAGTATTGTGTGTGGTCTGCAAGTCACCTTTGGATTTGAGGAATAATGTACTTAAATGTTAATGGTGTTTGCATGGGTTCGTTTGAACTTGGGTGTTTACACTAAATGTGGATTTGATTCAATAATTGTGGAAGCATGGTGTGGCATATATGTATTATTTGGGTCTAAGTTAAGATATGGAGTGGTTTTCTTTCATTCTTTTCCACTGCGAAAATGCTTAGTGTCAACCTAATTTGAATTTGCACAGTTGAGATGCATAGCCAACCTTGGAGAATGTTTTCATGGTTGAAGAAGGTATAAATATGTGATGATTTGATGGAGAATTCTTTTGTGAAGTGTGTAATATGATTTTTAGAGTTGTGAAATGCAATGTGACCTTAATGAACTAGATGACTCAAAACAATGAGTAGAAGGTGTTTGCATTATTTTAAGAGACTACAAATGTGTTGGTGATGTTGTGGTTGATATTTTTTGTTGCATTGAGATGGATTTCTCACTATAACATCCTTCTTTCTTCTTTTCTATAATCTAGTAGTGAGCCTTTAGGAGTGAGCCCTTCTTTCTTTTGGTCAATGAGCCCTCTAGTAGTGAGCCCATTGCATTAGATGTTGCAATTACTTTATATTGTGAGATAAGCCTCACCATGGTTTTTCCCTTCTTCGGTTTTCCACATAAATATTGTGCTCTATTGTTCATGGTGTTGGTTTTTTGTAGTTTTATGTTATATGATTTCATGCTAAATCATTATAATATATTAAGGGTTAATTTATTTGATGTGGATTTGAATATTTATGAGGGTTTGAAGTTTTAATGGACAACTGATTCACCCCCCTCCCCTCTCAGTTGTCTTTTGTGTATTCAACAATTGGTATCAGAGAAAGGTTCCTTGGAAGAAATATTAATGGCTTTAGGTAGATATAGGATGAAACATAAGAGGGATGATCCTTTTTTTGATGGATTAGACTATGGTTTCTGGAAGACAATGATGGAAAGTTTCCTGGTATCTCTTGGATTCGGAGTTTGGAATTATATTGAGACTAGATATTCTATGCCTAATGGAGATCTGAAGATTGATGATGAGGTCAAACCCTAGGAGATAAATGTTAAATCAAGGTATGCTCTTTTAAATGGTCTTTCTAACATTGAACTTGTGAAATTTATGAATTTGAAATCTGCTAGAGAGATCTGGACAAAGTTGGAAAGTATTTATAAAGGATATAATAAATTCAAGCAAGCTAAGATGTAGAATCTAAAGATCACATTTGAGAACCTATGGATGTATGAAGATGAAAAAATTATAAGATACATGCAAAAAGTGGATGAAGTTGTCAATTCCATCAAAGGTCTTGGTAGAAATCTTGAAGAAGTGGTAAAGAAGGTATTGAGAACTCTTCCTAAATCTTATAGTCATAAAGTTTATTATATTGAGGAAGTTCATGATTTAAGAAAATATTATAGAGATCAATTGTATGATGTTTTATCTACTTTTGAAATGGGAGAATTTTCTACAAGTAATGTAAAAGTTGAGATTGCTTTTAAGGCTGGAAAATTAGAAAAGATAGAGGAATCAAATCAAGAGGATCTTGATGATGTTGAAGAAAATTTTGTGAGGAAAATAAAAAAGGTACTTGTAAATACAGAGGTAAGTTGCATTTAAAAAATTTCAGTTGTGGTTTTAAGATAGGTAATTATGCTTCTAGGTGTCCAAATAAAGCTTTTAGTGACAAAAACAAAGAAAACAAAGGTAAAGAAATTAAGAAAATCTATTATGTTAGAGAAGATGCCAATATATCTGATGATGAATTTGACTATGGAGATGATGAATATAGTGAATTCTTGTTCATGGATTTTAAATATGAAACTAATTATGCTAACTCTAAGAGATGTGTGAAGGAAAGTGCTCCAAAAATAGGTCACAATGCCATGGTGACTGATCTTCATGCTACAAAGGAGAAGAAATATTGGATTATTGATAGTGCATAGTCAAATAATATGACTAGTGACAAAATTAATTTTGTTAAACTTGAGAAATATGAAGTAGGTCCAGTTAAGTTTGGTGATGATAAATTTGCTAAGATATGTGGAAAAGGTTATATCAGTTTTGATGTAAAACATAATACAGATGATGTTCTTTAGTTAAGGGTTTTAAACATAACCTCTTGAGTGTTTGACAAATGTGTAGCAAAGGATATAATCTTATGTTTTAGGATAATGGATTTGAGATCAAAAAAATCTCTAGAACTATGGTTTTATTGGAAGAAGGACTAATGGAAATGTTTATCAACTTAAAGGTGTTGATGGTCACTACTTTATGACTCAAATTAATTAAATTTGGCTATGGCATAGAAGGATGTGTCATATTAATTTTGACTGCCTAGTGAGGATTAACTAAATTCAAGCTATGAGAGATCTACCAAGGATTACAAAACCTATTAATGAACATGCCTGGAAGGAATATGAAATTGGGAAGCAAGCAAGGAGAAGTTTCAAATTCAAAGACTAATCTACTACTAGACTGTTGGAACTAGTTGTTGGAAGAATGAAGAAGAAAGTCGTCAGTGTGTTTTCATTGATGCCAACATTGTTTGGTGACTTCATTTTCCCATCCAGTAGATTTCTTTTGTGATACCTTGATCTAATAATTTGGTTTGGATTCACTCATAGTAGAATATCGACCTTTATGATTTTTATATGTTATTCAAGACTGTTAGATGCTTCTTTAGACAAGAATTCAACAATTTTGGTTGAATAGGTTGAAAGAAATAAATTATAATAGTTTGGATTATAGTTTTTGGTATGGTCTTCATCTGGTTGACTCAATTATGTGGTATATGTTTCATGAATTCTTAAATCCTTTTGTTCTTATCTGGGTCGGCCTAACTTAAGATTAGCACATTTTTTTCTAGCACCAAAGAAGTTTTTGTTTTGAGCCAACAAGATATTTTGAGTTGAGTATGCTTACATCTAATTAGACTGACCTAATTGATGTATGAAATTGTAACCATGTATATATATGTGAAACATCTTTGTATTACACAGAAGAGAGATAAGTGGTAATGTGAGAGATATGATAAGTAATGATCAATGATAAAAAAAATTGTTATGTGAAGTTGTTAGTAGTTATTGTATACCTGTAATTTAGAGTAGGATTTTTGTTTTCCAGAGCTTAATCAAAACTAAACTCCGCACACAAAAGGTGTATTTCATCAGTTCATCTTTTTGGTAGTGAGCCACACCTTTTTGTAATCTTTTCAGGTTGTGAGCCTTTCAAGGACAGTGAGTTCTAGTAGTGTGCCCTATAATATCTTATGACGAGTTATAATATATTGTGAGTTAATCCTCACCGTGAATTTTCCATTTTGGGTTTTCCACGTAAAAATATTGGTGTTCATGTGTCATGCGATGTTATGATTCCATTTATCTTTTTGTTTACAGTTGCAGTAAGATATGTTTTAATTATTGAATGGTTAGCAATTAAATGTTTTAGTGGAATATTGATTCACCCCCTCCCAATATTCCAAGTGTTCAACAATTGGTATTAGAGCTTGGTTCCTTTGGAAAACCTTAACAGCTTAAGGAACATATTGAATTTTGAACACATGGTTGATAAGAAGTATGTTATTCCTCCAAAAGAGATTTTTGTAACTCAAGAACTCCATGTTACTCTTGAAGACCTAGAAAAAAGTGAAAATGAGAAAGAAACTGTGAAGGAAAAATTCAGTGAAGAAAATGAATGCATTAGGAAGTTAAAAGAGAAAATCAAGAAGTTCAAAGAAAGGCATAGAGAATTCAATGATCAGTTGAAAAAAAGAAAATGAAGACATCACCAGACTAAAGGTGCAAGTGGAAGAAAAGAAAAGAATTGAAGAATTGAAGAAAGCTGAAATTTAGAACAAGATTGATGAATGTACAAATCTTGAACAAGAAGTGGTAACCCTAAGGTCTACTATGGAGAAATAAAGAGCTCATGAGGTACAATGTTTGATGAATTCATTGTATTTCAAAAACTAGCTAGAGATAAAGGTGGTTTGGGACTTGAAGAAGGACAAAGATCAAAGGAAAATCAAACTCCTAATAAGGTTGCCAATCAAAAGAAGACGCAAGACAATAATAGACAGATCAAGAACCAAAGAAGTAGTACCAGAAGAACTCCCATGTGCACAACCAAATGTTCAAAGGTGCCCATTTTTTAATGGTGTTTGTTTTCCATGCAATAAATTTGGTCATAAGGTGACAAAATGTCAAAGTAGAATGGATCAGAATATTGGATTCTTTGTTGGACAATGTTTTTCTTGCAATAAATTTAGACATAGAGCTATTGAGTGCAAAATTCAAATAATGATGATGAATAGATTCAATACTGGTAGAATGATTCAATTATTTCAAGGCTATTGCTACACATGTAATGCATTTGGACATAAAGCTAACTAGTGCAGATCAAGGTTCAATAAAAATAAGTTTAGTCAAAAGAATATTGTATGCCACACCAACAACAAACTAGGACATATTGCAAAAATTTGCAGAAGTAAAATTAGAAAGAAACGTGATCCAGAACAAAAGAATAAACATGTAAATATATTAGTTCCTACCAAATTCAGAAAGGAAATGGAGAAGACTTGGAAGAAAAAGTAAGAACCTAAGAGTAAGGATGAATCAAATGCATTTGTACCTAAATCTGGTGCAAATACTTATTCTAAAAACTAAACCTAGTAATGGTTTTAAGGGGAGTAGTAACAGAGAAAAATAACAAACCCCCAACATAAGAGGATTCAAGAAGTGGCACGAGGATATATGATGTAATATATTATTTTGAAGATGTTGAAAAAGTCTTCGAAAAAAATATACAAATTTGGAGATTTGCAGAGCATGTTAGGGTTCTACAATGTACCCAATAAGGTACTTATTGGCTTTTTGAATTTGGAATGAATTTAATGTGAAATTAGGACCTAATCAATAAGACATAAATCAAAAAATTAAATCAAGGAAAATCACTTTTACACATTTGGGAGAAAGAAAAGCGAGTTGAAGTGATTTGAAGGCAATTTATAGTATCTAACATCAAATCCTAGTCATTGTCGAAGCTTGAAAAAGGTATTTACAATTATCTATACTTTTTGGGATTTAACTAGAAGCAATTTCCATTAGAATATACAAGTAAATTGAAGAGAAAATGGCCACTCCCACTATGGTTGAATTTTTTGAGAGACCCCGACCAAAATTCATAAGGTACTCTTGAAAGGTTAACGAAATGGACCCCTTGGGTGCATTCTCACAAATTTTGAGTAATTTCCTACCCATTGAGGATATATTTGAAACTAGATTCATATAAAATTAGAAGAAGTTGATCATCGGGAACTTTCAAAAATATGGGAGAAGGAGCTAGTTGTAGATAATTTCTTTGTGAAACTTGAATATGAAAATCTTGTATGAAAAAACCTAGATGTTTGGAATTGGTTCCCATATTTTTGTTGTGAGATGGATGCAAAAAATTTTAGGATGGAAATTATTATGGTACATGATAAATTTGTGTGGACAAGTGTGATCAGAGTAATTACCAAGCAAGTGATCAAAGATATAACCGAACTCTGTAACATTGGACCTAAACTAGTTCTAAAGGTTGTAAAGAATTGTGGTCATAAAACTAATTGGCACCACATATGATGGAAGATAACTAACAACCAAGTCTATTATAAACCCTACTATGAGATATATTGCAATATTGATTAGTTAGAAAATCTATTTCACAAACAAAGGCAATTCAATGTTTGCAACTATAATTTATGTTGCAAATGTGATGGTAGTTAATAGAAGGGATTATGATTTGTGTGAGTTTCTTTGGTAGCAAATTATGGATAACTTGAACCAAACTAATACAAAGAAATGCCCCTAAATTTTGGTACATTGGTATTTTGTCTTCTATTCTACTTTATGAGGGAGCTACCTAGAAGAAGGAAAATTCTATGGAATCACAACATGATGATTGCACATCAGATCTTTGAACATTTAAATAGTCTTGGAGATTTAAAAGCATAGAATAATGCTTTAACTGTATTCTTTGTATCTTTCTAGAATGACATGTATGAAAGAGAGAGGGTTCCACAGAGCCTAGTGAAGAAGTATGAAAAGGAAAGAACTTTTCTTGTGTCCATTGATGAGTGAATTATAGATGCGGTAGAGCCTAGAACTTTATGGATAGAGCCTCTATGATATGAGGTTGATGATCAAATGGATAAAAGGTTCATTGAAATGTTGTTAAGAAGTCCTAGGGATCCCTCTCTATCCTGACATGGTACCTATGAAGAAAAATCTAATGAAGTGTACCTAGAAAATTCTACACCTCAAAGGACAAAAAGGGTAAATAAGAATGTTGAGGCATTTTTCTAGATGAATTCAATTTCTAAGGATGATGTTGAAAGGCTAAGGGAAGTTGTAGATGAGAAGATGGTTGAATATGTTAAACTTCCCTCTGGACCTAGGAAATCAAGAAGAGTATATGGTTTTATTGTCCCTAATCCCAGTGCAACTATCATAGTGAAAGGAAAGAAGACAAAACATAGTACTCTTGCAACAATTAATGTAACTGCTTCAATCAGACCCAATACCTATGCTTATAAAAGAAAGGACATGCCCCCTATTCCACCATCTACCATTCCCAAAAGAAGAATAAAACAAAAGGAAAGTAGGAAAAGGAACATAAGTGATGTTGTACAGGAAGAAATTGATCTTGGCCTGGAAGAAGAGAAATAGTTGAAAATAAATTGAAGGAGCAATACTTCCACTTGCAATGAAGAAGCAGAAACTAGAGTAAATGTTGACATATCAACAGATGAAGAGTCGGAAGAAGAAGATAATGATTTTAAAATTCGTGTGCATGCGAAGAAGGGTGAAGAAGGAAAATACAAACCTATGGAATACATGTCTAGCTCTCCTTTGGTAAGTGATCATCCATCTTTAAAGTTGAAAGCCTTAGTAAATAATATGATAAATTATAAGGATATTTTTCCTACTACTAAGTTATTTGATGGATTTAATGAAGAAGATAAGGAAAAAATCATAAATTCTTTCATTCAGTATATAGTTATTTATAATGAGAATATGGAAACCATAAGGAAGAAGGTGACTAAAAATGTATGGAAATATTTAGTACAAAGAAAGCATGAAGATGTAACTATTGATGACAATATGAAAACTAATGCCTTAAACACATTTGGATCCTCCTTATTTGAGGAAGATGTTGCTAATCTGTTAAAATAATGTTCTAAATTATTCATAATTAAACAAAGAGTCGATATTCTTATGACTAAAGAGAAATACAATACAAAAAATTTAAGGCAAGAAACACTTGATACAGTTAGGAAACTAGCAAAGAATTATGGAATGAGATCCAGTTCTTTATCTCATATAGCTCAATCATAGGAGTCTATTAATATCACAAAAGTAATGGACCATTCTATTTTAAAAAATGTTGATGAAATATATGCTACTTCAGAGACATTTTCCCCTTTGAATGATATAGAGGAGGCAACCAGTGAATAGATCGAAGGTCAACATAAATATGTTCCAATAATGTTTCAAAAGAACACCATGAGAATACTGGAGACAATGGAGAAAAATAAAAGGATGAAGGTGAAGGAAGCAAGGATAAAAATAATAATGATGATAAATATGATAAGGAAAAGAGGGAGGAAGAAAATAAAGACAAACCATCAGAAAAAATCCTTCAAAGAAGGGAAAGAAAAAAGAAAGGAAGAAGAAAGATAAAAAGAAGAAGAAAACAAAAAGGAAACACAGATTGGAAGAGGTCAAGAAGAACTCCTCAAGACTATTAAAGAATCAAAGACTAACACCTTAGTTGATACAACTCTCATCACACCTAGGCTATGTAGATTTGAGCAAGATAGCACTAGCTGACAGGATAAATATATGTGTCAATTTCATTGACTTTGTTACAAAAAAAACTACTGAAACATATCAGACAAGGATTGAATTGGAAAATGAAGCTATTAAGGATTTATAGGAGGCATCCCCTAGTGCCACAGCTGATGATTCCTTAGCACCTATTTAAAACTTAAATTTCTCAGTTGATTATTTCAAAGAATATACCTCTAGCGTTAAATTATAGACTAAGAAAGAGGTAGAGTCCAATCTTATAAAGAAAAAGGCTATTGATTCTACAGGATAAATGTGCAATTGTACATAACAAAGTGCTACAAAATCTAAAAGAGGTAAAGGACTATGATGAGGAAGCCTAGATATTGTTTGTATATTACATGTGGTGGTTTGATGCCACTCAAGGAATTAATGATTTAATGGACTCAATAGAGTCTCAATTACTTGCTAATGCCTTCGAAGATTACAAATTTGCAGATGATAGAAATTACATTGGTTGGAATTCTATTGCACACCTACAAAGAAATTTTTTCATTCTACAAAGGAAAAAATAATTTACAATAAGGTGGTTTAGACAGCTTGGAGATCTGGTAATGTCTAAACATATTCCTATATCAAGTTCCTTGGTGGATGTAGAAAAACTAGATAAGATGAAAATCAATCCTTCCACTTCGGATGAAGGAGAAGAATGTTTAGTGGAACTTGAATCACTTAATAAAACACTTACTAGAGTGAAAGGGATCTAGGATGATGGAAGGCCAGCTTGGAAATTCATTCTCAAGGAATTACAAGGTGCCCTTGGTTCCTAATAAAATTTTATGTTTATTTTTCTTACCCTTTTTCCTTGATGTAAAAAGGGGAGAAGGTCTGTGTAAAGAGAAAATAATGATTTTTCTTTTAGAAAATTTATGTATATCTAAAAAGGGGAGTTAGGTTGAGTTGAGCACACACAATTTTGGTTTTGAAGTGTGAAAACATGTTTTTTTTTTAGATTCAAGTTTGGTACATGTTTCCATCAATGAAAAAAGGGGAGATTGTTAGAAGAATGTAGAAGTCCTCCAATGTGTTGTCATTGATGCCAACATTGTTTGGTGACTTCCTTTTCCCATCTGGCAGAATACGCTTATGTTACCTCGATCCGATAATTTGGTTCATATTCACTCATAGTAGAATATTGACCTATATGATTTTGATATGTTATTCATGACTGTTATATGTTGCTTTGGATAGGAATTCAACAATTTTGGTTGAATAGGTTGAATGAAATAAATGACACTAGTTCAGCTTAGAATTTTTGGTATGGTCTTCATCTATTTGGCTCTATTATGTGGTATATGTTTCATGAATGCTTAAAGTGTTTTTTATCTAGTCTAAGCCGACCTAACTTATGATTGGCACATTTTTTTTTAGCACCAAAGTTTTTTTTGTAGCTGACAAGATATTTTGAGTTGATTATGCTTACATATAATTAGGCTGACCTAATTGATGTATGAAATTGTAACCATGTATATATATGTAAAACAACTCTGTATTACACAAAAGAGATCTAAGAGGTAATGGAAGAGATGTGATAAGTAATGAGTAATGATGTGAATTTGTGTCATCTAAAGTTGTTGGTAGTTACTATATACCTGCAATCCAGAGCAAGATTTTTGTTTTCAAATGCTTAATTGCAACTGAACTCAACACACAAAATGTGTATTTCATTAGTTCATCTTTTTGGCAATGAGCCAAACCTTTTTGTAATCTTTTCGGGTTGTGAGCCTTTCAAGGACAACGAGTCCTAGTAGTGTACCCTATAATATCTTATGATAGGTTATAATATATTGTGAGCTAATCCTCACCATGGTTTATCCCATTTTGGGTTTTCCACATAAAAATCTTGGTGTTCATGTATCATATGATGTTATGATTCCATTTATGTTTTTGTTTATAGTTGTAGTAAGATATGTTTTAATTATTGAATGGTTGGAATTTAAATGGTTTAGTTGAATATTGATTCATCCCCCCCCCCCCTCATTATTTTGAGTGTACAACACTAGTGCATACAGACCTTTATGGTTCTACCAGAGTAAGAAGTCTTCAAGGTGATAGGTATTTCATGCTATTGATTGATGATTATTCTAGAATGAAGTAAGAAGTCTTCAAGGTGATAGGTATTTCATGCTATTGATTGATGATTATTCTAGAATGACATGGGTTACTTTTCTCAAAGAAAAATCAGAAGCTCTACATAAGTTTAAAGCACTCAAAGTTATGGTTGAGAATGAAATGGATATGAAAATCTGTTTGAGGTCTGGTAGAGGTGGAGAATTAACCTCCAATGAGTTTCATAGTTTTTTTGAAAATCACGGGATAAAGAGGAATTTATCTACCCCTAGGACTCCTCAGTAGAATGGAGTGGTTGAAAGAAAGAATAGGATTGTTGAAGAAGCTGCAAGAACAATTATGAAAGAGGAAAACCTGGTGAAAGTATAATGCAGAGAAGCAATTCAAACTACTATCTACATTCTTAATAGAGTTCAAGAAAGAGTAAATAGTGCAAAGACTCACTATGAGTTACAATATGGAAGGATTTCTACAATCAAATATTTCAAAATGTTTGGAAGAAAATTCTATATCAAAAGAGATGAAGAAAACTTAGTAAAGTTTGATACAAGATCTAATGAAGGTATCTTCCTTGGATATTCTACAAGAAGAAAAGCTTACCGGTGCTAAAACAAGAGATTGAAGAAGATTATTGAAAGTGAAAATGTCAAAGTGGATAAAGACTTATAAAAGAATTTTGTGGTGATAGATTGATATGAATCAGATGAGTCCTCTTGGAGAGAAAATGATAGATATGAAGGCGAGTAGAAATGAGTTCATATTGAAGAGCACCAAGTTATAGAAAAGATCCCTAAGACTCCTAAGTATGTACAAAAGAATCATTCTGAAGATTAGACCATTAGTGACAAAATAAAAGGTGTGTTGACAAGAAGAAAAGTTGTTATGGTTGAAGAATAGGTAAATCTAAGTTTACTCTCTAAAATTGAACCCAAAACATTGATTAAAGCATGTAAGGATTAATATTGGATTAAGGCTATGGGAGAAGAAGTAATGTAGATTTAAAATAACTAGACGTGGAAACTTGTCCCAAGACTAGAAACAAGAATGTGATTGGAACTAAGTGGGTATTCAGGAAAAAACTAAATGAGAATAGAGAAGTGGTAAGAAACAAGGCAAGGCTTGTGTGTAAGGGCTAATCACAAGTAGAAGGAATAGCTTTTGAGGAGACTTTTACTCCAGTGGTAAGAATGGAAGCTATCAAGATGTTTTTAGCTTTAGCAACACACAAAGATTTAAAATTACATTAGATATATTTTAAGTCTTCTTTCTTGAATGGTGAATTAGAAAAATAGGCATACATTGAACAACTACAAGGATTTCAGTTATCAAACAAATCAGACATAGTCCATAGATTGAAAAAGGAATTATATGGACTGAAGCAAGCTCCCAAAGCTTGGTATGCAAGGTTGGATATGTGCTTGATACAACAAGGATTCAATAAAGGTACCATAAATAGTAATCTTTATTTCAAAGTTGAAAAAGATCAAATCTTGATTGTGGTTGTGTATGTTGATGATATAATTTTTGGAGGAAATAAAGCTATGTGGAAGAAATTTGTAGAAGAGATGCAAAAATAATTTGAGATGTCTATGTTTGGGGAGATGAATTTCTTCCTTAGATTACAAATCAATCAGACAAAAAAAGGTTATTCATTTCACAACCAAAGTATGTCAAGGAAATGTTGAAGAAGTTTGGAATGGAAGATTCTAAACTGGTGTGTACTCCTATGGTTACTGGTTGCG
The DNA here is from genome assembly GCA_007115665.2 of Sequoiadendron giganteum. Taxonomy (NCBI): domain Eukaryota; kingdom Viridiplantae; phylum Streptophyta; class Pinopsida; order Cupressales; family Cupressaceae; genus Sequoiadendron; species Sequoiadendron giganteum. The sequence continues at coordinate 559,318,806 of CM021105.1, forward strand.
AGCTAAGTAAGAATGATGAATCTCCTAAGACTAATCAAAGAAAGTATACATCAATGATTGAAGGACTACTATATCTAATTGCTACTAGACCAAATATAATACAGTTTGTCTTGTGGCTAGATTTCAAGAAGATCTTAAAGAGTCACGTATTACAATAGTGAAGAGGATATTCAAATACTTGAAGGGTACTTCAAAACATGGATTATGCTATCCAAAGGATATTTATTTTTCTTTGATTTCTTATACAAATTTAGATTGGGTATGATGTGTTGATGACAGGAAAAGTACAAGTAGTAGTGCATTCGTTCTTGGATGCAGATTGGTGTCTTGGTTGAGCAAGAAGAAAGATTCGGTATATTTACCTAATGCAGGGGTAGAATATATTCCAGCAACATCTTGTTGCACATAGGTGTTGTGGATGAAGAAAACTATGAAGGATATTAGGGTGGTATATGATGAACCAATTTCTATCTTTTGTGATAGTACAAGTGTTATTAACATTTCAAATAATCCAATGATGCACTCAAGGATAAAACATATCTCAATCTAGTATCACTTTTTGAGAGAGAAGGTTGTAGAGAATGAAGTGAAGCTTGAGTATGTGCCTAAAAAGGATCATTTTGTTGATATATTCACTAAGGCTTTTCCTAAGGATAATTTTGATTATCTTTAGGATAATTTAGGAGTTATTACCTCTCCTTTGAACTAGATGCATAAGGATATGCATCAGTCCTATGTATTTTAAGATTAATTCCTTGTTTTGGACTAATGTAGAAGGATACCTCTTAGGAGGAGTAGGTAGTGTCTTATTGGTTTTTGCAATCAAGAGAGTTAGTGCTGGTGCAAGTTAGTGTTGTCCTTTTTCAGTTGTATCAAAGGATATGTGTAGTGGTTTCTAGTTGGTAAAGTTTTATATGTGCTCCTAAGGGAGAGTATGGAGAGCATAAAAGAGATAAAGTGTGTATGTTTTATGGAAAAGGGGGGCAAGAGATACATATGTGTTTCCCTTTCCTATTGATTTCAAAGGGGGAGAAGATGAAGCAAAGTGAAAAATATCAGTTAAGAAAGGAATAGAGATTAAAGGAGAGTATGATGCAAGTAATTTGAAGGATCGGTTGAGAAAGAGAAAGAGTTGATATGAAGCAGTATGTTGGTGATAAGATTTGTTTGTTTTTGTTGATGGTTTTTCACATCATATGGTTTCATCAATGACAAAGAGGAAGATTGTTGCAAGAATGAGTTTTTGGTGTTGTCATTGATGTCAAAAATCTTGGGGAGATTGTTGCAGGCTCATTTTTGTGTTATCATTAATGTTTGGTTGTGTTGATGCTTTGATTAGTTAAATTATGTTGTCATTAGTAAGTGCTACTAGTATCAACCTCTAGTGTTTCTTTGATAAGATTCTATAGATGTATAGTTGAATTGTAGTAGTAATGAGGAAGTATTGAAGATTATGAGTATGTCTTTGGTATTTGGTTTCCATTTGTTTTTGAGAAAATTTGAATAAAATAGGAAAATAGTGTGTTGTAGAGGTGTTCTGATATACAATGCAATGTTCTGGTTTTGGTTTGCATTTCTTTTATCTTGAATATTTTCTTGTGAAATTTGTATATTTTGGTTAGATGTATTTAGAGGTTCTATATCCAAAATTTCTTGGTCTAAATCATTGTGTAGAAGAATTTGTGTTCACCAATGTGTGAACTACATTTTAATGGTGTCTAGGAGAAATGATTTTTCTTCACATTTCTCCGCAATTTGGTTTTTGGTATTTTGGTTTTGGGAGTGTGTTGATAATGATCATATCTACCAATATTCAAAGTTGTTCATGTTTTCGTGCTTCGGAAGTCAATTTCTTGAGTTACAATGTATAGAAGGTTGTCTAAGTGTATTGGGTGTGTACATTCTTCAAGTGAAAATTGTTGCAAAGGAATTTTTTGGATTTTAGGGTGTTTGTTGAATATTCCAGATTATATTCAAGTATTGTGTGTGGTCTAAGAGTCATCTTTGGATTTGAGGAAGTGTGTACTTAAATTTTAATGGTGTTTACACTAGTTTGGCTGAACTTGGGTGTTTACACTAATTGTGAATTTGTTTCAATAATAATGAAAGCATGGTGTAGTGTATATGTATGATTTTGGTTTGAGTTAAGATATGGGGTGGTCCACTTTCATTCCCTTCTACCGTGGTAATGCTTAGTGCTGACCTAATTTGATTTTGTATGATTGAGGTCCATAGTCAACCTTGTAGAATGTTTTCAAGGTTGAAGAAGGTATAAATAAGTGATGATTTGATGGATAACTATGTCATGAAGTTTATTATGTGAATTGAAGAGTTGTGAAGTGTGAATTTGTGAAGTGCAATGCAAGATTAATGAGTTATACCACTTGAAGTAGTGAGCAAAAGATGTCTAAAATCTTTAGAGAGACTATGAATGTATTGGTGATACTATGGTGGATCTTTTCTATTGCATTGAAATGTATTTCTCACTATAACATCCTTATTTCTCCTTTATGTAATTTGGTAGTGAGCCATTCTTTTTTTTGGGCAGTGATCCCTTTGACAATGAACCCATCATATTTGATGTTTTCACCTTCTTGGGTTTTCAACATAAATTTGGTGTTCTATTGTCCATGGTGTTGTGTTTCAATTTTTTATTATTTTCTTTCATGCTAAATCATTTTAATAGATTAAGGGTTAATTAAGTTGATGTCGATCTGAATGTTTATGAGGGTTTGAAGTTTTAATGTACAAATTATTCACCCACCCTCTTAGTTGTCTTTTTTGAATTCCACATAAAATCCACTTTCCTTGACTTGATGACTTGTAGGGCTTGAATGAATGAATGAGAAATTAGTCTTCAAATCTTCCTCCAATTCACTTTAGATCTATAATAGGTGCACACATGAAAGAGTGGGAAGGGTTGTGTCATATAGGGGGTTGCCTAATTCAAACACCATTTTGATATTTCTACCTATACAATGGCTATGATGATATAAAAGAGAGCTTACCCTCAATTGGGAAAAGGCTAAATAATAAATAAGAGATAATTTTACATTTTTTTGCAACTCACTACTTAGATTTGTATTCCTTAATGGAATGAATTCATGTACTCATCACTTTCAAGGAGTAATTTATGCTTAATTTAAATTCCTACAAGTGTTAGTACTCACAAAATAAATGAACATGAAACATAAACGAACTCACATAAAAATATGATGCATGACTAACATGATGCTTGATTGAAATGAATGTTGCAATAATTATGCTAATTTTTCTCTTAACTACTCAATTTCTCAACTAATTACCTTAAGATTTTCTCTTCAAATTTGTTAGGATTCATTAGGATTGAAATGGTGAAAATGATTTGTATTTATATGCAATTCTTCTAATTTCTTGAAAATCAAATATTGATAGTTGACAAATAATTTTAGATTTTCAAATATTAAAATGTCGACACTAACAAATTTAATTTTAACTAAAATGGGTTGGACAAGGGCGTTGGGTACCCTAGTCTAGACTCATACTTGTTAGGGCCTTAAACATTGAGGTTAAATATTAAGTGCTAATTTTCAATCCCATTCTTTAATTTTTTGGATTTATTTATAAAACTGGAAAATTAAATGCATAATTAGGTCCAACACATAGGGGGGAGCTAAACCTAGGTGAAATTTTGAAGGGTGAAATTTTTTGAAGCTACATTTACCCCCCACTTTAGTGAGAATATGAAATTATGCTCAAAATCACACTAAATTATGGATAAGCCAAGAAGGGTTCAATTATCCAAATATTGAAGAGATAGGATGACATCAAATCTATGGGATGTGTTAACCCCCAAAGTCAAGATCCTATGGAAAAACAATGTAAGGACAAAGGAACACACACATTAGTTACAATGCAACATGAAAAACACAAAGCATACACAATGAAAACACAAAACATAATGTAAACATAAACATGAAACAAAAACACTACACAATACAGACATAATGTAGACACAACGCAAACATAATGTAAACATGTAAAAGTGGGTATGAAAATCACCGACTAGAAAGATCCATTGAGATATTACTAGGATCCATACCCAGGGTGTTCATGAATCATGGGATAACAAAGTATAATATTTTCTAGGTGGCCCATGAACCAAAGAATCACATGCTAGTGAAGTTTGATATTCACTACATGAGCTTTGACAACAAATAACACAAGCTAGTGACATCTGATATTCACTAGGTGAGTTTTTGCAATAGTAACAAATGAAAAACATACAAGGACTAGTGAATTATGATATTCACTAGGTGTGTTATCATGCCAACCATACCAAGATTTACAGTCTCAATAATCTTGATAAGGTGCTACAAAAATGATCAATATGCCAAAATTGCATCACTAAGCTCAATGCATGTGAAAAAAGTGAAGCACATAATAGAATGCATTTATTTCTAACACCAACAATTAGAAATTATCTTTAAATTAGAGTAAGACAATATATGCAACATGGAAGGCCATGAGAGCTTATTGGAAAACACTATGCCAATGATATATTCCCAATAAAGCTAACTCATAATGAGGGGTTTCCCCTAATATAAAGCCAAATAAAAAAATGAAAAATATCATGTAAGGGATCCATAGCTGCAAGGTCAATATAGATCATAGATAATATATAGTATGATTATGCTCAAAATTTACATCATTCCATGAATGCTTGTTGAACTACAAACACAATGGAGGAATAACACATGAAGATGACAAATAAGATTTTGGGTCAACATGGAAGAGACCTAAATGTCTTGGCACCTTACATTGTTCCCAAAAAGAAATAAGAGACAACAATGTTTACAATATAAAGATGAATGGAGATACAAATAGATAAGTGTCACAATAGATTCATTTTCTTTTTATCCTTGTTCTAGTTCAAGAATAATAAGGGTCATCCAAATAAAAATAACAAACATAAAGACACGACAAGCAACACATTACAAGAGATCATATTATGTGCAAGAAAACACACACAAAGGTACCACACATGCGAGCCGATCCAAAGCAAATAATTTTCATCCCAATATTTCTCATCATAAATGTAAGGAAGATAATATGCTAAAGGGACTACAACAAGTTTCATACAAGGAGTAGCACTAGGTTCAACAAATGGTGAATCACTCTCTTCAAGAGGATTACCATGGCTTCCCCCACTTAAATTCAACAATTTAGAAAACATAAGAGCTAGCTCGTTATGATCTTCTTTTTGTTCATCTGGTTTATCGTCATCTTCACTATCCAAATATATTACAATAGTTTATTTATTATCATCATGATTACAAGTAATATCATTCATATGATCCTCTCTCATTATTTTCTTACATTGGCATAATTAAGGTTCAAGTCCAAGGTTTGGCAAGGGTGGCAGAGTGGATTCAAGCAATGATGAGGATGGATGGGCAGGAGGTAATGCATCAGACTTGGATTAGATGGGTAGATGGTCATTAGGTAAAGTTTCACATTTGTTTGTATGTTGACAATCTATAGAATGAAATCTTTGTTTACGCTCTTTTTCACATCTATTCCTTCCCACATGATTTTTGGGTTGTGAAGGGGTAATGGTGTTGCAAGTATGAGTAGATTGGTGTTGTCATTATGTAAACAAGCTTGTGTTGTCATTAGTTTCAACTGTATAAGGGGGAATGATATCATTATTGGGGGAGATTTTTTGTGAGAGTAGTTGATGTTATCCATGCTCTAATTAGTTACATTATGTTGTCATTAGTAAAGCTACTAGTGTCAACATCTAGTGTTGCTGAGATAATATTTTGTGATCTATAGTTGATTTTCTATGTTGCAATTGGTTCATTTGTGTTGAGGAAGTACTATAGATGATGAGGATGTGTCTCTAGTGATTGGTTTCCAAGTGCTTTGGAGAAAATTTGATAAAAAGAAGAAACAATGTGTTGTAGTGGTGTTTTGGCTTACAAGGTTGTGTTCTTGTGTTGCTTTGCATTTATTCTAGGTTGAAGATATACCTATACACTTTAAATATATTAATCAAAGATGTTCATAGGTGGTATATTCAAAATTTGGTGTTCTAGATCGTTGTACATAAGAAGTTGTGCTCACTAGAGTGTGAGATGTGTATTGTAGAGGTGTCTGGGAGAAATTTTGCTGATCCAAGTTTCTCTGCGATTATGTTTCAGGTCTTGTGGAGCTGAAGGAGTGTTGAGAGTGTTATTATCTTTCATTAGTTGAAGTGATTTGAGGTTTGGTACTCCAAAAGTCAGTTTCTTGAGTTACAATGTACGGCAGAGTTGTTTGGATGTACTAGGTGTGTACATTCAACAAGTGAAATTTGTTACAAAATATTTTTTTGGATTTCAGGGTGTTTTGTTGAATATTCTAGAGTGTATTCATGTGACACTTATTTTTCATGAGTTATGGATCGATTGAAGGAAGTGTGTACTTACAAGCTTAATGGTGTTTACACAAGCATCGACCAAATTTAGTGTTTACACTACTTGTCAAGGTGCTTAGTTGTTTGTGGAAGTGTGGCATGGCATGTAAGGATGGACTTAGGTCCTATCTGAGGAGGATTTTGGTCCACCTTCATTCCTTTCACCATGGGAATGTTTTGGTGCTAACCTAGTTTTAATTTGCACAGTTGAGGTGCATAGTCAATCTTGGATAAAGTTGAGTTGTTAATGGATTGTGAGATAGAAGAGATAGACAAGTATGATGTGAATTTCAAATTTATAGAGTGTGAATTTGAGAACTACAGTGCGATATTTCATGTGTTAGATTATTGGATGTAGTGAGAAAAAGGTTTCTACAATTCTTCAATCAGGCTACGAAGGTGTTTGTGACATTGGGGTGGATTCTCTATTGTATTGAGATAGTTTCTATGTGTAACATTTCTTCTCTATCTTATTTTCTATTCTAGCAATGAGCCTTTCTTTTTCTGGGTAGTGAGCCTTCCAAAAATGAGCCTTTGTAACTAGTGTTTTTATTACTTATAATGTGAGCTAATCCTCACTGTGTTTTTTCCTATCTTGGGTTTTCCACATCAATCTATTGTTCTCTTATGTATGGGTTTTTTGTGTTTCAGTTTATATTATTTTCTTTCCATGATAAATCATCATAACATATGTAAGGGTTTATTAATGAATGTGGATATGAATGTGTATAAGGGATTTGAAGTTTTAAGGTACAACTGATTCACCCCCCTCTCAGTTGCCTTGTGCATTCAACAAATGGAGGTGTTCCCATATATTTGTCTCTTTTCTTCCTTAGAAGGAGGAACTGAAGGGGCCACCATGGGTTGGGAGACCACTATATTCTTATGTCAAAATAATTATTTTCCTTTAAAGGTACAAAGTTAATTACATGGTCATCTCTTGGTCTTTTAAACAATGGTGGAGGTGGAGTTGTAGCATGTATGCCAAGTGGACAAGGGAGGATACCTAGTTTGGACCTAGGTTAATCCACCATGGGGTAGGAGGAATTCCCATCAAATTCATTATATATTGAAGAGCATTGGGAAATATATTACTAAAGGAAAACTTGACTATATGCTTATCTTTAAACTTTTGATATGAAAAGAATAAAAACTCCTCACAAGACTTATTAAGTTCAATAGGTTGAGGCCAAAAATAATCTAGCAAAAAATTTCCATGAGAGGCCAAAGGTCTAAACCCACTATGATAGACATTGTGTATTTCTTCTTTAAATGGGGATAATATACATTTGTAAATAACCAATGGGACCGCATTGATGGTGCATAACCATGGATAGCCTAACTTCACATGAAATTGGTCCAACGTCAAAACTATGGTAAATGAAACATCTAGTTGTTTATGTCCAACTTTTACCAAGAGAGTTATCGAACCTATTATAGGGTGAAAAAGAATGTCATGAGTTTTTAAACATGCTTTCAATTGTTCATAATTGTCTTTATAAATTTCATGCACAAATAATATTTTTTCAGTGATCACATTCTCTACACACATGGGATCACTGAGTATACCCCTTGTGGGTTTATCATTAAGTTGACTGATGATATAAATAGAACCATCATGTGTGTTTATGGGTGCATCAATATGTGTAAAAGAAATGTTAGGCAATAAAGTGGTTCAACCCTTACAAGGTTGAACTTCTATTATATTTATAAAGTTGGATAGATCATTATCATCTTCATTATCACTACACTACATAAATTTTGATGAATGACTTGGTAATGGGTTTATAAATATTTGCAAGTTTTGATTAGGTGGTAAAACTGATTTATTTCCTTTGTTATTAATGTTGGCCAACTAGATTTGACTAGAGTCAATGAGGTCTTTCACTTGGTGCTTAAGATACATAAATTTTTTCGTATCATGTCTAGGTGTATGATGATATTGAAAAAAAAAAATTGCGTTAAATTCTAATAATAAAGGTTTATTTGTACAAGCCTAATTGAAGGGAGTTGAATAATTTTTTTAACAACTACAACGTTATTGCATGGAGAGAATTGGGAAATTATGAAAATTTCCTATCTCTTGACCTAAATTGATATGGATTTGTATTTACGGTAGTGAATTGTATTTTAATGTTATTAACAGTTTGAGGAGATTTTATTTTAATGAGGATTTTTTCTTTTTAAATGATTGGTAATTATTTTGAGGCATAGCTTCAGATTGATCAATAGAAGTTGATGAATGTGTACCTTCATATTGACTAATCGATATATGATAATCATGAAGAGTGATACACAAGTGTGTAAAAGTTGATTTACCACTAGATCGTCGGGTAACATGTTTTGGGAGTTTGTCGAGTATGGTGAACCAGTATGAATGACAAGTGGGTTATTGTGTTACATATTTATGAGAGATGATGAACATAGTGATTTTATGGGTGAGGTGTTAAAACTATAAGTATTCCCACTAAGAATCCCTAAGCTTGATTTTAGACCATTGATATATTGTATTGTTAATGTTATGGCTTGAGCACAACTATTTTTTGTACAAATATTAGCATCTAATATGTGATATAGACTATGCGACACTTTTATTCCTTGATAATAATTTATTAGCTTTCTAAGATTATCCAAAATAGGCACCATCTCTCTAGCTAAAGGCTCGGTACTTAGGTAGTCTTCAATACCATCTAAATTATTATCCAATTGTTTTAGTTTTCATTTAGGAACATGGGAAATAGTAGCCTCCAAGTGCACATGAATTTTAGGTTACAATGTTCAGTCATTGGTAATGTAGGATTAGGGAGGTAATCCAAGATGGATTGGGTAGAGGAAATACCTTGTGTGAACTTGAGATATAAGACTCTAGCTCAACGCTAGTTGTGATTATAACATGGGAATCCATAATTTTGAAACTACATCTCATGGGGGTAGCAGTGGTAGAACACAAGGTCATGAAGCTTATAAAATTATTATGAGCTTTAAAACACTTAATGGTACATGCAAACAATATTAAACACAACACTGTAATATCCCTTGCAAGTTCTGATATTAAATTGCAGCTCTAACCTTCAAGGAATATCATCAAACACTTTACATGCAAACTTCCAGCTTGTTGGTCTGAGTTATCAGTCTGATCTAGTTGCTTGGAAATGACTTCAAAGTGCTGCAATTAGTGCTTAAAGTGCTACTAGTGATGCAAGATTGATTTACAAAGCAATAGAAGTGATAAACTGACTATTCCTGACCCTTCTCATGCATTTCCATGACTAAAATTGACAAGTACAGCTAGTAGACATATTGTCAAACACTTTGTATGCATTCTATGGCAGCAAATATGCAACTACATCATGTAAGCATTAATACAGACACTTGTCAAACAAGCTGATCATGAAATAAGAACACCTACAGCTAGCTGACATTTTACCAAACAATTGTCATGCATCCTAATATAGCATTCAAATGACCATTACATTGATGTATGAATCTCCAATGATGAAATCCTTATTGAAAATGTGACCTCCAAATACCAAGCTAACATGAGCCGCCAAGATTCTTGGCTTTACATCCAATGTAAATATAATATCAAGTCTGATATAGATGTACACCTACAGCAGTAGCCATACAATGACAAATAATATTATGCAACTACTCAAATTTACAATGGAACCTGATGGATGTAGTCGCCCTTATGCTGGAGATGAAGAAGCAATCAATATCCAATGCAAATAACCTCTTTCGAGCACAATTCGTGGCTCTCAACCAGCCGCCCCTGTTCTGATGAGAAATATTTATATAAAATAATTCGCAGCTCCAAACTCTCCAAATGAGCACCAAATATCATCACAAGGCCTTCACCAAAAGAGCGCTCCAGCTAGTTAGTGAAATCGATGGGTGTATGAGCCTCCATGAGTAAAAACGTGGTCATCCATGGCTGGTGCGAATGACTATAAATGTATATCAGAACTGCTAGTAATTGATGTATGATGCAAATTACCCCTCTCAAGGCTCAATCGAACAGGACTCAATGCCTTTGTAATCTGCAAATGAACTTGGCCCTTGGCCACAAATTAGCACAAATAGAAAGGCTGAGATACCTTCCTCCAACTGCAATAATTCAAGTGATATTTCACACCCTCAAAATTGCCTTCCAATTGAGAGTTTTCGTTCTCAATGGCTAACTGAAACAATTGCAGAAACCCTAGGCACCACAACTGAAAACATCAAACATCAACAACAAATCTGGATGATAGGCAATGAGCTCCTCATGTCTATTTATTCTTTTCCCTCAATAGGTCGGCCCAACAAGAATAATATAAAATTCAACTTCTAGAAACTTGTCATAATAATATTTTAATACTGCACTTTATAATAATATAAAATATAACCCAACTCCTAAAGTGCATTATAACATTATAATATAAATAAAGGTTTCCATAAATAGAAATATCCATGATGATACTAGGAAAACCTTCATGAAGTCACAAAATGAGCCAACCAATCAACTGGGTATCTGCTAAATGACCCTCTTATCAAGCCCCATTAGCCTACAAAGGTCAGGAATAGGCTAATTCCTCCAAACTCCATGTCTAGTGAAAAAGGGGACATTACAGCACAATCACAAAAAAAAAAATTCAAGCACAAAACCCAAAAACACAAAGATAGATCTATGATTTAAATTTTAAGAAAAATTAGCTAGACAAGGGCACTAGGCACCCTAGACCAATAGGTTAAATTTATTAATTTCAAATTTTGGTTGTGTTCTATAGTTTTTGAGGGTCCTAATCTATAACTATTCAAATCTAATAATAGGAAAATTTCTAGAAATACCCAAAATTTTAATTTTTGCAATATGGACAACACAATTTTGTATGCAATTTTTAGATTTTTTAAATAATAATGTAGTCCAAATGTGATTTTTAGATTGTAAAGTGTAATAATTATTTGATCCTAACTTGAAAAATTTAGAAAATAAAAAAAATTCTATCTTTTTGAAATGGCAAATGTAAGTTTTCACTTTTTCCACAACATGCATATGCCTAAGCGATAAAATTAAACACTTTTAGATTGTAAAATGGCCTAATGTATATTTTTCAATGTAATTATGAACTAGATCTACCTTACAAATACTAAAATTAACCTTGTTTATCTTTCAAATACAAGATGCAATGCAAATTTTGACTTTTTCAATTCTTTTTATAGAAATTATGTATGCATAAATGATGAATTCACACAATATAAGATTATTCTCATATTTTTAAAATGGAATGCTTTATATTTTTAGAATATTTTAAAGTGCACAAATATTTGGATTCACCATTTAGTATTTTATTGGAAAAAGGGATCTAGATCTTGAATCAAACTTCTTCCAATTTCAAACATGGAGAGGATTAAAAATGATATCAGTACCCACTTGGCTACAAACCTCAAAGGAAGATTAAAAATGGTGGATTAGGGTTTTAATCCTCTCTTAGTTGATATTATTTTGATATGATTAATTTATTATTAATTGAATAAATTTTATGATGCAATGATGTTCCTAGGTTATTTAAGAAAATGTAGCAAATTGTTGAGATTTTTGAGAAACATGAAGCTGATAAGTACAAATGGATTTGAAAACAAAAGAGAGCGGACATAGAGAAACCTAACATTTAAACTTGGGCTTGAACTATCTAGATAGGGGGCATTGGGTTCCCTAGCCTAGGTAGAAACTACTCAAGATCTAATTTCACTCTCTTGTTTTTCCTGATTTGCAAGTTCTTCTCTTCAGGACTCACTATCGCAACTTTGTCTATCATTGATAAAATCCACTTTCCTTGACTTGATGACTTGTAGGGCTTAAATGCATGAATTTTCAATTAGTTTTCAAATCTTCCTCTAATTTTCTTAAGATCTATAACTTGTGCACATGAAATAGGGAGAAGGGTGTGTTGTATAGGGGCTTGTCTAACTCAAACCCTGTGTTGGTATTACTACCTCAATAATGTCTATGATGATATAAAAGAGAGCTTACCCTTGGTCAGATAGAGACTATATGATAAACAAGTGATAAATTAAAATTTTGGGGTAACTCACAACTCAGATCTACATTCCTTGATGGACTGAAGTATGTACTCAGCACCTTCAAGAATAAATTAATGCATGTTTTGAAGTCCTGCAAGTGTTAGTACTCACAAAACAAATGAACATGAAACATAAAAAAACTCACATAAAAACATGATGCATGGCTAACATGATGCTTCATTGAAATGAATGATGTAATAATTCTCCAAATTCTATTCTTGATTGCTTAATTTCTCAATTAATTACCTTAGGATTTTTTCTTCAAAATTTCTAGGATTCATTAGGATTGAAATGGAGAAAATTGTTTGTATTTATATACAGTTCTTCTAATTTCTCAAAAGTAAAATACTGATAGCCAACAAATAATTTTTTATTGTGTCAATGTTGACATATTTAAATTTTAGCCAAAATGAGTTGGACAAGGGCACTGGACACCCTAGTCCAAACCCATTCTTGTCAAGGCCTTAAACATCAAGGTTAAATTTTAAATTCATATTAGGTGGACAAGCATATAGGGGAGCTAAACTTAGTGTGAAATTGACACTATAATTAGAATATAGTTTTGGATGGTCTTTAATAATAATATTATTTCATAATACTAAATTTGTATAATTCAATTGTATGAGAATCAAATTAATTTTATTCTAACTTCAATAGAATCCCCATATTTAATCATTGGATTTTATTACTTCTTGCATATAGTTACAACATAATAAGAACATGGTCATCACTTAAAAAATCTATAAAAACTTGGCACAATTATTAAGATGCAATTCTATCAAAAAAAATAATATTTTATGGATTCTAAACCCCAAGCAAAGGTTACATTGCTCTTTCTCATCAAACTATTATAATTCACCACTTAAAAATCAATAAATTTAGGGTTCACATTCCATAATTGAAGTAGAATTCATGCCCACCTCTTGAGGTTGACCTAGTATTCTTTCAAAGCACAAAGATCAACCTCAAGAAATAAAAGAACACAAGGAACCAAATTTATGTAACATTGTCTTCCAATTTAATATAACACAATGCGAAGGTAAGAAGACAAGGAAAAGTCTACAATCTATCCCTCATGTAATTTTATACAATAATAACTTTCATAGTTCAATATAATTGTATGGAGTATTGGCTAACATCATTTTCATCAAGTTGGCATCATATAAATTGGCATTGATGTTCTCTTTATAAAACCAAGAGTTAATAGTGTTAATATCTGTAGACATCTAAATTTGACCACTTACATTTAGTCAAATTTATCCTTTTTCATATAAATACCCTTTTATCTACATTAGTTAAATAATATTTCCATTATTTAATGAATACCCCTAAAGTATTCTAAATCCCTAAGGTATTTAGTTAAATAATTAAATACCTTACCCCTTTATCCCTTTCTTCCAAAGAATTAAATAAATAACTCACTTGTGTAATTCTCTTTATGTCCCATCCACACTTAATCCTAGTTCATCTCCCAATCCCATCATTAGGGATGTGTGCATTCCTAATCCATGTTTAGGAGGTGTCAAATCCTCCAACTTTTGCAAGTTGGCTCCTAATCATCATTAACCACCTAACTCTCTTCTAATCCTTCATCATCTAGTCTAATCAGCTCCCTTTAATCAACTATTCCCACATCCCAGTGGAATTTTTAATTCCATTTTATTCTTCCAACACCCTTAATGGAATTTTTTTCTATTTACAATCCCCATGTCCTTTCCCATAGAATTTTAAATTCCATTTATTCACCCAAGGTTTCCCAAGGAATATTTTATCCTTTTGTCTTCCCCATGCACATTAAAAGGAATTTTTAATTCCTTTTGGTCAACCTTTGATCTCCAACCTTGATCTCTTGTCCTTGGCCAAGAATGAATTTTGACCATTCATTCATCTCTCCTTAGTTAAATGGCTAACACATATCCATTTCACAACCCTAACCACATAAAACCATAACAGTACATTCAAGCTCTCATCATCTTAGTCTCTAGCCATCATCTTGCACTCAATCCACCATCTTCTTGCATCCAAATCAATAATTTACAAGTCGTTATGCTATCAAAATCAATCTAGAAGCACATAAATCAAATGATCAGCAAGGCCAATCAACCGATCAACTTGGAAAAAGTAATATCACTCCTTTTCTTTCATTTTGTTCAAGTTCAACTAGGCCAATCTTGAGGTGTTGTGTTTCCTTTTGTTTGAATTTCATTTTCGTTATGCACTTTAAGCTAGGAAATTTTCACTACACACATTTCTGGCATGCCCGATGGGACCCACATCATGAGTCTATCCTTCCACATTTTTTGTTGTTTGTGTTTTACAGGTTTCAAAGGCCAAATTTCCCTAATGGGTGAGCTTTCTCAGCACAGGGAAGAATTTTCTTGACCAAATAGGTGAGCTTGCCTCTAAGGGCGAACCTGACTTTGCATAGGGGTGAAGATGCTCTCAGGGGTGAACTTTCTTATCCCCCACACACAAGCAAACCTGCCTTAATAGACAAGCGAACCTGCCTTAACAGATAGACAAACCTACCTTGATAGAAGGGTGAAGTTGACTTTACAGAGGGGTGAATTTACTCAGCAGAATGGGAAAACTTGCCTTGCATAGAGGCGAATCTAAGGTGAATCTAAAACCCTAATCTTCCATTTTCTATGTCGTTTTGTTTCTGTTTTCATATATTAATCCGCTAACTCATCTATTGGTGAGTGTCCTTGCTTCCACCTAACAATCTATGCAATTATTTCTCATTCATCCAAGATCGGTGGTCTAAAATTACTAACACATCTATTACAAAATGATTAATCCAAGACCCTTAGTTATTTTTTCTATCATTTTTCATACTAGCTAGGCACACATAGCTTTAATTAAAGGGTCAATTTACACTTGTTTATTGTGCTTGGGAGTGGGTTTTTGACGTATCCAATCCCCTTACGCCATTTCATAATCCTAGGTGAGAATTATAATTCACTCGAGTCCAGTTGAGTCTGTCGAGGAGGTGCTAGTGTTTCTAAGCTCTCCCGTGCGCTACGTACAAGCCTGGGGACCAACCAAAGCGTCTAGTATCTTCTCCCTTTAGTAGGACCCGCCTAGGATTTCATCACCCGAGGGACAATCCCAACCATATGTTATCGATGGGGTGTATAAAGGGGGGAGAGAAAAAAATGTACCTAAATCAAATCACATCGTGTTTGGTGGAGCGTCAAAGGTAGGGTGATACCTAGATAAGACGTGAAGAGTTGGTCCAAGTTTCCAATAAATTGCTAGGGCTCTTGACTCACGCTTGTGACAATTTGGTGTTCATATTTGTTCCCCACATATCGTGTGTATATCAAGGACTCATGAGATAGCCTTGTTTAGCCTAGATAGAGACCCTTATCACTAATCTTAGGATCGTATTGCCTGGCATGTCTGCTCTATGTGGTACCAGTGCTTTTATTTTTAGTTAATTCAGTCAAACCATTTGTCTATTTATTTTCATGCTTGTCATCCTTTGCCACAATTCCCCCTTGCCTTTAGAGGTGGTATTTCTTCTCAGTGTAGTCTAGTTCAACTATTTGGGCGAGTTTTCCTATGGGTTACCCTCTTAGGCGACCTTGTTTTTGCCTATTCTCTCGAACAGGAAATTATTTCCACCCCTTGGGTGAGTCTAACAGTCATCAAATTCTCCCATCCCCTTGTCATATATGAAATTTCAACCTTTTTGGGTGAATTTCCCTATTACAGGGCCAACCTTGCCTCTTGTTCAAGTCTTCTTTTCATTCAGGTGTCCATTCGGGTCCGTTTTCATGTCCGTTTGGCCATTTTCTGACTCGTTCTTCATCCAATTCCCTACTAGGTTTTGCTTAGATGAATTCATTAGTTCATTGGTGGTCCTATCTATTGGATTTTTTGGTTGTGTTGGTGATATGTGGTTGTCATTGATGTCAACACTATTAGCATTGATGTCCTAAAGGTTGTATATGTCTAAGATATTGAGAAAATTATAATAAATATGCTGAAGCTTGCCTATGAAGCTATGAATTTTAGAGTGGTAGAAAATTCAGTATATCGGTAAGTTGTGCTTTAAATGGTTTTTTTCTAAGCCTATCTAGTTTATACTCTAGAAGTTTTAGAGGTGTGCATCAATGTTTGTGCAAGTTATGATATGTTCCTATAGTTATTTTTTTACTGTAGCTGGTGTTTCTGGAAGAAGAGAACATGATTCTAGTAATTCTAGTTGTTGTGTATGCTCCTGCAATGTTGTTTATGTTTCGAGATTGTTCTCTATCCTCGTTACACATCTGCATTGATTGGTGTGAGCGTGATCAAATATTTTTCCTTTGTGTGATCGTGTTTTCATGTTCTTGGCCGACATGATGGCTGTAGCGTTTTGTGGATCCTCGTGGATTAATATTTTAATGTTTGGCATGTTTGAGGATGTTGTTTTAGGTCTTCATTATGTTGTGACCTACTTTGGTTGGTGCACATTGAGATTTGTTCATGAATTGGGCTGACAGTTTGTAATTCATTTATTCTTTTATTTTTGGTCGACAAAGTTGTTGATGTAATTCCATGAAGCGGATATATAAGAGCGATTGTTTTCTTCATTTCAGATATGTGAGTATGAAGTGTGTATGTGAAATGTCCAAATAAAGATTAGATCATTTTATTGCAGAGCAGAGTGTGAAGAAGTTTTTCTATGCCTAACCGGAACTGTCATGAGGATTTTGTAGAAGCTAATTTATTAGTTCATATTCTTCAAATGGTTTAAATTTGAATGTTTGTGTAAGGCAGTGAGCCTTCCTATTTGAGCAGTGAGCTCTAGGAAGTGTTCCTGAATGCATGTGAATTCATTTTATTCATCTTTATACTTTTAACAAGGTATAATCTTTTGGACTAACATCCACCGTGGTTTTTCCCCTAACAGGGTTTCCACATATAAAATCTTGGTGTTCTTGTGCTTTTGATGTGTTGTTGATTCATGCTTTCACTATTAATTATCAGATTTGAGATTAAAGGTTAATAAGTTTAAATTTTATGACAATTGATTCACTTCCCCCTCTCAGATGTCTATTCTTGTTTTTCCAACACCATCCTCCATCTGAGTCTTTGTCTGGATCCATTTAAGTGAATATGTTCTTTCAGTTGGTTATCCCATTCTCTGTTTGGGGCCCCGTTCAGGTCCGTTTAGGTGTTTATTTGCTCCATTCTCATCTCGTTCTTCAGATGATTCGTCATTCAAATCCATTTAGGTGCATATGCCATCCCATTAGGCAATCCTCAAAGTCACACTTTCCTATTTTTCAGTCACAATTGCTCGTTCTTTGGTCGCTTCTACCCGTTCTTCAATGTCTTCAACTGTTTGGGAAAACGTGTAGTTATTTCAGGCAAATTTTCTCCTAGGGGCGATCCTTCTTTGATGTTTGGGTGAAATTTCTTATTGTTCTAGGTGAACTTGCAGTTTTTATGGGCGAATTTGCTCCTAGGGGTGATCCTACTCTACTGTTTGGGAAAAATTGTCTGCTATTTTGGGTGAACCTGCAACTGTTTTAGGTGAACCTTCAACTGTTTTGAGTGAATTTTCTCCTAGCAGTGATCCTACTCTGCTATTTGGGTGAAATTTCCTACTGTTCTGGGTGAACTTGCATCTATTTTGGGTGAATTTTCTCCTAGGGGCAATCTCGCTCTGTTATTTAGGCAAAATTGCTTGCTATTTTGGGTGAACCTACAACTGTTTGGGTGAATTTGCAACTATTTGGGTGAACCTACATCCTCAGATAGGTGAATTTTCCAAGTAGGTTTTCCTATTTCCTGTGTCAACTAGTCCTTGGGCAAAGTTGACTATCAGAACAGGTGAATTTGCCAGTCATAAGAGGCAAATTTTCTTGTCATAAATGGCAAATTTGTCTATCAGAACAAGAAAATTTTCCTATCAAAACAAGAAAATTTTCTTGTCAAAATAGGTGAACTTTCAAGTCAAAACAAGTGAACTTTCCAATCAGAACAGGTGAATGTGCAAGTCAAAACAGGCAAACTTGCAAACTTGATAGGTGACCTTGCAACCTTCAGAGGTGACCTTGCTTCCCATACAAAATCTAGAGAGTCAATCCTTCATGCCACAATTAGCCTACATCTTCCTCAATCCAAAATCATAATCCAATCATTCATCATCTTCCTGTTCATCCCCAACCATCACATTTTCAGAAAAAAAACTAGGAATTTACTTACCCTAACTTGTCAGGGTCATAACTTTCTACTTGGTGCTCAGAATTCAAAACCGTTTACATCGTTAGAAAGGTCTCCAAGAGTACTAATTTAGTTCCTAGAATAGCCTACCTTTGAAAACCCAATTTTAGGGATGGACGCAAGTTTCAACCCTAAATTCAGCTCCAAGAACCTCCAAAAATGTGATTTACTACAACATAGAAAAAATCGAAAAAACAAATCAAAATTTTAATTTTCAATTTTTCTCAATCTTGTCACCCCTGGACTATTATGGACCATAATCTAACCTTTAATATTTTCCTAATCTAAGCTCCAATCAAATTATAATATGAGCTTTAATCCCATCCTCCTAATATAAGCTCCAATCCAATTCTAATCTGATTTTTAATCCCATCATCCGAATTTGAGCTTCAATCCAATCCAAATCTAAGATTTTAACCAATCCTAATCTGAGCTTAACTTGAATCCCAATTTGAGATTTTAGTCCACCCACATCCAAGATCTTCTGATATCGAAAAAAATATTAAGATCTCTTCTCCCATCTTCTTCCAATCTATCGTATTTATCTTCCATCATCTATTTTCACCTTCTAATCAACTACCCACATCTTTTAAATCCATATCTACTTCATCTAACGTCATGAATCCTTATCCTCCTCCTGCACAACCAATAATAGTAGTCACATGGAATCCTAACTATGTTGATGAGGATAAAAAAGTATTGCTGATCAAGATGATTATAATATAGATCCCCTTCATGTTGTCATTGCTAGCAAGCTTCTTTCAACTGCCTCCCAAAATCTAGTCATTCCTCTGAACTATTCCCCATGCCTTCATCTGCATCCAATAACTATCCTTATGCTACCCTTGACGATGGATATCCAGTATCTTCCCCACCCACATATCCATCATATCCTTCACCCACATATCCTTCAAATCCACCATCCCAATACTCGTATCTTAATCCACCATACCAATCTTCCCAACCTAATTTAGCAACCACATATTGCTATCGTAATCCTCCATCCATGTCCTCCTATACTAATTCGCCACCTACTACCTCTTATCCTAATCCTTCCTCCCAATTTTCCTACATTAATCATTCATCCCAACCTTTTCATCCTAATCCAACATCCACATCTTCCTACCTTAATCCATCATCCCAGTCTTCCCATCCTAATCTAGCATCCACATATGCCCATCTGGCTTCACCATCCACATCCTCCCATGTCACTCCCCCCTTCATTGCATTATATTTTAATCCTCCTTCCAATTCATCATACCTTAATCCTCCCTCTAATCCTAATCCACCAATCCCTAATACTAGTCCTCCATCCATCCATAATCCTCCATCCATTCTTGTCTCCCCACCTGAGCCTATGATTCCCAAAGATCTCATTCTAGATGTCATCCAAGGAATCATGACAAAAGACACATCCCCAAATCCACATCTTGATGTTGTGGAACCATACCATCCCACTCTATCATGTATAGTCATTAGTGATGAGGATCTTCCCCATCCCATGTCTATCAACCCCTCTTATCACTCCTAGCACCATCAAAACCATTGAATCCACTGAAACCCCATCTTCTACTTCTAGAACCACTTAAACCAATTAAGAAACCAACATCCAATCCACTCCTTCTAGTCCTAGTATTACCGAACTTCAATCCCATGACCTTCATGAATCTTCCATCTTCCTATCTCCCCCGCTTGAGGAGTCCCTCCAATACTCCTCCATTGCCATGCCTCCCACACAAGATGAGTCATGCCAAGAGCTTGACCCAAAGCATACAATAATATCCCCTCCTACAAATAAAGATCCTTCCATCCTATCTACCCCATCTCAAGATCACACTAGCTCATCCACTCCATCCCATGATCTCCTTGTCACTCAAGATCCAATCACTTTGTCTCATGAGCCCTTATCATCCACTACCACAAATCTGGATCCTATTATACCATAAAATCCCTCTCCTAATTCCTTGTCACTCATTCCTTCTGGTTTGGATGCTTCCATCCCATCATCTCCATCATAGGATCCTTCATCACCACCTAGCTCTACCACCTCGACACAACTTTTATATCACCTTGGTAATATTACACTCATCCATGGTGGCCTTCTTTCTAAAGAAAAAAAAAGCATACGCACCACCCTTCCTCCTCCACTTGCTAATGGACTCGCATCATGCTTCCAAAATAATAAGCATCCTACCATAGATTTCATGCTTGAGATCATGAACTATCAAGGAAAAGGTTTAGGCCTTCATGAGCAAGGTATTTTAGATCCCATACAGGAACACAAGGTCTTGGGTATATCTCCCAAGACTCACAAGCCAAAAAATTTGGTACAACCTCCATACACCCTCAATGATCCTCTTCTAAATTAATAAGAGGCACTTCTCATCACTCCACCAAATCCTTTGTCGCTATCCCCCCTCCTCCATCATATTACCTCAAAACAACCGTCCATCTTCCTCCTTCCTCCTCTAAGTCCATTTTGGGTCCTTATATCCCAAAATCACTTGCTCCATCTTATCCTCTTCCTCCTCTCATCCATCCATCACCTATCCCTAACACACATCATAAAAATCATAACCTCATAATCCCTACTCAGGATCAATAAAGGAACCCCTCCAAGCATGCTATCTCTCATCCTCCACTCACACCTCATCATCAAAATCCTACATCTATCACTCCACCCACATCTCCTCCATGTCATCCATCACCTCATACCAACCCCATTGCAAGTAAAAGTACTTTGGATGCCAAATTAAAAATGCATAAATCTAAAAATCCACATGAATCTAAATCTACTCATGTCCCCTTCAAATGACATGTTGCAGAATAGAAAACTCCAATCCAAAATCCAAATCAAACTCATAGGCTATCAAGGTCCACAAAAGAAAAAATCAAAACCATGTGGATCCCAAAGATAAAAGGTTTCATGCCTTCAACTACAAAATTTGTAATGACATCCAAAGTTTCTAATCCAATAGCTAATCATCTACATCCTCCATTTCCTAAATATATTTCGGGTCCCTATGTCCCAAAATTTACTACCCAACTCCTCCATTATCCCCACACTCTCCATCCATTCATCCACCTATCCTTTCACATCCACCACCACATGTGCCAATGTTGGTCCTAAACACATTCTCCCATCACACATCCACTCCATCATTCTATTCATACACTTTCTAATATCCCATCCACTATCCCCCATATCTCCCCCATCAAATCCATTTAATCCATCCTCTTGCATAATCCATCCATTCTAATAAGGTTGTACCAACATCCAATAGTCGATTTACACATGATCTCTCATTACCTCATATGGACCTTGATGCTTGAGTCTTCATATATCCCCTTATCACATGTCTTCTGAATCCATTTGTCCACATCCCTCCCTTCACCCATCTCTACTCGCTTACTAGCCAAAAAATACAAAAAAAGTAAAAAATTGCTAAAAAAAAAAAAAATCCAAAAATCCAAAAAATAGTAAAAAGAAATAATTCGTCCAATGGTGAAAACTTGGAAAAAAAATCCTTGGATAAGTACCATGATGAAAACATGGTAAACATGCATCATGTGTAAATCCCCCATCTAGTTTACTTTCATCCATGCATCCCCTTCCTCCATCTCGTACATTTGCCTATCTTCCACATCCTACCCATCATATCCCATTTGTATCTAGTCCCTCCATCTTCCTTGTGATCTTGAACAAGACAAGGGCACATATTTATACATTCTTTGGACACCTCTTGGAATACATTCCCCTCATCCATACCCCCATTGTATATCCTCTCCATCCACTTTTCTTATCCATACTTCCTATCCACATACATCTATATTCCATTGTCTACCCATCCTGCTACGATCCATCTTCATTCCTTATCTCTCCATCTTGCTATCTTCCATCCCTCTTGATTCATCATGCCCGAAATCTCTAGACTAGGGCATATCCTTCTTTGTGACATAGTCCTTGGTGACATCATCCATCCATCCCTCCCAGTAACCACTTCCATCTTCCAAATCCTTATCTTCCTATACACCCATCCACTAGTCCTCTTCCATATTTTCATCCTTATCTCCCCATCCATTTATCCATTTGGTAATCCATTATGTCTTTCCAAATCCTTATCCCTCTATTTATCCATCCTCGCATATTTCTATCTCCCCATCCTTATCAATCCATCCATTTACCTCTATTTTCCTTCCATCTCATAATCCCTTGTCATCAGTATCTAGATATAGGCTACACCCATGCAATCCAATTCCATTCATCTCAATATCATCATTTCTATCTATTTCTCACATTTTTCTCATCTCCTATCATTGGTCATCACTCATATATCCATCATATCATCCTCCACATTCATCTTTTGATGATTTGAATATCCCATCCCTAAGATTCACATTAACCTGCATGTCATGCATATCCATCATCCTACCCACTAAGTATATATTGTGTAATCATATCGGCCCCATCATTGTAGTTGATTATCTTGGTCATCACATCATCCCTTGTCCATTATTTGTCTTTGTCCTTGTGTCAAACTATGTTGCCCCTACGCATTCACGTATGCAAGGTTGATCATTTGATCCACCCCTAGGGAATTTTTCCATCTCTCTTCATCTTCCATCTCAGTCTCCATCATCTTCCTTCCGCTTTTATCCATGGTCTTTTGTTGAACTACGAGGGCTCTGCACTTTCACATAGGAAATTTTAATCTTTGATCAACCCCTGAGCCCCTAGGTCTATAGGGTGTGTTTGTCTCGTGTCTCTTGTCTTATTTTCTTGTCGTTTCATCAAGTACATCCCTATCCTAGCTAGTAATTACAAAGAAAGGTCATTATTATCAGGAGGTTTAATTAGTTTCAGATATCTTAAATAATTTTGATCTTTTAGCTTAGTCTCCATCTTTGGTATCAACGAGATGCATCCCTCCTAATATACCACATCAATCCCATCCATCCTTTTGATCATGTGGCAAAGGAATTTTAAAATTTGTTTGTGATATATTGATGCTTTTGACAATTTTTTTATCATTTGAGTTTCCTATTATACCTCGTCAAAGTCACCAGGATCCATCATATCATGGTGTTCTTTGGATGGTGAACATAGGGACATATCTCGATCTTTTGTTTTTTTGTCTTCTTGGTTGTCCTACGTAGTATCCACCAAGATACCCATGGTCTTATGTTACATTGGGTAATCCTTTGTGTTTGTGTTTATCTCAATATAAAGCCCAACCAAAGCCCATATGACTTTGGGATGTTGAACTAACCTTTTATTTATTGTGTTGGTCCTATGCATGTAATAAGGTGTTGTCTGGGTTCCTCGTACCCTGGTGCATAGTATCTCATGCTATATCAAATTAAGTTCTCATTGCATGGAATCATAACACATCATAATTAACTTGCTTGATTTGGTTACTATCCATTCATCTATCCAAACCCCCCCATCCATTCACCCTAAATCTTTCTAATTTTTTGTATTCTTCATAACTCTCCCTTATTTATCCATCGTATCTACTTTCATAATCTCTTCAATATTCTTAGGATAATAGATATTTGTTATCCCAAGCGTATTTTATTTCCAATATTCTTAGGATAATAGAGATTTTTTATTCTAAGCATTTTTCATCCATCATCCTCATCATTTCATCATCTTTTCACTCTGCTTAGGATAATAGATATTTGTTATTACAAGAATATTTTCATCCCTATTCTTAGGATAATATAGATTTTTTATTCTAAGCATCTTTCCCCCCACCATCTCCATTCATTTTAACAATATCACATCTCCATCCAATCCTAATACATCCAATCTAGCACAAATCATATGATCACATCCTTGGTCTTTTTCCCAACCTTTCTACAAGCCTTGACCCAATCATCATCATCATCATCGAGATGTATCCTTCTCTATCCTTTGTGTTGTTTTGGGATGTATCCTTCCCTCATCAACAACACTCTCATAATCATCATCAGGATGCATCCTTCCCTATCCTTTTGTTTTATTTTGGGATGTATCCTTCCCTCATCAATAACACTTTCATTATCATCATCAGGAGGAATACTTCCCTATCCTAGTGTTGTTTCAAGATATATTGTTCCCTTATCAACAACACTCCATCCATCATCAGTCCATCCGGTCTTGTAGCTCTTGACTGGGGAAACATCATAGTTTTCCTTGAATCCATTTATGATTTCTTTCTTCTCCCCCTCTTTTCTCAATCTCTTATCACTTCTCATCCTCTCTTATCCATAATTTTGTCTCATCTTCTCGATCTACTTTTTCATATTTTCATCCATTTTGAGAGCACACCCATGTTCTCTTGAACCTGCATGTCCTCTTGAGGTGGCATCCTCAATCCCTAATATTCATCTTGAGTCTCATCATCTTTCCTTGTATTCACTCCTTCGGATGACTTGGGCATCTTTCCCAATATAATTGTTTTCTTCTTGGTGCTATCTTTTAATATTCTTTAAAATGATGGTACCTTGTAACACCATCTCAAAGAGGGGAAACATGTAGACATCTAAATTTGATCACTTACATTTAGTCAAATTTATCTTTTTCCGTCTAAATACCCTTTTATCCACATTAGTTAAATAATACTACCATTATTTAATTAATACCCCTAAATTCTTCTAAATCCCTAAGGTATTTAGTTAAATAATTAAATACGTTACCCCTTTATCCCTTTCTTTCAAAGAATTAAATAAATAATCCACTTATTTAATTCCCTTTATGTCTCATCCACACTTAATCCTAATTCATCTCCTAATCCAATCATTAGGGATGTGCACATTCCTAATCCATGATTAGGAGGTGTCACATCCTCCAACTTTTGCAAGTTGGCTCCTAATCATCATTAATCACCTAACTCTCTTATAATCCTTCATCAACTAGTCTAATCAGCCCCCTCTAGTCAACTCTTCCCACTTCCCAATAGAATTTTTAATTCCATTTTATTCTTCCAACACCCTTAATGGAATTTTTAATTCCATTTACAATCCCCGTGTCCTATCCAATGGAATTTTAAATTCCATTTATTCACCCAAGGTTTCCCAAGGAATATTTTATTCCTTTTTTCTTCCCCATGCACATTAAAATGAATTTTTAATTTC
Source organism: Sequoiadendron giganteum (assembly GCA_007115665.2). NCBI lineage: Eukaryota > Viridiplantae > Streptophyta > Pinopsida > Cupressales > Cupressaceae > Sequoiadendron > Sequoiadendron giganteum. Next base: position 559,344,649 of record CM021105.1, read on the forward strand.
TTTTGGTCAACCTTTGATCTCCACCCTTGATCTCTTGTCCTTCGCCAAGAATGAATATTGACCATTTATTCATCTCTCCTTAGCTAAATGGCCAACACTTAGCCATTTCACAACCCTAACCACATAAAACCATAACAGTACATTCAAGCTTTCATCATCTCAGTCTCTAGCCATCATCTTGCACTCAATCCACCATCTTCTTGCATCCAAATCAAGCATTTACAAGTCGTTATGCTACCAAAATAAATCTAGGAGAACACAAATCGAACGATCAACAAGGCCAATCAACCAATCAACTTGGACAAGGTAATATCACTCCTTTTATTAAATTTTGTTCAATTTAAACTAAGCCAATCTTTAGGTGTTGTTTTTTCTTTTGCTTTCATTTCATTTCCATTTTTCACTTTAAGCTAGGGGATTTTCATTGCACACAATATCTACCTAATTGGAAATTGTTCAAGGGAGATTTGGGCCAATGCATTCAGGTGACTCAAAATAAATCAAGGAACTATATAAAGAAATTAATTTTTTATCTTTGTAATGATTTTTTTATAGATTCAAAAAAAATCCTTCTCTTTCTAATTTACACAACTAGGTTCTAGAATCATGGAAGCCTCATTGATGGAAAGATTAAGCTTTTTCCTTATACTAGGGGCTTCTTCATTACAAATTTAATGTCATCAAAGGATAACGATTTGATGCTTGGTGGCAGGTTATGGGTGTGGGGTATCATTCCCTCTTATCCAAACCTCAATCAATCTACTTCAACCCCCTCTATATCATGTACCATTTTCTCGTAAGATTCTAGACTGATTCAAAAGACCTTTTTTATTTCTCGAGGGATTAGGAAGAGTAACATAGAAAAATGTAAGTGATTAAATTGGAAACCTAGATTATGGGACCATAGGTGTTATGTATTATTCTAATCATTTTTAAAATTGTGTTGGCCAAGAATTGTGTGTGGATGTATTTTGGAGGGAAAGGATAAGAATTTAAAGTTCACATTTAATAAAGATAGGGTATGAGAGAAGGCATGGATGTTTATCCATTGATTTCACTCAATATATATTGCACATCCTATCTATTTACCATTAGAGATTAGAGGATATTAATCCCTTAGTTTTCATAGCTAGTTAGTGGATGAAAACCTTGAACCGGTCTTGATATTCTCACATAGGGATTATATTTGGGCTTCGCTTATTATTTTTCCAAGTGGCTCCTATAACACATATTTTCTACATATTTAGGTGGCTCTCTTACCACCTACAAATTAAAATTCTATTTTTTTGTATATATTTTCTATATCTTTGATAATGATATTGTTGTTACTATTATTCAATTCTTTGGAAAACTAAATTATGTGTAAGTTTAATTCTTTGTTGTAATAATATATTTAAGCAACTATTGTAAACTATTATGTCAATTGATCATTTTGCAAGGGGTTATCAGTCATTTTTGTGCATATTGATAATTATATTATATATTATAGTAGAGTTTATTTGAAATAAGATTTAGTCATTAGTATATGCAGAGTTAAATCGATTAGAAATATAATAATTTTGGGATATTACAATGGTATCAGAGCCTTGATCTTACCACCCAAGGAATCAAGGAAGAATGTATTTTGGTGAAAAGGAAAATAGATAGAGATGTAAATTGATAAAAGAAGAAAAATCTTAGGCAATGTTTGAAGTGGTGATCAATTTGAATTCAAGACAAAGAGATGGCTCAAGCACTCAAATATGTAATAGTAATGATGATGCAATTCTTATAAGTTTAGAGAGCTCCAAGAGATTCAAAATCACCTTCTCGAAGGGGAAGTACATAAAGAATTAAAAAATGATTGATTATCCATGCAATTACTTCCAATATAACTTCCTTCAAATGAGATTAAATCCATCAAAAAAGAGAGATGATAGAGATAATAGGGGATTTTTCAACCCTTGGTGTTGAATAAAAAACCTTCAAGCAAGAAATTTGGGGTAATCTTTCATCTTTTCATTCTACAACATAAAAATACAAAATGGTCCTCAAATTGATAAGAAACTAGTTTAGAATCAATCTAACAAGGAATTGTAACAAAATTATACAAGGTTCCTATACTTATGTTTGATGGGACATAAAAGTGTTTAACCCCATTTTGATCCAATAAATCAACACCTACATATTTCTAAATCTAATGTATAACTAATAAGTGATTAATTTTGATTCCCTCCATCTAGAAGGGATATCCCATGAATGGTGTTACCATGGTATAGTTAAAAAAGGGTATAGTCACATCACTGGTTTTAAATAATCCAACTCATGGATAATTGAAATATTTGATGGGTTTGATCTAAAAATTCAATTTCAAGAATCAATATAGCTAAAAGACACCAAAACAATAATCCATGGACATAAAGGATGCTTACCATATTGACATGAAGATTGTTTTCAATATGCATAGAAAAAAATTTCAAGATATACCATCAAGACTATCACCTAATCAAAGGTTTCAACATATCATTAAGCTTAAAACTAGTGTAAATCTAATGATAGTCACTCCTTACCATCACCCTAGGATCCACAAGGAAGAAATCGAAAAAGAAAAAAAAATGATATATTGGATATGAGTCACGTAAGGTCAAGATCTAGCCTATTTTCCTCTTCAACTGTAATACTGAATAAAAAGTATGACACAATGAGTATGTGTACTGACTACCAAGAATTAAACAAGAAAACAAAATATAAATTACCCCATTCCCAATATCAATGAATTGATAAACAAGTTGTATGGAGCTCTATATACTTCTCAAAGATAGATTTGTGCTTAGGGTACCATTAGATATGGATGAGGAATGAATAGGCTCATAAGAATACTTTCAAGTGTCTTTGTGATACTTCAAATTCTTATGCATTCCCTTTGTCTTAACTAATAATCATGCAACCTTTCAATCAAGTGCATGAATAAGGTATTTAGTAAGCGATTAAGAAGTTTTACCTTAGTTTCCTTTAATGATATCTTGATATACAATAAAACTTGAGAAGAGAACTTGAAGCATTGGGATAAAATTTTGAGCATATTGGAGCAACACTCATTCTTTGTTAGATATTCAAAGTGTTAGTTTAGTCTTAAGGGTGATTTGTAATTGGGTTACATCATATATAAACAAGGGATCTAAGTGGATTGATAGAATATTTAACCTATTAAGGATTGGCCACCCCATAAGAATGTGTAATAGTTAAAACAAGATTTTTAGGATTATGCAACTACTACAAAAGGTTTGTAATGGGATTATCTCAACTCATAGTACTACTCACACATATAACTAAGAAGAAATTATTTAAGTGAATAATTATTGTTGAGAAAAAATTAACAAGAAAAGGTGATATGTTCATTTCTAGTGATTCATGCCCCAAATTTTTCACTTCATTTTGTGTTGGATTGTGATGCTTCTAGTGAAGGAATTAGATTTGGCATGATGCAGCAACAGGATCCCATTGCTTTTGAAAGTAGAAAACTAACAAAGGCAAAAAACAATTTTCTAATGATAAGAATATGCTAGCAATCATCTATTCCTTAGTGAAGTTCAGACAATACTAGATGTGTGGCAAGTTTTTAGTTAAGACTAATCACAATAGTCTTATGTACTTTTTCAATCAAAAATATAACTAAATGAAAACTAATAGAAGTTGGTGAGAAAGTTGTAGGAATTGATATTGAATATCTGAAGGGTAGGAATAATCTAGATGTTGATACATTATCTTGAAGACCTAATTTATGTTTCATTTTTGATGCCTCTATTGATTAGATCACCACCATCATATCTAGATATATCAAGACTGATTTTTCTACTAAGTTATTAGATAGAAGAGTACAATATGGTAGGTTCAAAGTGTTGGGAGACCTAATTTTTCATAAAGAGAGGATATTTTTTATTCTAGAATCAAACATGAAGGAAAACATTTTAAGAGCCATGCATGATACTCCAATGGATGGGTATACAAGGTATTTAAGATATACACAATTATCAAATAGTGATTCTCTTGGAAATAAATTAAAGGGAATGTGCTTAATAGGGTAAGTGCAAAAAGATGGGGGCCAAAACAGGGGCTTAAGTGGCCATTTTTTTCTAAAATCAAGAAATACTAACCTTGGACATGAAATTGAGGATAGTTACAATCAAAATTTTGAGATGCAACAAAAACAAGGATCGTAGTGATCCGAGTCTACTTTCTGAACTATTAATTTATTTTTTAAATGGTTGAGATTAAGGTGTTCAAAAAAGGGACATACAAAATTTGGTGTTGTTTTTATCAAAAAAACATAACATAGCAAATTTTGTACATCCCTAGCACGGTGAAATTTTTTTAGTATTTTTAAAATTGCTTCATTGAGAAATTAGCTAATATTATTTAGTTGATGCATGATTTTTTTGATAATTTTTTAATGAATATTTGATTTTTTACTAATTTTCTAAGTGGGCACTTCCTGAAAAACAAAATTTTTGCCGTGCTACCCCTACAAATTTTGGAAACTAATTGATTTAAAAAAAAAAAAATCTATAATGGAGTCTAGTTTCTAAAAATGTAATGTATTTGAAATTTTGATGAGTGGTTCATTTATAATGAAAGAAGCTCCAAACACTGCTTTTTGCTAAGAAAGACACACACAAGAAAAAGAAATTATAGATGAAAGGCTTAACACTATCAAAAAGTGAAAAAAATACATCATTGGATAGCTAAGAGAGAACCTAAAATTACCCAGGTGTTTGATTTGATTGACATTGAAACACATGCAATCCTAGTGATGAGCACGAACCCGATTATGTGAAATATTGTAGAATTTACAAAAACATGTCTTTGGTCATTGTCAACCCTACCGAATTGGCAAGTTTGTGAGCTCACTAGCTTGCCAATTTTCTCACATGATTTTTCTGATGGAATGCCTTAAAGTAATGTGGCATGACATGATTGTAAGTATTTTATATGAAGCCTTGAATGAAATATATGTATCTCTCTTCTCGAGGTAAATATTCACATGCCCATGTTGTGGCATGCTAAAGCACTGTAGAAACCATCCAAAGAGAAATTAAAGTATGAATCAATAATGGTTTCATTTTTCACTAACTAATAGCTATAACAACGAATGTAAATTGAAATTTAGTAATCCACCTCATACCTCCTTTGTGAGAGCCATTGAGGACTCTATAGAAGATGAAACACCGAGCTCCATTTTCCTATGAGCATTCAAAGGTGTGTCCGCTTCCAACAACTAATAATAAAACAACAAATTATTCAATCATGAAAAACTACAATAGTGATGTGCGCCATGGCTTATAATGTATGAGATAATGAAAAAAAAATTGAGTACTTATTAAATTATATATTTTTTACTATCATGCTTACTATTTTCCCTATCCATAGCTTGTTTGAAAGCACCTTATTTTAGGCTTTTACCCATAGCAGCAAGGCGGTGAACCGTTTGATAAAATGTTTTTGTAGACATGTATGATAACTGTGTAGCATAGAGAAAGCAGTGAACTATTTGAAAAAATGCCTCAAATAAATTGGGTTTCATGGTGATGGAATTCCATTACAAACAAATGTGTCATGGCATTCCATCACCATAAGACTGCATTTCTTTGAGGCATTTTTCAAACAGTTCATTTCCTTCTCTATGGTATTATGTTGGGATGGGGTAGATGGTATAGTGTGGTCTTGGTTATGAGATGGAGGGAGATCATGACATGAAGAGGGAGGGGTGGGGACATGAACGAGTTGAATAAAAGGTGGAAGGTTCCATGGATTGGTAAATTGAGGATGAGGACCTTGAAAATAATTTGGAGTGGAATTTTTGCTAAAGGGTTGGTTTATATTCTTCAAGAAGTGAGTTGTTTGAAAAAATGCCTTAGAGAAATGTGGTCTCATGGTTATGGAAAGGCATTCCATCACAATGAGACCACATTTATTCAAGGCATTTTTTCATACTACTCACTGCCTTGACTATGATGTTGTTTACTATTATGCTTTTATAGATTTTTTCCAAGCATCCATAGTTTGTTGGAAATCACCTATTTTAGGATTTTAGTCATAGCAGCAAGGAAGTGAGTAGCTTGATAAAATTATTTGGTACACTTCTATGGAAAATGTGGTACCATAGAAAAGGTGGTGAGTTGTTTGAAGAAATGCCTCGAAGAAATGTGGTCTCATGGTGATGGAATGTCATTCCATCACAATGACACCACATTTCTTCGAGGCATTTTTTTCAAACTACTCACTATGTTCTCTATGATATTGCTTACTATTATGCTTTGATAGATTTTTTCCAAGTATCCATAGTTTGTTGCAAAACACCTTTTTTAGGCTTTTAGCCATAGTAGCAACGAAGTTCAAGTAGTTTGATAAAATGCTTCAGTAGAGATGTATGGAAAATGTGGTAGCATAGAAAAGGTGGTGAACTATTTGAAAAAATGCCTCTAAGAAATGTGGTCCCATGGTGATGTGTAATGTCATTCCATCACCATGAGACCGCCTTTCTTTGAGGCATTTTTTCAAACTACTCACTGCCTTGTCTATGCTATTACTTACTCTCATTCTTTGATAGATTTTTTCCAAGAACCCATAGTTTGTTGGAAAGCACCTTTTTTTAGGCTTTTAGCCATAGCAGCAAGTAAGTGAATTGTTTGATAAAATTATTTTGTAGAAATGTATGGAAAATGTGGTAGCTTAGAAAATGCGATGAGATGTTTGAAAAATGCCTCAAAGAAATTGGGTCTCATGGTGATGGAAATCACCATGAGACATCACCATGAGACCCAATTTCTTTGAGGAATTTTTTCAAATAACTCATTGCCCTATCTATGCTATTGCTTACTATTATTCTTTCATATATTTCTTCCAAACATCCATAGCATAGACAAGGTAGTGAATTGTTTGAAACGACACCTCAGTAAAAAGTGGTCTCATGGAATGCCATGACAAGCAAATGTAATTGGAAGTTGCTCCTAGTTATTACTTATGCTATGTGAAGTAATTGCATCACTACTTACGTTGACTTTCTAAACTTGACTATATTGTAGTTGAAGTTTTGTCATCTATCAACATCTAGTTATTAGTTATCGAATGTGAAGTAATACTTTGCCTTTAAAAGATGTGCAATGCAATGTAATCTGTTAGAACCAAAAAATTTCATCAAAAAACCTAAGTGATTTCCACTATTTTCCATTTAAACCTTAAGGTTTTTCCCATTTGGACCTAATATTCTTACTATATTTTTCATGAAAATGCTTTCTACCCCCATCAAAAATACTCAAACACATATATTCCTTGTGCCGTTTCCTTTAATTTCATATTTTGTATTACTTACCGCTTTACCACAGCCTCCCACAATGGGCTCGCGGTATGGTGGTAGCATTCAACAGGAGGGCATAAGGTTCATACCGACACACCGCATGCGGTCAATTCATTGATCGTGGTATCGTGGTGGCGGTGTGATAACCAGAAAAGGTGGTGGTGAACAGTCAAAGATGGCAGTCAAGATCTTACCGCGGACAATCTATGAGTAGACTGCGGTAATAGTTAGTGAAGTGGTGAGGCAGTGGTTAGTGGTGGCTACCACGGTACCGTTGGCAGTCAGCACAGTGACCATGGTAGGGCGGTAAACAATGGAGATGACTGTAGCGATAGACAAAAAAGATGATAGTGGTTAATAAACAAGCTATCGCAGTACCATGAGGAGGCATCAAGCAAGCCACGGTAACGCAGTAATAGTGAGGGATGACAGTGAAGGTCGGTCACTGCGCAATCGCGGGTGGAAAATTCAAAGCAACGGTGAAGCGGTATGTATAAGGGGAAGATTCACGGCATCCAATAAAGTGTAATGCACAGTGCGATAGAGTATTAAAGAAAAAATTAAAAGGAAGAACTATTGTAAAAAATATTTAATTTTCCAAGAGGCAATATAATTAAATATTTTAATCTCTATCAAAGAATTCAAACAGTTGTAACATAAAATTGAAGGGTCACGACCCTTGGAATGTATTGTATAAATCTATTGTAAAAACAAAAAGAGGGGGGAGGAGGAGTCAAATTTTTCTAACTGGGAATATAAAAATGACAGACCTTTTGGAAACAAAATTAATGGACAAATTATTTTGAACTAGTGAATTTCATTTTGTGTTCAGTTGTTGTGTTATAATTATTTATATTTCTTATGTAGTTATTTCCAACTTGCAGTCCTCTGATCATTTAAATCAATATGTCAAGCATGTGTTTGGTTTATCAAGGTGTAATTTTTCACTTTGTGTGATTTCATTAATTGGTGTCTACATGTCAAAATTAAATTCTTTTAATAAAACATAGTGGTCTTAGGATTTCTTTTGGATTGTTGAAGAAGAACTTGGTAGGAAAATATTCCAGCACTATTTATGCAAGCCATAAATTAATGAAGTCATGTGCCAGTCATTAGGTTTCATTTTTCAAAGTTCCAAACAACTAGAATTATGACAGAGAGGGAAAACACAATTCATAGTATTTGACTCCATTGCCCATGTGGATAGAAGGCACTGATCTGCCTCAACCCAGAGATCAGATTTCATACAATTATTATTTTCAAATCCTTTCATTTATGTAGTAGGAGCAGGAGTAGTTTTAGTGATTTTATCTGTCCACTACCTTTTTCCATTGTGGATAGATTGATCAACCAGGAAACACATTTCAATCTTCATCATTCATATAGGTTCACCTGCCTTGGTCTAGCAAAACCTAAAGAGAAGAAGGTTCAATTGCATCAATTGGCCTTGTACGTTGGCCAAAAGTGTTGTGAGAGCTTGGCAACCTCTCATGGTTCAAACCTGCATTTTTGAGACCCAACAATTTGGTGACTCTACTGGGGATTTACTCAGGAAGATTTTTCAGCCTTTCCATTTATAGAGTCAGCAAAATTTTACATTTTCTTGGAGATTCCACTGGGGCAAACTAAACAATATCACAATCCATTTCATTTTCCTACTTTTGGAAGAGTAGGTGGCAACTCTTTTTTAGATTTGATAAATAATGCATGGATATTGTGGAACAGACACATTTTTTCAAGATGTCAGAAGAAGAGAGAAGACAACAGTCAATAAGAGAATGTTAGGAATTGAGATAACAAATGCTACAAGTGAACCAACAATTGCTGCAATTGGGAGTCAAAAGTGTTCCATATACAGTCACCAAATGGGTCATCATACAGTGAGAATGAAGACACAAGTGCCAAGAGATATTGGACACCACAAGTGCCCTATGATGCAACTAAGGAGAACTCTGGAAACAAAGGCAATGTACTATATTCATAGAAAAGTAATTTTGATGAGTATATTCAAATTGAAGAGAGAGGCAAAAATCTTGTGTATGTTTTTTTTTATATAACGAGATATAAGGGATAATCTATGAGTTTTTTATACAACAGGATGGTAGATGTCTGTATGAAATTACCTCCTCATTTTAGGCTCACAAGACCCACATTTGTTGCACAATTTTTGAGAGCAGTAGAACCTGAATCAGTTTATTGGTCAAAGTTAGTAAAACAACATGCCTTTGATGTAGTACATAAATTTATTGATTCCATGCTTGGGACAAGGTATGTGGATAATATCAATAGTGTTCCAGAAGCTGAAATTGAAGAAGATGTCATGCCTTCCAACAATGAAGATATGGAGTTTTTTTCTTGTATGACAGATTGTGATTCAAATTGTGAAGATGAAAATGTGGATGTTGATCTACAATAGGATGATTATTGTAGTTCTTATGAAGATCAAGAAGAGAAATAAATTGTAGAAGATACGGAAGCAAAAACATTTTCACTCAGCAGTGAGCAAGTTTTAGATTTACTGACTCTTGAATACTAGAAGTATGCACATAAATATGTTTCCAGAATTTTTTCTCCGACATATATCTGCTTTGACAGTGAAGATACTATGTGCAACAATTCAGATGACTCCATGAGAATTTCTCAGACTAGTGAAGAGATCCTTGAAGCTGATCAAGAATACTTGTATGTCCAAGAGGAGGTATGTGATTTAAATTATTTTTTCCTGCAAGAGAAAGATGTTGATCTACATGATGATGAGTGTTCAAAATTTGTTGATTCAAGTATGTGTGAAGAAGACTGTATGGATCAAAAGTGTGTGTCAGTGCCAACTGATGATAGGAAAATGGAGAGTAGCTATGATTTGATTGTTTTAGAGGATGTTGATGAGATTGAATTTTCTAGTTTCCATAAGAAGCATTCAGATTTTCAGGTCCCAATGCAGTTGTAGGCACATTCAGCAACATATGACAGTGAGCATGCCTATGAACATTTTGCTAAATGTGGATACATTTTGTATGTCGAGGGTGATAAAAAAATTTCATATGATAATAAGAATGATGAAATGCAGAGTGATGAAATGAATATGAAACAAATTGAACACAATTATTTCCTCAAAGTTTTCAATGGCAGTGCATGTTGCAGAGTAGGTGGAATGGATAGTTTCAAGAGAAACCTGATGAGTTCTATTCAGAATAAGGTCTATGACAGAGTAAAGTGCAAGGTTTTCTTTTTGGGTGGTCAGGGGCCATCCTTTATGGTTTAATTTTTCAACCATAGTAGACATAGAGGATTAGGGATTGCCAGTGCATGGACAATTCCTAACAAACCTCTTTAATCATTCTCTTCCATGCACAATACTATTTGAAGGGTCTGGGTTTGCCAATACATGGACATTCCAAGAAACTCCCTTGTTGAAAACTTTGGTTTTCTTTCCGTGTACAGTAGCCTAGGATCATTTCCCATTCTCCATTTTCTCCTTTTCATATCCTTCACCTTTTCATTCCCTCCATTCTTCATTTGCCTTCATTTTTCACGTTTTTGCTCAGTCTGCTCTACCAAAGAATTCTGGATTCTTGCAGTGATTTGCAAAATCACTCATCCCCAACAAGAGCCACCCTTAGAACCTAAAAATTTCATCAAAAAACTGAAGTGATTTCCACTATTTTCCATTTAAACCTTAAGGTTTTTCCCATTTGGACCTAATATTCTAACTATTTCTTTCATGAAAATGCTTTCTACCCCCATCAAAAATATTCAAACACATATATTCCTTGTGTCACTGCCTTTAATTTCATATTCTATATTACTTACCGCTTTACCGTGGCCTCCCACAATGGGCTCGCGGTATGGTGATAGCAGTCAACAGGTGGGTATAAGGTTCATACCACCACACCGCGCATGGTCAATTCATTGACCACGATATCGTGGTGGCGGTGTGATAACCAGAAAAGGTGGTGGCGAGCGGTCAAAGATGGCAGTCAAGATCTTAGTGCGGTACTACGGACAGTCTTCGAGTAGACCACGATGATCGCGGTAATAGTTAGTGAAGCGGCGAGGCAGTGGTTAGTGGTGGCTACCGCAGTACCACTGGAAGTCAAGTCAGTGACTGTGGTAGCGCGGTAAACAATGGAGATGACCGTAGCGGTAGACATCAAAGAAGATAGTGGTTAATAAACGAGCTACCGCGATACCATGAGGAGGCATCAAGCAAGCCACGGTAACGCGGTAATAGTGAGGGATGACAGTGAAGGCGATCACCACGTAATCGCGGGTGGAAAATTTAAAGCAGCGGTGAAGCGGTATGTATAAGGGGAAGATTTGTGGCATCCAATAAAGTGAAATGAACGATGCGATAGAGTATTAAAGAAAAAATTAAAAGGAAGAACTATTGTAAAAAATATTTCATTTGCCAAGAGGCAATATAATTAAATATTTTAATCTCTATCAAAGAATTCAAACAGTTGTGATAGAAAATTGAAGGGTCATGACCCTTGGAATGTATTGTATAAATCTGTTGTAAAAACAAAAAGAGGGGGGAGGAGGAGTCAGATTTTTTTGACTGGGAATGTAAAAATGACAAACCTTTTGGAAACAGAATTAATGGACAAATTGTTTTGAACTGGTGAATTTCATTATGTGCTCAGTTGTTGTGTTATAATTATTTATATTTCTTATCTAGTTATTTCCAACTTGCAGTCCTCTGATCGTTTAAATCAATATGTCAAGCATGTTTTTGGTTTATCAAGGTGTAATTTTACACTTTGTGTGATTTCATTAATTGGTGTCTGCATGTCAGAATTAAATTCTTTTAATAAAACACAGTGGTCTTAGGATTTCTTTTGGATTGTTGAAGAATAACTTGGTAGGAAAACATTCCAACACTATTTATGCAAGCCATAAATTAATGAAGTCATGTGCCATTCATTAGGTTTCATTTTTCAAAGTGCCAAAAAACTAGAATTAAGATAGAGAGGGAAAACACATAATTCATAGTATTTGACTCCATTGCCCATGTGGATAGAAGGCATTGATCTGCCTCAACCCAGAGATCAAATTTCATACAATTATTGTTTTCAAATCCTTTCATTTATGCAATAGGAGCAGGAGTAGTTTTAGTGATTTTATTTGTCCACTACCTTTTGCCATTATGGTTAGATTGATCGACCAAGAAACACATTACAATCTGCATCATTCATATAGGTTCACCCATCTTGGTCTAGCAGAACCTAAAGAGAAGAAGGTTCAATTGCATCAATTGGCCTTGTACGTTGGCCAAAAGTGTTGTGAGAGCTTGGCAACCTCTCGTGGTTCAAACCTGCATTTTTGAGACCCAACATAATCAATGATATGAATATAAACTACACAAATCTATTAAGTACAATTCATTAGTTAAACTCTTTATTTTATTACTTGTGTGAAGATTTTTCCAACTCCACTGGCACTTGGAGATGTTGTCATGAAACCTCCAATATTAGCCTATTCAACATCCAAAATTATATATTAGAACACCACTCATATAACAATGCTATCAATATGTAATAAATTTATAGTTGTTTACTAGTTACAAACCTTAATGGTAGATGCAATGGATTAATAAGAAGGTGCAGCACCGGTGTATCTAGTATCAACACTATGACCCTAAAATTTTATTACAATTGTAAAAATAAATTAGTTAATCTTTCATTTCAAAAATGAAATTTAATACATTAAATTCAATTAACATGCTAACATTTACCTGAGTATTGATGTCATAAGCTTGATTCAAAATGTCAGCTTCCCTTGTCATCTCCATAGCTATAGACATATCTTATGTAGTAGCCTCTTTAGTATCGATGGGGTCATATGTACAAGTCCCCCCACAAACTTGACACGAATGGGGTGGAAGGCTAGCACTCGAAGACTCCCCTCTCCCCTCAATGGTGATGTACTATAGGACTAGCATGTTGGATGACACTCTGGGTCAAAGAGGTGATAGCCTGCAAAGTTTCTACCCCGAAACTCTCCTTTGTGATGGAAGGGATAACGATGTGCTCATGATTCGTCCTGGAAAGAGCTCGTCTCGCTTGCTACCTACGATCTAGACATTGTGCACCAGGCCTATCTTGATCTGACCCCCCACCTCTCCCCTGCAAGTCCCTCATATCAAAATAATTCAATATTGTTTTAGGATGAACTCATAGTATAGTTTCATCAGGAAATATTGTGGGACTTTGCAATTATTGCATGGTGAGTAATAAAAAACCATGTACCACCTATCCCAAAAATGGTTCCTAATCCCTTGGTGGTGGCACCAATGGATAGGAAACCTCTTCGTATTGAGGCCAAGATTTTGATTTATGTGTGGGTCAGTGAATAATGAGCACAAATATAATTTTGTAATTTTTTCATCTTTTAAATCTTTATATGATAATTTATCTCGGTAAAAATTCCTAGTCGCATGCCTCCTATCTTGCCAACCAATTAATTTTTTGTTGATTGCATCTACATTTCTTAATAGTTCTTTAAGAGAATTTGCAAGTGTTATTCTCTCCTTGGTTTAACTTGTTGGATCATTCAGCCTCATGATTAACTCCTCAATTTTTATTTATTGTTTTTAATTTCACCCATTAAATTTTGTTGAGTGTTAGGAAGATGTTGAGGGATTGGTGGAGGAGATTTTTGTTGTGGTTGTTGAACTTGAGGATTTTTTTGACATTGTTGTTGCTCTGCTTGTTGAGGATTTTGTTGATTTTTTTGTTGCTCTACTTGATGAGTATTTTCAGGAGGATTTTGAATAGGCTTTCTAGGATCATTATCATCTCCTATAAATTTAACAAATGAATATCAAAAACAACCTAAAACTAACAAATTCACAACAAAAAACAAACAATCCTTACCTCTTTGTCCTCATCGATGTGGCGGCATCCTGGCTAAAAAATAGCAACAATTTTATGAAAAACTTGCAAGATTCACTCCTCTCAAAATGAGAGGGCACAAAAGAAGGGTATTTGGCCATGGGTAGAAAAAAATAGTCACAAAGCAAATGAGCTCGATTTCCTCTTTTTTTCTTTTAATTGCTCATAAAGTGAGACTGTTATTTTGTGCTCACATTATAACATGAGCGTGGAATAGGCTCGACACACCAAGCCATAACGTGAGCATGTTATAATGTGCACGCATTATGAGCTATCATAACTTTTTTTAAAATTTGGCCACAAATTGGCCCCCCATATTTTTGCACCCGCCCAATAATATTAAGGAATATTCCTCTTGCAATTAAAAAAAGGTTTAACAAGTACATCTTGTATGCCTACTTTAGTCTTACCCATTCCTAAGAAAAATGGGAAATTATATCTATGGATTTTATTACTAGGTTACCCAAAATAAACATAAAGACTAATCTTTGTCATGGTGGGTAGACTGACCAAGAATGCATGTTTTAATGACATATCCTTCAATTTCAATGCTTCCCAAGTTGCTAATTTACTCTTCAAAGAGATTTCCAAATTGCATGTGTTACCTAAGAACGTTGTTAGAGGTAGGGATAATAGGTTTTGAGTCATTTTTGGTAAGAATTATTTCATTTGGTGGGAACAAAGCTCACCCCTAGCACAAGTTATCACTCTCGGATAGATGGGAAAACTAAAATTATCGATAAATAGATTGAATGGTATATAAGAAATTATATTTTTAGGTAAAAATAGACTAGGTCAAATTTTACATTTGGGAGAATATTTTTATAATACCCCCTACCATATGTCCATAGTTATGTCACCATTCATTCATTTGTATGGATTTAATGGTCTAACCTTTGTGGATATTTCAATCATAAAATATAAGATTCCAAGAGCAACAAATATGATCATGTAGAACCAAGAGGTATTGAAATTCATCAAGGACTATCTTCAACATGCCTAGAACTGTCAAAAGATTTATGCAAACCAACAACATATCAAAATATTTTTGAAGTTGGAGACATGGTTTACCTAATGTGACAAACCTATAGGAAATATACGTTGAAGAAGGAGCAAAAAAATTAAAATCCAATTATATGTTCCCTAAAAGATTATAAGAAAGGTGGGAGAAGTATCTTATGAACTAAAGCTACCCAAGACTAGTAGAATCCACAAAATATCCCATGTTTCTTGACCTAAAAAGGCATTGGGGCAGTACAGTGTACCATCTAAAGAATTGTCACATTTAGATGGTGAAGGAAGACTCATTATAATATTAAAATATGTCATTGATGCTTAGGAAAGAAAGGTGAGGAATAGAGCCATTAGCAAGTATTTGGTGAGGTGGAAGGATTTTTCAACTAAATATGTTGCATGGGAAAGAGCCAACATCCTAAAGCATCTAAATTTTAATTTCTTGAGGGAAATAAATCATGGGGAGGAAGGACTATCGTGTTTCTTTTTTCTATAATATTTTGGATTCGCATAGGGAAATATGAGTGTTTAAATTGGTTTCCCAAGTTATGGATTTGTAGGTGTTATGTAATAATCTGATCATTTTTAAAATGGTATTAGCCAAGGATTATGTGTGGGTGTATTTTAGAGAGAAAGGAAAGAAATTTTAAAATTTCATATTTAATCAAGATAGGGTTTGAGAGAAGGCATGCTTGTTTATCTACTAATTTCCCTTGAATAGGTTAGACATTTTGTTCATCTATCATTGGATATGGAGGATGGAAACCCCCCAATTTTTATAACTAGTGAGTGGATAGAAACCCTTGAACCAATATTAATAGTATCATACACGGATTAGATTTGTAGCTCATTATTTTTTGTTCAAGTAGGTCTTATAGTGCCTATTTGTCTGAATGCTTAGATGAATCTCTTAGTAGCTATGACTATATTTTTTATTTTTGTAGATTTTCTATATCTTATAGTAATATTTTTTCTTGAAATTTATAACAAATTGAATTTTTTTAAGTGTAATTATTTATTGTACTAAGAGGATTAACCAGTTATTTTGAAATGCTATGTTAATTGATTTTTTTTAAAGGTATTATCATTCATTTATATGTGTGATATTATTTATATTATCTATTGTAATAGATCTAATTTAAAATAATATTTAATCATTAGTATCCCACGTAGTTAAATCAATTATAAATATACAATACCCCTATTTAGGGATATTACACACGCTAAGCCTCTCAATATCAAACCAATTTGGTTTAGGATATTGAATCTTCCTCTCTAGTTCTATGAAGGTTCCGACTATGAGGTCATTAGTATTATAATTGGTCTCTTTTGGAAGGTTTAATATACAACTTCCTTCATGGGTCACTCTACATTTTATTATATTTTATTGGGAATATATATCTCCAAGTATTTGTATAGGGATACTTATTGATGGTGGGGATAGACCTTGATCTCAATTGTTGGACTATGAGGGCGCCACATTCAACTATAGGTGATTCTTTACCATCAACCACTTGAATTTAGATTTTTTAACCTCTTGGCACAAGGGTGAAAGTATGTAGTAGAATAATTCCCATAACAATCACTTAAATGTTAATGAATTTTACTCTTTGGTTGATGGATCCTTTCATGATGTTAATTCTTCTCAAGAAGATAGATCTTATCATCACATTCCCCCTATAGGGTTTTGTACTCTTGAGAGAATCCCTCACATGGTTGGAACAACTTTGCTAAGTATTACTCCTATGGATCCTTTGGGTCCCATTGGTGACTCCCACTTGGCTCTTAATATGGTTTATAAACTTCCCATTTCCACTATTATTGTTCCTCCCTCAACTTCAACGTAAAATTCATCAACTTTTGAGGTGGTTGATCATCAATTATATTATCCTACTATATATTCCTTTGTTTGCATTACACCCATGGATGGGCCCTCTGAGGGGGTGTCTCTCCCTTTTGTTAGGTCTAAGGACTTAAATATGTCATTTATTAGATAATTATTCAAAAGAAGAAGAAAGGTCTTCCCAAATCTATCTCTCAATCGCATACCAAAGTTAAGGGTGTGAGTTTGAACAAGGTGGGGTCTAGAATTATTTATGTTGGAACCATGGGTACTATTTTATGTTTGGAAACATGGTTCCAATTATGTTTAGATCTTACTTGGTAACTTGGCTATAGTTTTATAATTTTTTTCCAATTTGATATATTATTTTCTTATTTTTCTTTTGATGTACAAGGTTTATGGTATTTTCAAGATCATTTTATCTTAGTAAAAAAAAAATTCCAAAAAAATCCTTACATAAATGTGACAAAGATTTCAACTTCTAAATGTTTAACATACATTCCCTAAATATTATCATGGGAGAATTTTATTTAATAATGCATTTAGAATTAATCATTGGGAAATTACATAACTAACATCCTCTTAGAATTTATTAAAAACATCCTCCTAAAACTTATTAACACGTCAAGGGTAAATATTTTGATAGATATTTCCATTACAATTTTTATTGTAAACATTTATGTAGATAAAAAACCACCTACAAGGAACATTGACTTAACTATTTGACAAAAAAAGAAATGGAATGCGAAGGAGGAGGCGGGAATAGGATTCGTTCTAGGAGTTTAAAATCTTCTGATGCATATGGTGAGGATGGTTCAAATCCTGATGATGAGGATGATGTTTGATGGAACTTCAAATTTTTTCTCTTTGAATTCCATTTTATCTTGCCCTTGTCCTGGTCTTTCAAACTATTTGGGAAATGCCTAAGGTTGGGGTTCTACTTTTGTCTTTATGAAAAACCCTAGTTTTTTTTCATACGCCTTGGGTGGGATCTATTTGGTCGTTACCTTTTTGAAGTGGGTTTTAAAACAACTTGTGCCCCATCACTTCGTCTAAGTCGGGCCCCTTTTGATTTATTGTTTTATTTCCTTCACCTCACTTTATTATTCCCTAAGTCTAGGTTGGCCTCGTGCCCCCATGTTTAAAAACAACTTAAGCCATTCTTTTTCGTCAACCTAGGTGATGTCCCCTTGTGCCTTTAATAATGTTTTATATTTTGCAGGGAACAATTTTAAGTGATCGTCGATCAACCAACATTTTATCTCAGTCGTTCCCTACAATCTCGTGATGAACCCACCATGGAGTCTCACCTAATTTTGATATCACGAGCGAGTGCCACATGTCTCACTAGAAGAAGCCGAAGAGATGATAAAAATGCTTTAATATATTTGTCAGGTTTTTAATATGTTATATGGCGGGTTACTAAAATGATTACAAGATGTGTGTGCTTCAAATCAACGGTGATGTTATAATCTTGATGGGAAAGTTGCTCGATCCAGTTAATTACAATGTTGATGACTAGATTGAGTGAACATGGTTTCCGATGGTTTGGATCTACGGTTCCCCTCCATCGCGTGATCAGAAGTTGCGAGATATTTATTGATCACAATATCACGGGCAAGCACCACGTGGACTTCTTTGGCAATGCATAGTATGGTGGGCCCTTTTTGCCATGATGGAAATTATGTCAGCTTGTTTTTTAAGGTAGTTGTTCGATGATTTGACAAAAGTGATGGATCGACAACTGATATTTGAATTTGCATCAAATGCGATTGGAGTCGTTTGTCCAATGCGCGAGAAAATATTTAATAGCGGACGAGATGTCTACTGGCTTGATTTGATCGATATAAAGCAGTTTTTTTTGCCCTATTTTCTCACAAAACATTCAAGCATCTTTGCAAAGCCATTTCAAAGCCAAAGATGAAGTTATGAGTTGTCATAGTAAGGATTTGGTTTTCTGCAAGGCACAATGTCGTGAGTTATTTTCTATGCTTCCTGGTTAATTTGATTGAGAATTTGGGGAAATTTGTGGTGTGCTTGTCAAAAAGCTTATTGATATTTGTTTTAGGGTTATTGGTTAATTTAATTGTGAGAAATTGCAAGGTTATATTCTATAATTTCGTATTCATGTTTAGCCTTAGTTGTGTGAAGTTTGAAATATCAAGGAAGCCCTAGTTTATCTAAGATGGCACCGTCAAAGCAACATTCTAGCCATCTTGATTATTTACATATAAATTTATATGATGACTTCCTGCATCAATTGTCATCATTAACTAATGATAGGAATAAGGGGTTGGTCTTGATATGTGGAAGAACCTTAGGGGAGGGATGAGTTTGTAACTGTTCCAACATTGTCGCTGCTATGGTTCCCATGACGGTTCTGGAGATAATTAGTTTGTGGTATGGACAACGGAATTTTCCTCACCCCTTCTCGAATGGTTGGAGATATGACATGGGGAAGCTGGTGGTACCAAATGTATTCCCTCATGTGTATTTTCTTAGGGCAATGGCAGCACGATATGACCCTGTTACACAAGTGATAAGAGATAATGATGGAGGGATCATGCTGAGTATAAACAAAGAATAATTTTTAATGGTTTTTTATTTGAGTGAGTCTAGTACTTTCCTAGATCCTATTGATCTTAAGGAGATGAAACAGGAGTATGGGAGGTTGAATTCACTTTACATAGTTAAGTTACTTCGACCTCATTTGGCTAGGGCAGGAGGTTCAAAGTTTTATATCAGCCCTAGTGACCAAGAGCCTTTCAAATTAAATTGTTTTGAAAATCATTTCTTGGCCACCTTTTACTCATTGTGCCATATTTTAGGTTTTAGCCCCAGCACAGTAATACCAATTACTTATATGTTCATGGGGGTGCAAATACAACACCCTAATTTCTTAGTGGTTTTTTATTTTGCCTCCTTTTTGGCCGAAAAGATACATGAAGGGTTGTTGAAGTTGCAAAAAAAGGATGCAAGCACTCCATTTTTTTTGTATTCCATGTTGATGCACATGTTCTTGTACAAGAATGCTGATTTCTTTTATGAGAATATGGAGCTAAGGAAAATGGTTAATAGAGAAATATTACCAGTGCAGGCATGGACTACAGATTTGTCATATAACAGAGAAAGTGCTAGCTATGTGCAATTTGACAACTATTTTTCTTCTAGATTGAAGGCATGGCCAATTGTTAATATACCTAGAATCCTTGAGGAGTTGCATGATTTCCTCAAACCAAAGATGAGGAAGCCAAAATTGAGAATTTTTCACAACTGGGGTGACATTATCCCATACCCAGTCAACAATTTCTTGAGAATGTATGGTTTCCAAGGAAGCCCGCATATCCTACCATATAATGTGCCACCAAGAGTATGATTTGCAAAAGTTATGTGGCAGATTGGTTGTATCCATGAGAGCAACCTTACCGGGAAGGGTAAAGGAACCTTTTTCCCTGATTACATTGTGGTGTCAAATTTTTTGTTTTCAAAGGGAGGTTGGGTCCACTTTGGGAATTTTTTTGATGATTATCACTTAGGGTGTGGTCCTAAGCGACAACATGATCTTGAGGGCTTATTTTCCCTTTTCAGACAACAAATAAAGGGTGGTAAGTTTGTGCATGAGTTTAACTTTCCTAAGGATCTAATTAGGAATGAATTTGATCTAAATAAGTAGGAGTTGAGCAAGGAGAAATGGATAGATTATAAAAATATATTAGCCATTGTACACAAAATGGATCCTAAATATGATCCATTGATGGATTTTAGTCCATTTCACAAGAAAATAGAATTTTTCATGGAAAACTTCAAGGAGATCATGGGCATCTTAATGACCAAGAAGATAAACTTGGAGTTAGATCAAGGTATACAAGAGCAAGATACTAGGTCAATTGAAACAAGGCCAACCTATCAACCTATAGAGAAGTGGACTATCTATAGAAGGAAAATAAATGAAAATAGTGATGAAGAAGAAGAGGATGAAAAAGGAAAACAAGTAATGAAAGCATCGACACAGCCAGGTCCAAAGTTCAAAGCACCTAGAGGAATCAAAATTATGAATTTGGAATCATCGCCAATGGATAGCCCTTCACCACCACCATCAGAGCCAAGCCCTAAGAGGAAAAGGATTGAGAAAGTACAAGAGGATCTAATGGATGAAATTGTTGTCACAAACCAGGATATACATGTTGGTATGCCTTCTCCCCTAGGCCAGCTGAATTGATCTTTCCTAATTTAGATTTGAAAGGAAAGTGTGTACAAGATGCAAGGATGGAGGAATGCAAGGCCTTTTTGGATGATCATGCATTTATCAAGACTCCAGTTTTCCTATAATTAATATGGAGAATGAAACTAGAGTATCAAGACAAGTGCAAGAAGAGAAGAGAAATGATACCAGACAGGTCAGATCAGGAGAATGATGATGAGGTAAAAAATGAATTGATGGAAGAATTTAAGAGCATCACTCCTAAGGAGGGGAGAAAAATAGTGACTCAGGCTGGTGTATTGATTTTGCCTAAGTGGGACATAGCTGATGTAGTATATTTTAATGCTATTCTAAATTCCAAGCATCCCCTGTAGGATTCTGAAGAAGAGGTCAAGGCAACATTGCAAGATTTTGCCTTTAGTGAAGAATATGAGACCTTAGCAATTTGGAATTTAGCCCCTCAAGGTAGAAAGCCTAATGTCACTGATATTAACCCAAACTTTAGAGGAGGGTTGATAATAAAAAGAGCCTCAGAGACCTCAACTATAAAGGCTACTAACCTGACTGTGAATGTGGCCAAATTGGCCCAAAAGACTACTAAAATAGAGGGGGCTAAAAATAAAATCCTAATGGAGAAGTATAACTTCATAATTGGAGAGTGTAGCAAGGTGCAGCAAAGGAATGTTGAGCTGAAGACTGAGTTGGATAAATTGAAATACAGGCATATTGGGGAGACATCAAGTGCTCTAGGTATCATGACATTTCCTTCCATATCAGGATCAGTGCCTCCTACTTCTCCTATTGTTTCTACACCAAGGTCCTCCATCCAAACTCCTTCCTCTCAGTCCTGCATTGGAGCCAATTGAGGAAGAAGAATAATTCTCTGTTGATCCCACCAAGAAGAAGCTAATGCATAAGATTATAGAGTTACAGGAAGCCTTAAAGGAAAGTGAGGAGGGAGCACTTGTAAAACAAGATGAGATTGTTGACACAGTTTTGAGGCATTTCAATGAAAAGTTTGATGGTAGATTGCCATCAATGTATTCTTTATATTCTTTATTTTTGGATGCAATAAAGAATATTAGCAGGGATCAGAAGGTGTTGTTACCCATAATTGAGAAATGGATCCCTAGGGCCAATGATTTAGATATAATGTACAAAGCCTCAAGGTTTTATACAAATAATAGCCCCCAATCATTAAGGCCTACTCAAGTATTTGTAAAGTCTTTGCAAGGTTTTTAGGCCTTACCAGATGACTTGAGTAGGAAGATTAGAGATTTGGTGAAAAAAATTGATGATTGGAGTGACACGTTGTTACCTAATTTAATTAATAAGCAGGGAAATGTTAAATCACTAGAATAATTGTAGGATAGAGAAAATGAGGTCATCAATGCACAAATTAAATTAATTTGTGATGACTCGGATTATGATTTTTTAGTGAGCTGTATGGACAAGATCATTAGTACTAGCACATTTTTGGAATCTTTCGAGAGAGAAGCAAATCAGGTAGTGGTTAAGTACACACCTTATAGTGTTAAGGTGAATGAGGTAGTTAGTTTTGATTGGTCGACTGATGAAGAATATTAGAGATGGGTAAATGTATACTTAACCAAGGAAGAGTAAAAAAGAGTTGGCTATTGGTGGTTAACGACTCAGCTGTTGTAGTTACAATATATTTTGATTTTTTTCAGTGGCAATCTTGGCATAGGATTCTTGAAGTTTTGTTGTTGAATCAACCATTCTTATCGGAAGGGATGAACAAGAAGATTCTTCGAGGATCGATTGTTGTAAAAAAAAATTGAAATATCACAAGGCGGTCCAGGTGACTGATGACATGTGTACTTTTGGCCCGATGCTTGTTTGCTCCTTCATTTTCTATAAGAAGGATTTCAAGGCCAAAAGTAGGGGTTAGAAAGTTAGATAATTTTGATCGAGTTTAGGTGAAGCTGCAGAGCAATTGTAAAGCTTGATGGTTTTTAGTGAAAATGAAATTTAGGTTTTGAGTCATTTTGTAGTAGGTTTTGAACTCATGGGAATTTGATTTTTTATGGTAGTACTAGCAGTTGAATTAAAATGATTTATTTTGAACTCATGTCTCTCCATTATACAAGCATATCAGAATTTTGAATAAAATGATCAAGGGTTCTTTCGTTCATCTCACTGTTGTGGTGTGTATGATTCTTGTTCTAGCTTTAATTCAAAGAATTAATTAAAATGATTGAATGGGATTATAGGTGGATATGTTTTATATAAGGATTTGATAAGTAGTATTGGGTTGGAATACAGATTGATGATATTGTAAGTCAATATTATCAGAGATCTTACATGTTATGTGTTAAATTTTTCATAAACCTTTAGATGCTTATGAATTTGACTCCTCCAATGGTATATGGCATTGATCTAAGTTGTACATGTTCATCAAGTTTAGTATTTTTTTGTCTTTACTTAGAGCTTGCTACAAATTGCAAACCAATGACTATCTTATACTATTAAATGTTGTTGTAGTTATCTCATGCTCCAAATAGTTGATACTATTGATGAACAACCAATTCTTTTTGGTATTATCCTGTTATGTTGAGCTATTAAATGATATTATCTGTTGTTGTCAATGTTGTTTATAATATTGGTGCAGAGGTTGTAAAAACATTAAGGGATCACCCTCTTGGGTCTTGCAGAGCCCAAAATGTAGGAGGTTTGTTAAACTCCTCATCAGCTGGTCCAGGTCCTTCGAGCTACCCTTAATTGGAAATTGAAAGTCCATAGGTAGATTAGAAGATCAACTTGGTTATAGTAAAAACAACCAACAATATTGAGGGTTGGGGGCTAGTGGTTGGGCTACAATTGTTTGATGTTTGGGCACTAGGAGCTGGGTTGCAGCTTGCTATGGTTTGGGAGTTAGCGGTTGGGTTGTGGCTATTTATGGTTTTTGTGTGTTCGGAGCGGGTGTGTCTTGTGAGGCACTGGTTCTTTTCAGGATGTGGCTCAAGGTTATGGCTTTCTTTGTACTTTCATTGGTGTGTTAGAGGTGTGGTTATGCTTTCTGGTTTGGCCTTCACCCTGTTTCTTCCCTATAAGGGTTCCTTTTGGCTTACTTGGCTTACTTTGCTTGGCTCAGATCTTCACGGTGTGCATGATGTGTAGGGATTGGTGATGGTGGTTGGGCTACAATTGGATGAGATTTGGGCATTGGGGGTTGGGATGTGGTTGAATGTGGTTTGGGCACTAGTAGCTAGGCTACAGTCATTCCTAGTTGTTGTGTGTTGGGAGTGGGTGTGTCTTGTGAGGCTCTGGTTCTTTACAGGATGTGGCTCAGGGTTATGGATTACTTTGGACTCTAACCAATGTGTTAGAGGTGTGGTTGTACTTTATGGTTTGGCCTTCACCCTATTTCTTCCCTTCTTGGGTTCCTCTTGCCTTACTTTGATTGCTCTACTTTATTTTGTGTTGGTGTTGCCTTCTGGCTACCCTTGTTCTTAGTGCTTGATGGTGGAGGTCTTTCATTTTCCTCTAGTAGAGTGATTTTTGGTTAGTTATTGGCATGTTTTAGACCTTGATTGGCATGTAGGGTTGGAATTTTCTCTTCATTATCTTTCCTACTATCCACTCTCTCTCTATTCGGGGCTTTCCTTGCCTTGCCCCACTTCTTTATGGTACCTTTGGCCCTTTTTAGTGCTTGTTGTTTTGTTAGGAAATGTGGTTGCTCTTCTCTAGGTCCTACTTTGTAGTAGTGATGTTTCTCTTTTTAGCTCCTATGGGGAGTGTATCTCTTGGTTCTGGGTGCTTGGGGTGTCCTACGTGGAGTGGTTTTCAACCCTCATTTTTTTTTTGGTTTTGTTTCTTGGAAGGTTGTTGTGGTTGGTGGATGTGGTTGACACCATGGTTCTGCTAGGTGATTTTCTCTCAGATTTCTAGTATCTTTTGTTGTGCTCTATGCTCTCCCTCTTTTGGATCCTAAAGTTCATTTTTCAGGGTGGGGGTGCGCTTATTCTAACTATTTTTCTCCTTCAAATGTTATGGCTTTTGGCTTAGATGTTTCTTCCTTCATGGTTGTTTTTGGATATCTTTTCTTTCTCTTATTTTCTCCAGTTTATTGACTTACCAAAGGATTTTATGGTGTTCTATTCTATTGGTATAGCTACTTCCCTTCGATCTTTTTAGCTATGGTCTTCTTTGGAGGTGGAGAATTCCCCTTCGAAGGTGGAGCCCTCTTCTTTTGAGGTGGAGAGGTGGGTTTTGATTCTGGTGGGAAGTTCTATTTTATGTGGTTTAGGGACTCATTTCATCCTCTCTTATATAGGGAATCCCCTTCCTATTGAGGTGGAGGTTGGGTTGGTGTTGTAGGTCGAATTGTGTTATGTGGTTGTTGTGGCTCTTCAATATTTTACTTTGATTCCTAATTCTCCTATTGAGGTGAGGAGTTTTGTTTCGTTAGATGGTGTTGATAAGTGTTGTGCTATAGTCTGGTTGATATAGGCCGATGGTTACCTAGACATTTCAGGAAGTGTGTTGTTGCTTGGTGTTGATAAGTGTTGTACTACTACTTGGTTGTTTCAAGTTGATGGTTACTTGGCTGCTTCAGGTAGTTCTTAGATGCAATTCCATGTGTAATTGGTTGTTTTGGGTTTAAGGATCCCATTAAAACCTTTTCTATTTTCTGCAAATTTGTGTACTCATGCTGGTTTTTTGATAATCTACTTTTGGTTTGTTGCTAGTTGTCTTTGTTCTATGCTTTTACAACTTGGTCTTTTTGTGTGGGTTTTGGGTCCCCATCAAAACCTACTTGTTAATGGTTTCGGATCCATTCAAAACTTGTTATAAATGGTTTCGAGTCCATTCAAAACTTATTTCCCCCCTTAAATCAAAACTATTTGACAAAATACTAAATGTAAAAAATTCTAAAAATTCCTTTAAAAATTTAAACAAATGCTACTTATATTTTTCAATCCATATTTCCTAAATATTTAAATTAAACACTACCAACAAGTGTAAAGTGAGACTCCTCCCAAGCTATTGTTCAGAACCTAATAAACATGACACTATCAAAAAATTGTGCTTATTGCAAAGAATTATTTGAACCAATTGATTGGCATGTTAAGTTGTAGATTCCCTAGTCATTAAGAATAGCTTCAAAATTGTTCACTAGCCAAATAATAATTATGCAATATATTACCCTTTAAATGTGACTTGGTGTCAAATTAATATCCTAAAAGAATCTCTTGGATAAACATAACAAACTATTTATGTAACTTATAAAGTATTAATAGCTTGAAAGAGGACCTTGAGTACTTGTAGCTATAGCCACATTGTTGCGCAATATAATACCTTTGAAAGAGAAACCTGAGAAATCCCATCATTTATTGTTGCCACAACTACAACCAAACCTTCCCTTCTTTTGGAACCTCCAATTGTATCCTTCAAATAAAATACAAAAACCTCCTTTTTTACCTTCAAATCACCCCATTTTTATCATTCCAATAATTTTTAATGTTCCCCTCCTCATCATCTTTATGTAATTTGTCCTTTCCCTTATTCCCTCGGCCTTTCATAATAAAATATAATTATTTAATGCATTTTTACTTGAAACATGACATCACTTCATTTATTCCTTGCAACATTTTTCATCTCATATTATCTCCTTTTATTTAGTACCACTTAAATTAAATCTTTATCATCAATTTATTCATACTTCCCCAACTAGCTCTCAAAGAAATTTCCTTTAATTTATTTTCTCATTAATATCTATAATATTTACTAATGTGTTTATCCTAATGTGTAGGGTATAGATTTATTTTAGAGAGCCCGTGTTATCTAAATCTTGGAGTTGTCTACACTACAATACATTATGTTTGACCCCAAAAAATGGAGCCACTTTAGCTAATTCCTCTACTTTTTAAAGACATATATATATATATATATATATATATATATATATATATATATATATATATATATATATATTATTAATTAATTAAATATATTGTTTTTTATTAGAGGTAAAAAAATGGGTTTTGATGGGGCCTAAAACCCAGTACAAAGGAAAGAAAGCTACAAATAAGATAAATCATAAACCAACAACAACTCCACAACAATAGCTCTATAGCAACCTCTAAAAGATTAACATGACTACATGTTGCACCTTACAAACAAGCAAGGGCCTAAAACCCTTAAACAACCTAGTTTTATCTGAGACCAGAAACCCTTTTAGCTACACAAAGAACCCACCTACATCTGTCAAGCATCAACAAATTAACCACTCATGGAAGACACCACTAATCCAATAAATATTATCAGAATAATGGTGTAAGACACCATCAGGCCCCTAAGCAAAAACATGAGAAAATCCAAAATCCCCACCTCAATAGGGGAGATGGAGAGCACAGCAAACCACTGAGCATAAAGTCACTGCACGAACTAGGAAGCCAGCTCTAAAACCACCTCAACAAGAAGGAGCTCCTCTTTATAAGAGAGTGATATTCCCACCACATCCACTACTAAAAGAAGACTCAAGCACCCTCAACCTCCACCGCCATAGGATAAGTGTCCAGCTTAGCAAGATCAACAATTGAGGAAGTTAGAGAAAATCTCCTCCCAACTCCACCTCCATAGGATCTGAGAAGAAGACCAAATCAGCAACAAAATAGGTAGCCATACCACCCTTAGGAAAAACTTGGTAAGAACCCAACTCCTGCAAACAAAAATATTCAAAAGAAAAACACTGAGCTTGAGGGGGCTCAGCCCATTGGGACAAAAAGAGAAACTTAGAAAACCACCCAACTTGTATCAACAAAGGAGAAGCCAGAGAACCCAAATCATCCATAGACAACTCTAGCAGCAAAAACTCAAACAAACCATTTTTCTTCAGCACAATAGTAGTAGAGATAGACTCCAACTCCAAGAGCAATAGGGTATGAGAAAGAAATTAGGAAATAACCTAGCCAAGAAAAACCCAGCCAAGAGAACCCAATCTGGAAACAACATAGAAAAAGAACCACACCAACAACTACTCAAAATATCCAAGCCCAAAGAGATCAGAAGAAAACAAGACCCAAAAGGGAAAAGGGAACAACCCAAACAAGAAGGAAACTAAGAGACAACCAAACCTTTAGACACCCAAGCAACCCCAACATGCTAATCAGAGCCAAATATAGGCCAAAACTCCACAGTTCCAACCAATGGGAAGCACCGCCAGACCATAAGAGGGAAATCAGTAGCAACCATGAAACACCCAGGGCAAGAGTCACTAAAAAGGCGCCACCAAATAGATAGTAGAGAGGGGTTGAGGGAAGCCAAGAAGAAACTAGAAAGAGAGCAGGCAAACAAAAAGGGCACCCAATTTATCTCATTACGCCTAATAGGACTAGAAAAATCCCATCCTCCAATCAAACCTCCTCAGAAAACCCAAAGCACACACTCACCAACTCTAAGGAAAACCAAGCACTCCCAACAAAGGCCATAGCCAGAACCCTCAAGAAGAAATGCAAAGGGCGGGCCAAAAAGTAGACATAAACCAGAGGAATAACAACATCCTCCATCTTATTCTAACAAAGAATAAAATGTGTCACCTCCCAACTAGAAGACAACATCTTTTTCTACACGACCATCACCCGACTAGAAGAAGGAAGCAAACAACACGAATTCGTCATAACCTAGCAGTGAGAGCCACTAAAAAGGTGTCACCAAATAGAAAACAAAGAGGGGCTGAGGGAAGCCAAAAAGAAATCAAAAAGAGAAAATGCCAGTAAAAAGAGTACCCAAGTCATCCCATTATTCCCAATAAGACTAGAAATAATCCCATCCTCTAACCAATCCTCCTCAAAAAACCTAAAGCACACTGCACACATCAGTTGTAAGGAAAAACAAGTGCACCCCACAAAATCCAAAGCTAGAACCCTCAAGAAGACATACAAAGGACAAGCCAAAAAGAAAACAAAAACCAAAGGAATAACAACATCCTCCATCCTGTCCTGATGAAGAAGAAAATTTTTCGCCTCCCAACTAGATGAAAACAACTTTCTCTACACCACCACCACCTGACTTGAAGAAGGAAGCAAACAACATGAAGCCGTCACAACCCAATAGGGCAACAATAGCTAGTCCAGCCACAAGTCGCCATTGCCTCCCAACAGAGAACCATCCACATCCTTTCCATCCTCTCCTTCTCTATCACCAACACCTCCCAACAGTGAACCATCCACATCCCTTGCATCCTCTCCTTCTCCATCTTAAACATCTCCAGAATTCAAATTTCACCCTCCGCTCATGTTATCATGGTAGTAGCAAATTTTTCTAAGGTAAATGTTGATGTGGTTCCAATTTGGCAATAATTTGAATTAAATATATTGTTATTGCTATATATATTTAATTTAAGAGTTAAATTTTTCATATTTACTAAGAAGTATTATATAAAATTTAGATTATTATAATGATATATTATATAATAATAATCATGAATGATAGTGTATTAAGAAGAATATATTTAAAAGGACCGTCTAGGTACTAAGAATTCATATCAATAAAACCTCTAAAATTTAACCATTTGGAAATCAATATTAAGTGTTACAATAGTACCCAAGATACTTACATAATCACAATGATATTAGGTCATCACATAGACATTCGACACATGTATTGGACCAAAATGGCATGGGAAAACTTGTTAGACATGCATCACCATCTCACTACCACGAGGCAATTTATAATTACACGATTATCAAACCTCAATCCCATCATTTTTACTTTAGGACTATAATAATGACTTGCATTCAATAAATTATAATTGGTTATGCCTTATATGGATGTGATATCACCTCTCCCTCACCACCCAAAATCAAACAAACCATCTAATCATTCATCCACCAAGGTCATTTAGCTTGATCCATAATCCTCGTCATCCAACTATGCTAGCAAAGTCATGTGTGCCAAATTTATGTGCATACAAATCTAGGCCCCTCCTTTTAGTTGTTGTTGTTATGTGGCAAGTGATCATGTAAATACTATACACTCTTTACATATCTTTGCTTGTTAACATGTCAAGGTTTTCTTGTTAACACATTAAGGGGTCGATATTAAAACCTTAATTCTAGAAGCTTTCAAAAATATTGTTATAAGTGGTTGGGATGTATGTTGTGGCATGGCATAATTTGTAAGATTGTACTATGTTTCGCATTGGATAGTAAAATCATTAGTTGGTGAAGTTTTTGTGTATGTATCCCATATTGGGTGAACCACGTTAAAATTTTATGTTGATCTCTTTTGTGTTATTCTTCATTGTTATTTTTGGGTTATTTAATTTTCATATAATTGTTAATGTTTATTGATCCAATCTACCTGAACCCTAACAACTAGTATCAAAGCCACATGTATTTCGGTTGATTGGCAGAAAACCTCTAGATTTGAGTGGGAGTAATAGAAGAAAGAAAATTCAAGGTTAGGAAGTTTAACGACCAAAATTATCAATTATAAAAGATGCAAATGGAGGATTATTTGTATCAAAAAAATCTATGGTGTCAATTACAAGGAAAAGCAAAGAAAAATGTTGTGATGTTCGATGAAGAATGAGAGATCCTAGATAGAAAGGCACTAGGGACCATTCGGTTGTGACTAACGCCATTTGTAGCATTCAATATAATAGAAGCAAAGACAACAGAGGATATGATGATAGCTTTGGCTAAACTGTATGTAAAAACCTCAGCCTCAAATAAGGTATTTCTCATGAAGCTTTTATTGAATTTGAAAATGATTAAAGGTGTATCTGTGACAAATCATTTAAATGAGTTTAATATGATTACCAATCAATTAGTTTCTGTAAAAGTGAATTTTTATGAAGAGGTGAGGGCTCTCTTGGTTTTATGTTCTTTGCTAGAAAGTTTGAATAGCTTGGTAATGGTTGTAAGTAACTCTATCTCTAGTTCAAATACATTGAAAATTGATTACGTTGTTGGTGTTATACTTAGTGAGGAAATGTGATGAAAAAGCACACGTGAGAGTTCAACATCTAGTAATTCTTTGACTATAGATAACAAGGGAAGAACAAACAAGAGAGGAAAAATCCCGAAAAATCGTGGGAAGTCACAAGTGAAGTCAAAGAAAGGTAGATCTAAATCTAGAGGAAGAATGGATTGTTGGCACTATGGAAAGCCAGGACACTTGAAGAAGGATTGTTGGTCTCAAAAGGGCAAACAAGCAGATGAACAACATGATGATAGTAAGGAAACTAATTTTTTAAGTGATAAATACAGGATACTTTAGTTTTGTGTTTAAATAATGCTAATGATTTTTGGGTAATAGATTCAAGGGCTTCATTTCATGGCACACCCCATAGGAAATATTTTGTAGATTATGTTTAAGGTGATTTTGGACAGGTTTATTTGGGTGATGATAAACCCTATCAAATTGTTGGAAAAGGAAAGATAAAAATCAAGTTACATAATGGAAGTGAATGGTAGCTACAAGAGGTAAGGCATGTTCCAAATTTGAGAAGGAATTTAATTTTTGCGGGACAACTGGGTAGTGAAGGCTACATAGTTACCTTTTCAAAAAAAAATTGGAAGGTCACTAAAGGTGCATTTGTAGTAGCTAAAGGTGAAAAGGTAGGCACATTGTATACATGTGTACCGGTAATACTTACTCTACCTTAGCTACTACAGAAATAGTTGCTACTAAGATAGTTACAGCTCTTGCAACAAAGACAAAAACATAATTGTGGAACCATAGACTTAGGCACATGAGTGAGAAAGGGATGAAGATCCTTCACTCCAAAAATTTGCTACCAAGTCAAAAGCAGATTGACTTGGAGTTTTGTGAAATTTTTGTTTATGGAAAACAAAAAAGAGTCTGATTTCTCAAAGTTGGGAAAGAGAAGAAGAGTGAGAAATTAGAGCTTGTGCATTTAGATGTATGGGGACTAACTCATGTATCTTCTCTTGGTGGATCTTTCTATTATGTTACTTTTATTCATGATAAAACTAGGAAAACATGGGTGTATTTATTAAAACAAAAATCAAAATTTTTTGAAACTTTTAAAAAGTGGAAATCTTTGGTTGAAAATGAGACAAGAAAAAAGTTGAACTATCTCAGATTTGGTAATGAAGGTGGGCATTGCAATAGATAATTTGAAAATTATTGTTCATAAAATGAAATTTGTAGGTAGAAAATGGTTCCTGGAACCCCACAAAAAAATGGTATGTCTAAGAAGATGAATAGGACCATTATGGAGTGTGCAAGGAGCATGAGATTGCATGTTGGACTACTCTTACACTTTTGACCAAATGTTGTACATACCGTTATTTATTTAATAAAAAAAGGACCTTCAAATCCTTTTTATGTAGAGTAGGGTATCAAAATTATAACTTACCCAAACAACTCTTTTCCAAATTCTTTATGTGACAAACAAAGTGAATTTCTTCACAATCTTCCAATATGCCTTGTAGGGTAGCAAATTGACTAAAATAGGAATAACTTTTTATGCAGATGAGATATACAAAATATAATCACATATTTGAGTACCCATTTTGTCATTATTTAACATATCCCAAACTTAGGTATGGTTATTTTGTAACACAATTCTCAAAAATTTGCTGCTACATTTTGGGTGAGGGCTAATTTGGCTTGTTGAATGGGTCACAATGAGATTTTCAAAACCCAAAATTCAAATATGCATATAAATGTCTCAAACATGTAAAAAATGGTCTACCCAAACCATTCCAACTATTACAAAACTTTTCCCAAGAGCTTTTCTACAAAACCTAACTCCTATGCACATTCTATGTCCAAAATCATGAGGTTTTCAACTTAAAGCATCAACAAATTTATTTCAATATTTCATCCCCTAATCTTGCAACTTCAAAAAAATTAAAATAAACCTACCTACATCCATTTCACCAATTTATATTCCATTTCACCATTGGAATAAGAAGAAATTCAAAACTTTCAGTCAAGGCACACCCTAAGTAGGGTTTCAACCCATTTTCAGTAAATTGGCTCTAATTTACTCAAAACTTAATGAAATCATATGAAAAAAAGAAAAAAAAAAGTATTCAATGAAACATCTATTCCAACCAAAATTTATTCACTTCCAGACCGTACAAGGTCATACAAATCCCTGTAGCAACAAATTAAGCTTCCAAACACATGAAAGTAAGGGACCTTGTTATTCAAAATTTAGTTTTACAACTACAACACCTTTTTCCAAAATTCCCCCATGCTTTCCAAAGATTTTACAAAGCATAACTAATCATTTTCCCACTAAAAACCAACACTCGACTCTTCAACTTCTCAAAATTGCAAAATATGCAAAGTTCGTTTGTCCACTTTTGCAACTTTTTACAACATAGAGCAACTTTTTACAATATTTACCCAATTGACTCCAAACCACTTACAAACCATATAAATGGTCTTAAAGGACCTTATTACACACAAAATGACTCAACTAGACCAAAATTCCAATATTTAGCAACTTTACCCATGAACACCTTGGTGTTCTGCACCATACTCTCGGGGAAAAGAAAATTTAAGGTCCACCTCAAATAGGAGTCTCCTTTCTTGTCTTCCAATTCCTTGGCATATGTGCATTATTTTATTTTTTTTGGATGTCAACTATTGTTATATCAACTAGTGCACTTATGAGTTTTGGTCCAACAACATGCTTCTTGAGCCAAGGCCAACTTGGTACAATGTAGCCATGTTATTTTGTTTGTTTGCTTGTTCTAGCTTGACTTCAGAATGAAATTATAAATTTACTTTTATTTTCATCCACTTTTTCTTTTCCACCTATACATGAAAGAAACATATTAAATAAATCACATTCTTCTTCTTCATACTTCACTTCTTCATCCATCTCATGTTGTTTTCCACACATTCTTTCCTCCCCATGAGTCTCCAAAATATTTTGCTTCACCTCAATCTTATTCAACCATTCATTTTCATTTTTGAATTATTCATCCATTCTTCCATTCTCCTTGACATCGAAATTCTCAACTCTCGGTTCTTCTCCTAAGAACCATGTCATCTCCTTATCCTCTATGACTCTCTTGTCTCTTTGGACTATCCTTGAGTCCTCTATAGCCTCCTTTTTTGTCCCTTCTTCTTCCTGAACATCACTCACTTCAACGTCAATGTCACCATTACTGTCATTAGTTTGATAAAAATTTAAAAAAAAAAAATTATGTCTTGTTCAACTAGTTTTTCAAACAAAATATTTTTGAAACTTATTACCTCATTTGTCTTTGCCTCATACTATTGTACTTTTTTCTTCTCACTTAACAACAAGCTTTCAATTGCTATGCACTCATCCTTCAAGGTTGTTAATACATATTCATCCCATCGTTTCTCAAATCATATGTTTTTTTTGTTATACTTAGCTTCCTTGCTATAATGTCACAACCTTCCAAACACAATATGGCATACATATAAGTGTATAATATCACAAACTATTTCATCCTTATATCTACCTATATGAAATTCAACTTTGCATTGCTCACTTACGGTTACCTAGGTACCAGTTTGAAGCCAAGTCACTGAATAGGGTGTGGGTTGTGGTATTATTTTCAAACCCAAGTTATCTACCATATATTCAAAAAGAATATTATCCATACATATATTTGAGACCACAACTTGACAGCATTTATCGTTAGACTTGCAGGTAGTCTGGAATAAGCTTTCCTTTTCCATCTTGCTTTCTTTCTTGGATTTAATTTCTTCTTTTTGTATCATCATTTCCATTTCTTCCTTATGTAGCTTCTTTTCCATTTTGAACAATCTATTGATTAATGATGAGGCCCCTTGCCCATCCTTCTTCTTATTAAAATCCATCCTGAAACATCAAATCACACTAAACCACATTAGCCAAAACAATAAATCATTTCTCAAAGATCTTCTAGCTCCTATACCAATTTGATGCAAAGAAAATAACTATTCAACTTCACTTATGTGCATTGTGATAACAACAATATTCATGCCTTCAAATTCTTATAATCATTTGCTCAAAACTTCAAATATTGTAACAAATTGTATGTGCCAACATATCCTTGTTAAATTTCAGCCTTAAGATTGTTATTTGTCAAGATTACTCCTCTTCTCTTAGATGCAATTAACTTTGATAAATTCCAACTCTTAAGGATTGTCATCTATCCCTTTGATTCCTTTAGTTGTAGGAAAATAAATGTGGATTAACCTCTTAAACTTGCAACCCTTAAATGAATATAATTTGTGAATGTTGTAGCAACAATTTCAGCTATGAAGTAACATTATATCTTGAGAATTTCATATAAGATACACAACAGAAAATACTCACAGCCCAAATTTTTTATTTTTGTCAATCAATATGGTAACACACATACATAACCTCCAAAAATCCAACTAGGAAGTATCTCTTACAAACTTTCCAACTATCCACCTTTACAAACTTACAAAATGCAGAAATTTTTCACCTAACAAGTCACCATGAATGCCCACTTTCTTTGCCTCAACAAAATTGATGTAGTTCCCTTGGAGAATTATCTTCAACATCACCTATATGGACGTCCTCTTGATGACCTTAAAAAATCAGAAATAGACTTGGGCTCTTCTCTCGGTGGCATTCCAAAGGAAGCATGGACAAGTAATTAGGTAAATTATTATTTTCTTAAAACCTTTGGTTGTGAAGCTTTTGTCCATGTTGATATTGAAAATAGAACCAAGCTTGAGGCTAATTCTAAAAAATGTACCTTCATTAGATATGGAGTAGATGAATTTGGTTATTACTTATAGGATTATGAAAATCATAAAATTATTAGGAGCGGAGATGTTAT
The DNA here is from genome assembly GCA_007115665.2 of Sequoiadendron giganteum. Lineage (NCBI taxonomy): Eukaryota > Viridiplantae > Streptophyta > Pinopsida > Cupressales > Cupressaceae > Sequoiadendron > Sequoiadendron giganteum. Next base: position 559,380,719 of record CM021105.1, read on the forward strand.
ATTCAATAAGAAGGTCATGTATAAGGACCAGCTGCAGAAAAAAAAGCATGAACAGGTCAATAAGGAATATGTGGTGTTGGATGAGATTTCGGAAAATAAAATGTCAGTGGTACCTGATGCTCAGCAACAACAAGTTATCCCACAGACTCTTGCAAGTGTTAGACATTCTACAAAGATAGCTAGACCTCCAAAAATATTTTCTCCATCATTATGTTCTATATTATTAACTAATTTTGGCGAACCTGAAGGTTATGAAGAAGCAATGCAGGTAGATACCAAAAAGAAGTGGGAGTTAGGCATGAAGAGGAAAAGGATTCCTTGCTACATAATCAAACTTGGGACTTAGTCCAATTGTTTGCAAGTAAAAGAGCATTTCCAAATAAATGGGTTTACAGGTTGAAGGAAGAAGATGGAGGCAAGAAAATATATAAGGCTAGACTCCTGGTAAAAGGTTTTATATAGAAAAAAGTTATATATTTTGATGAAATATTTTCTCCAAATGTAAAGATAACTTCTATTAAAACTATTCTAAGTTTTGTGGCTGCAAAAGACTTGCATCTTGAACAACTAGATGTGAAAATAGCATTTCTCCATGGGGATTTAGAAGAGGAAATATACATGTGTTGGGTGGAAATTATGTAATCAAATTTTCAAAAAATTACAAAACCTAGACTTCAGCCATAGCTATGTGAGATAAAATATCTACTCTCAGAAAGGGGAGGCACCCTTCTTATTACTAACATAAGCTAAGGTAAAACTAACAAAGTATCTACACAATGTACACTACACTTACAAAATGGGGGGGTATGTTACATTCATGCTTCTCTCTTTTTCAAAGAATATGTTTTACAATGCTTCATGATTGGGAGTTATAATTCAAGATAAATTTAAACTTACAAACAAGCAGTAATGCCAGTATATCTATCTTGTCAAAGCAAAGCATAGAGATACTAGATATGATTGATAATAAACAAATAAAAGGAGAGGAAAAGATCACGAAGGCACAAAGTCATTCTGTAGATTTTTCACTGATGGATCTGAGAAAGATGTACCATTTGTCACATTAGAAGCACAAAGTCTTCTTAGATGCAATAATTCTTCAAACAACATGAACGATTACAAGCACAAAGTCTTGTAGATCTTTCAACAAAAGCATCCAAACATAAACGTAAATCCAAATAAGGAATACAACACAAAGTTTATATAAAATACTTGAAGCCCTTCAGATCTCATATACTAATCACCACCAATATTACTTAAACCAAAAGAGAACTAATTCCAACACAAATTCTGGCATGTAACTTCCTTCTTTATTGATCAAATTCAAATTCACAAAATTGAACACAAAGTCTTAATGTTCGTTTCTCAAAAGGGAAACACTTCGTTGTAAAATACTAAAGGTAACTATTATAATAGAGATCCCTCATATTTATACAAAAGAGGGAAGAGATAATCTAGGAAATTAATTGAGTGAAAATAGGAAAGTTAGTTGAGCAAAAATAGGAAACCCTAACTTTGACTAATTCAACATGTAATTCATCTTTGTGAAAATATATCTCATATTTTCAGTGTAATTACACTTTACAAAAAGACATTTAAGATGTCATAAACTATTTACAAGATGCATCTAAGGAAGCATCAAAATTTCCAACACCGGGAGATCAAGAATCTTCATGGTTCCTTGCTTGGGCATGGAAGTCTTCATACTTCTTTCCGATTTCTTGCATGAACTTGTCATCCAGATCAATGGTTTAATCCACAATGGTGTGAATCCTCATGATTGATTTCTTGATGAATGAGTGAACCTTTTTGCACCTATCAAGATGCGTCTTGAGATTGTCAAGAGTGAGCCTTGTATCACAAAGATCATTTATAGAGGCTTTTGAAAAGTTTGTGCTCTCTACTTGATTCATGATGGCTTCTTTGAAGGTCTCAGAAATTTTTGTGGCTGGAAGGAAAATGTGGTTTTCTTCAAGAAGCTTGTTTGGCAACTCCTTGATTCTTTTCTTGAGGATAGCATGATGTACTTCAACATTTTACTATTCTTGATCGAGATCTTCTATGAGATATTTGATCATCTAAATACAATGCTTTAGTGGTTCTCTTACTTCAACATATTTCTCCTTGTTGGGGATCACCTCGACTTCCACCAATTTTTTGAGTTGTACCTATTTCATTTGTGACCACAACAACAAGCATTTTTCGATTTCTTAAAACTATTGGGAAAGGACACCCTCCTCTTTATCTAACTCTAATTTTAGCTGAGCTATCTGAGTAGCCTTTTCATCCATAGCAATTATAATTTGAGAACCATGTTCTATAATCTTATTAATAAAATCATATAACACTTTTCCTTTGGAGGAAAACTTCTCAGCCTTCTTGATAGTTGGGTCCTCAACACTTACCATTTCCAATAGTTGTGCATTACTTGTAGATCCTGCAAGCCCTCTTACAATAGTGGCATAATGCTCTGCCCTCTATTTGTATAAGTTTCAAGCTTGCTCCATTTTGTCAAGCCTTCCTACTAGTATGTTCAAGGTCACTTGTGCATCTGCCTTGACACTTTCATTTGTAACCTTGCCAAGTTGGACTCTTGTCACTATGTAGTCCTCCATATTGGTGTCTCCTTCCTCCTGAGGTGGTATGCCAATCTTTACATACTTTTGACTAGCTTTGTCAACCTGAAAACGTGAATACACTTTCTCCTTTTTCTTCCCTTTGAATTTTGGAAGTCCTATCTCTTCAAGATTGAGCTCTTTTGGCGAGATCATTTGTTTTTTTCTTTTTGATACTTGAGATACCAACAAGGGGGAAGAGAGGAGGTATGAACTTCTTTGTTGACTGTCAACTCTCTTTTTACCGCCACTTCTGAAGGAATGGCTGGTATAGTGATAATTGGCATAGTGTCTATTATTAATGCTCCAATAACTAGCACTTTGAGCTGATTTTACAAAGATTCACTCATAAACCTGTTAAACTCAGCTTCTGAAGTGAGATCATAGGATGGAGACGACAAGCTGGGAATGGATGATGGAGGGCTTGAAAAAATGTCAAGCATTTGAATACTTGTCACTGAAGGAGTATCAAGTGTGGTTGATGCTACAGGGAGTGGTGAAATGTCCACTGAAGATATGATAAATGTAGGAATAGGTGACGTGGGAAAAGGTGGAGGAGGAGCTTTTGGAACAGGAGGTGTACAAGGAATGTTTGAAGTTACAGGTGATGATGACTAGGGAAAATCTTCAGCTACAATCCCAAGTGGAGACATAGCTTGTTCTTCATCATGCATGAGTTCCTATTGATCGCCCTCTTGGTCTTCTAAATCTTGTTCACCTTCTTGGTCACCTTATGAATCTTGTTCACCTTCAGAATGTTCTTCCTCATCAAAGTCTATTTCTTTTGAATCTTCTTCTTCAACAGATTGATCATTTGAATTTTCTTCTTCATTCAAATCTATCTCTTCATAAACAAACCCCTTTCCTTTTGAGTGGGATAGTTCAGATTGTGTTGTTTCTTCTTCACAGATGGCTCAAGCATCCTTTTTGCCAACAACGAACTTAATATTGGGGCCTCTTCATGGAGAAGTGGGAATACTCGTTGATTTATCTTTCATGTGGGATTCTTGTTGTCAATTGACTTTTTCTTTGGATTCTTCTCATTCAAATTTTGTCTTGGAAGATTTCATCTCAAAGCCATGCTTGTGTAACTACTCTGCAATGTTAGACAGTATTGGTGCTAACCTTTCTCTGATGGAAACATTTTCCTTTCTAGACCATTGGATTGCAGGCAAAGGTTTCTTGGAGATTTCTTGTTCATCATAAGCAGTGCTCATGATGTCACCAGGATCTGTGAACTCCTCTAGTAGGTCAAAAACACGAAGATCTCTGATCTTTTGTACGGTTATTCTACAAAAATCCATCTTAAAAATATCCTCTTCATCTTTGTAATCAACCCAAATGTCCTCAAAGTGATAACCGTGCTTATGACCCTTTTTCAGCCTCTTCTTGATATTTTGGTAATCAAAATCAAGTTTGTATTTATAGGTCCTAATTGTCATGACCTGCATCTTTGCATAGATTGGTTTAACGTTTTGTACACTTTTGATGGTATACCTACCGATTGTCAATGGGGACTTAAAACAAATCTTGTGAATCCTTTGACATTCCTTGTGGACTGAAATTAGGTATCTACATAACTCCATGAGTATCCACTTGTTTGAAGGATATCTGGGAAACATATAAGGACACCCAGTGTAGCATCTGACCCTTGTGTAAGTAAAAGGGAATTGCGGGAATATGCATTCAACTTTACTTACCTCTTTGTAGGCCTCATTGAATACTCTCTTCTTCTTGAGAGTGGGGCATTAGCTAAAATGAAGAGGTGCAAAGAAAGCATCAGTGACGCGCTTGAAATGGTGAAGGCTTTCCTTCAGTTCCAATTGATAGAAATAATTGTACACAGGTGTAGAAAGTTGGTTCCCTCTTGTATATAAACTTGGGAATTGTCTCATCACCGCTGCAGCATACACCAAGTAAGAAGTCGTATAAAACTTCAAGGTGGTTGGCATATTTATCAATTGTTCATGAATTGCATCACTGATCTATTTGCCCCAATCAATATGAGCCTTTTGTCTTCTTATGATCTTAATGTACTCATACATCCAATCCTGAAAATGAGAATTTTCAGGTAATCCCTTAACTCTACTCAAGAGTGTTATCATGTCTCTGACATCTTCCTTGAAGTCACTTCGTGGAAGTCCCTTCGGCCATCTTGAGATAGTATTCCTAGGTTCTTTCAACCATTGGCTATTGATCAAGTATTTAGCCTTGTTTGGGTCTGAATCATAGACTTCCTATGCTTGTTGCATTGAAATATCAATGTATTTTTTCATCTGGGGGACTCTGAAGATAATATCAAAGAAATCTGGGTCTAGTCTCAATATCTCCTACCCAGAAGAGTCAATCACACTTCTACTTTCCCATATGTAATGAGATGCAACTTCAAGGATAGAATTTGTATGGTGTGCAAAATTAGGGAATGTAGAAACAAGGTGTAGGTTACCATGCACAATGGCTCTCGAAGAGTCATCAAGAGGATTTTTCTCAATTCTCTTTATGAAATCAACGAAGTCTTGATGACCAACCTCGGTGTATTTTATCTCGTCCACCTTTGAAATTACTACTATCGGGGGATAAACACCTTGGTATTTGTATTTCATTTTTCTTTCAGCTTTTGAAGATGATGGAGGCTTTTTTGTTGTCATCTAAAAGCAACTAGATCAAAAGAGCAACCTTCAAGGATCCTTTGGCAAGATCTGAAAAGGAATTGTAGATTTAGAATCAATAAGTGTTTCATCGAAAAAGCAGCATTGGAATTGTGAAGTGAGCAACAATGTTGAGGAAGTGTGGTATTAGTGACGAGGCATGAAAAATGAGGTAGAAGCGAAGGAACGAGCTTCAGAGTGAAGAAAAATCAATTTTGGAATTTTTAAGGCAAAAACTGTGAAAAGTGTAAGGGTGATGAAAATCAGTGCCCATGCACTTAGAAGAAATTTCTAAGGTGCAAAGACATTGAAAAACAACACCCTTGCACACAAAGTGTAAGAGTTTGGAAAAAATGTGTCAGGGTGCTGAAAATCAATGCCTTGACACTTTTGCTTCAGATTTGAAATTTGAGTGAAGTGCAGTGGCGAAGAATTTTAGCACCTTAACATATTTGGAAGGCAATCTTGGGTGTGATGGCCATAAATTTCAATGCCATGTCATTTGATAAAAGGAGATCAAATTTCTCAAACATTACTTCATTAATTTGAATGGTTGCACTCAAATTTTCACCGTCGTGATGAAAGAAACCTTTTTAAAGAAATAAGGGCAAGAGAGAAAGATGAAAAATGGGAACAAACCAAGGGTTTTTGAATGGAAAAGGAAAGACAATAATTCAAAATACATGCACATGAGCAGGGCATGAAAATGAAAAAGGAAAGAGATTCGATGCACAAAGGAAAATGAATCCCAACCAAACGCCATGAAGATTCAAAGGCAAAAATACAAAGCCTAGATAAACAATGCAAAAACATAAAGAAATCGACTAATAAGAAGAGGCAAAGAGAGGTTACCTGAGACTGAAATAATTTAGACACCCTAGGTGGAAAGCCTGGAAAAGAATCTCCAAAACGCACGTGTTTGCAGGAGTAGATCACTTAGCTCACGGGAGAAGGAGAAAAAGATGAAGTAAAAATGAAGAAAGGAACAAACCAAAATCACTTTTAAGTGATCCTCAAGTGAAAAATACAAACTCAAGTCGCGCAATAAATTAAGACACATTAAGTGGTGAAAATTGGAAAACATGTAGTCGAGCCAAAAAACACCACCCATGTCAAAAACGACTAAGTCTAAAGTCTTGGTGTAAGGGGGATAAAAATCAGCACCCTTGCACCAAGTCAAAAATCACTTAAAATTGCAATGGCATTGTTTTTTAGTGCCCTTGCACTTTTCACACTTAGTCTTTTTTTACTTTTAAGTGTTACAGCATTCTTTTTTAGAGCTTTTGCACTTTTCACAATTTTGTGAAGTATGTACAACGAGTGTTCATGAAGATACTTATTTCAAAGGTCTTCACGAGATGAACACAAAGGGATGCTCAAACGGACTATCTGAGACTTTGGAATGCACTTCGAGGTGGATTGAAAATTATCTCATTTTGCATGCTTGAACATCATGAACTTAAGAAACATACGAGTTTTATAGGGCGTTATCCGTGGAACGAGCAGTTTTAGATTCCATGATAACAACATGCAACAACCACAAGGATATGAGGTCAAGGGTAAGGAGGAATTTGTGTGTAGATTAAAGAAGAATTTGTATGGCCTAAAACAAGCACCTCAAAAATGGTATTTGAAATTTGATAGTTTTATGAATAAACAAGGTTACAAAAGATGTAATTTTGATAATTGTGTTTATTTTAAGAAATTGGGTAATGGAAGCTATATTATCTTGTTTCCTTATATTGATGACATGCTTGTTGTCAAGTCTAGCATGCAACATATTAATGAACTTAAGCAGAAATTAGAAGATTCATTTGCTATGAAGGATATGGGTGCAATAAAACAAATCCTTCATATGAGGATCACACGGGACATGACAAACAAAAAATTATTTTTGTCTCAAAGTGAGTATGTAGAAAAGATGTTGAAAAGGTTTAGCATGCAAAATGCAAAAATAGTTAGTACACCTTTTCCTAGTCATTTTAAGTTGACTAAGGAGATGTGTCCAAAGACACAAGATGAGGAAGACAAAATATCTAAGATATCATATGCATTGGCAGTTGGTAGTTGGTAGCTTGATGTATGCAATGGTATGCACAAGGCCAAATATTGCACACTCAGTGGGAGTTGTGAGCAAGCATATGAGCAATCTAGGAATGGAACATTGAAATGTGATAAAATAGATTCTTCAATAGTTGAGAGGTACTACTTCAAAGAAACTATGTTTTGGAGGAATAAATTCTAGTCTAAAAGGATATGTTGACTCTAATCTAGCAAGTGATATTAATAGCAGGAGGAGTACTACAAGGTATGTTTTTATTGTAGGAGGTACTACAATCAGTTGGATTTCAAGGTTGCAAAAGGTTGTGCTTTCAACCACTGAAGTTGAGTATGTTGCTGCTACGAAAGCTAGCAAGAAGATGATTTGGTTATAACATTTTATGGAGGAATTGGGACAATGACAAGGAGATAGACCTTTGTACATTGATAGCCAAATTTTCATTCATCTTGCTAAGAATTCAGCTTTGCATTCAAAAACTAAGCATATATAGCTCAAATACAACTTCATCTAGTCAGTTTTGGAGGATGGACAATTGAAGCTGGAGAAAGTCCACACAAGTGAGAATCTTGCAAATGTGTTCACAAAGGCAGTTACACGGGAGAAACTGATTTCCTCGTCAATTTTTGTTGACCTTCACGACTGATAATGGTGGACATAAGAAACCACCCAAACCTGTAATCTAGTGGGAGTTGCAATTGCAACAGTGTCGTCTAGGATTAGTCTCCAAGTAGGAGATTGTTTGGTGTGGAGCCTAATTAGTCTCCAAGTGGGAAATTGTTGGTATGTGGTGATTGATCATGCAAATATTGTACACTCTTTATGTATCCTTATTGGAGTTCGGGGTCGAGTCGAGCCTCGAGCAAGGGTTCGGGGGCAGTAGCCCCCGATAGCGGGGGTTCAAGGGCGCAACCCCTGAATTTTTTTCCTCGTTAACACATCCAGTTTAATTAACACGTCAAGGTTTTCTCGTTAATATGCGAAGGGATCAGAAGTAAAACCCCAATTCTAGAAGCTTCCAAAAATCTTGTTATACACGGCGGGATGTATATTGTGGCATGACATTCACAAAATTGTAATTTGTTTTGCACTGGATAGTAAAATCATTGGGTGGCTGAGTTTTTGTGAATGTAGCCCATATCGGGTGAACTACGTTAAAATTTTGTGTTGATCTCTTTTGTGTTATTCTTCATTGTTATTTTTGGGTTATTTAATCTACATATAATTGTTAATGTTTATTGCTTTGATTTGCCTAAACCCTAACAATTGCAACTATAAAAATGTACATGTTTGAATTGTATCAATTACTTTCTTTAGAAATTGGCAGAATTGATCTCTTTGATATGTTTATAGTATAATATATAATTAGAAACATTATCCAAATTATAAATGTGGATCATATTTTAACTAAGACATCATTAAAAATGTATCGAAAAATATCTTGAACTTACTTAACAATTCAATAATGCATAAGACTATCCCTGTCTTAATAATTATTCCATTCAACAATTACATAAAATATATATAATACTATATTTGAATTAATTATTACATTTTCAACCAAACAAATTTAATTATTCTAAAATTTTATAATAATTATCTTTTAAAAAATAATTTAAATGTTAGTTTTAAACAAATACTTATCCTAATAGATTATTCTTTCATATACCAAATCCTAATAGATTACTCTTTTAAATACCAACATTTCTTGATTAAAGAATTTGAATCTTCTACAATTATTCTACTTTTACTTTGCATTTTGTTAATCTATTCTTACTATCTTATGAATATGTAATATATTGATGCCATCTACTCTGGGAATAAAGCAAATCATTGGCTAGTTATTATTATATGTTATTATGAGATTAAGTGCTATGAGGATTCAATAATCAAATTATATCCTTTCTGTTTCAAAAACTTCCCAAGTTTTTGAGTTTTACCTTGATGGAGCAACCCTTGAAGCCTCTGATCTCTCCATGATTGGGAGTGAAGACTGTTCTATCGACTTTTAATTGGACATGGCCTACAAAGGGGGTATCTCTATTATTAAGGAACGCCATACAGTACATGTAAGGGTTTTTTGTCAGACTGATACGTGCAAACATTATTAGCAGAGGACAGAGAAGACGAAAGAAATGACATTCTATGCCGCCGTCCTGGATAAATTCAAGACAGGTCTTCTTCTCTGGTTTTATGGGTAACACTATGGGCTTTCTCTTGCTCTCCAGTTCAAGGATTTGGTACTGTTTGCAGGCCAGCTGATGAAGGGAAAGTACAGATAATTTGATGGGCTTGTCATTACATTATGAATATAATGAACACTTCGTACGTTGAAATCTCCAAATGTTGAATCAAAATCACAAGCACAACGTGAAATGAATGTCATTCAATGATCACAAAGCCATCCCATAGCACGGCAGTAATTTTTTCCTTACAAACCGTAATATGAACGTCAAGTCCATACAGCCCAAAAGTAGGCCACGTACAAGGGGCGTCTGCTTCATTATTACAAGATAAATCCGATTTCATAATTACAACAATAAAGCCTGCAAAAACAGTTGGCCTTTCAATGGCTATCATTCCGAGGTGTTATAAAGAATATTGTGTGAAAACTTGGAATTAGTAGCTGCTTAGAATGGCTAGTACTAGTGGAATTGGAAAACCTGTAGAGACTTTAGCAGTTAAGAAACCGGCCAAACTTAAGAATGGCAAGAGAGGGAGGAAAAATCTGCAAGCAGGTGAATCATACAAGGTATTCATTTACAGAGTGATGAAGCAGGTGCACCCAGATATTGGAATTTCAGGCAATGCCATGGGTATTATGAACAGCTTTGTGAATGATCTGTTTGAGAGGGTGGTCATGGAGGCTTCCAAGTTGGCTCGTTACAACAAGAAGAGCACTATTACTGCTCGGGAGATTCAGACTGCTGTGAGGCTGGTGCTACCTGGAGAGCTGGCCAAGCATGCTGTTTCAGAAGGAACAAAGGCTGTCACAAAATTCATTGGTTCTCATGTCAATGAACAGGATAAAGTTGGGTTTTCCACAGGACCTTAGATTATACAGTGTATATAGTGTAAGCAGTTAAGATATATGTACAAATCAGATTATACAATATATATATATATATATATATATATATATATATATATACAGTGTAAGCAGTTAAGATTTATGTACAAATTATCATTTGAACTTATGGAATCTGTGTCTTTTTTGGCTAGTCAACAGTTAGAATTTGGGTAAGATATATCGATGAAGATAATTGTGATAGCCCAAAGAAGTTTTTGTTCCAATAACTATGAAGATGATTGTGATAGCAGTTGAACTTAGAAAGGAAGTTTTTTTAAATATTTTCAGGTATGAAGAAATATAACTTCCTAAGAGATTCCTATCATGAAAATGGTGATCTCCAAATATGTTGCAGGACTGCAAATGTAATTGTGATGTGGGTTGGAATGTGAATGATGTGATTATGGTCTAGATGGTTTTCTTGGTTGGTTATGTTACAATGTGTCTGATGGCAAGTAGATAATGTTAGTGTTTTTTCAAGAAAATTTGCATTGGCTAAGATTTGGTTTGATGGATTTCTGAAAATTTTGGTGCATGGCATGGTCATGAATTTGTAACTCTTGAACTGATGTTGCTAAAAAAATCTCTCTGAACACAGATATAGGCTTTTCAAGGTATTACCCTAAATTCATATAATATTGCTGTCGAATTAATTATAATTTATTGATTGGGATTGATTTACACAATCAGTTACATGGAAATTTTAATGCTCGCCCACCCATAAGACCTATTTGGATTTTTAGTAACTAGAGATTTTCATCTGAAGTGGATCATCCCGCTGCATTTAATTTTATGAAAAGTGTTATTATGATGCTTTTTATTGATTTTGATTAAGTAAGCCCAAAAGAAACACCTCTAAATTAGTTAGTTTTAAGCTCAATTAGTCATGTAAAATAACATACAAACCAACATAAATATATGCTTATTATTGAAGTGGGGAACGTCTGGAAAGCATGGGCATTGTTGAAGAAATGTGTTTTCTATTTACTGCTATGTTTTTAAATTGTATGTTTAAATTTTACTATTTTCTTGAATTACTTGCATGGTGACAGATATGGTGACCGTTTTACCACCACGAAGAAATAGTGTGATCTAATCTAAAATAAGTTACAAGAATTTAATAAACTGATATCAAAGAAGACTAAAATAATCCATAGTTTGGTAAAGCTATTGTAACCTCCTTAATTCGGAATGGATAGAACAATAGATTTTGAAATTCTTTTGTTGGTTTTTCATCTGCAAATTGTTGAGCTTATATTGTTGGTCAGAAGTTAGTGGGGAAACCCTCTAGTTCCAGCTTTGAACATATTTGGGGACTCTACCACAGATATATGGGTAATAAGAATGGTTTTATGACTCTATTAAAGCTAACTTTCCTACTTGAAATTTTTTCCTTAACAAGAAACCTTCTGAGCGATTTACCAATGGAAAAATAACTACCTACATAATGTGTTTGTTATTCTCTTACTTTCTCCTTACATTCACAGTGTTTTCATGAAGGATCCTTGCATTTCAAATTACAACATTATAAAAATAGCTAAATGTCTTTTGTAAGATTCATGCTGTTGAGGCACTTATTGCTGAAAAAGATTGATTCAATTTGATGGTCCTTGTGAGATTATTTGCCCCCTCTTACTTATTACAGTGTTTCTTTAAATACAATGGGATTTACTTTAAATTTCTCGTATATATTAAAACTTATGTAGGTTTTCTTGTTTTGGTAGTTGTAATGTTGAATTTGTAGGTTCTAGTGTTCAAGGATGGTATCATTGATGAATAGATTTGAAAAATTCATTTGCAAGGTTTTTCACAAGGAGATGTTTCTAATAATTTTTCAGGTGTAATATTATTTATTTTAGAATTTGATAATATGTGCAAATGGTTTTAACATTTTATATTGATAGGATATTTTATGAGTAGAATCCCCTCAAAAAGTTTGCTTTAAAATGGGGTCCATGGAGTTAGATTGGATGTAATTGAAATTTTAACTAAGGGTTTATTTTTGTTTCATTTTGTTGAAGCCAACCATGTTGTTGTTGCCTTCAAGCAATGACCAAGTGGTATGTTTGTAGCCCATTGATTATCTTCTCCCCTAGGACTTGTAAATTTTGTTGAGTTCAACCTACAAGCTCTCAAGGTCCTCGTCTAGATTGAGATTTTAGGGTTATCTCTACCACCATACTAGTGTTTCTTGGACTCTCTAGATCTCCTCCTTGAAGAGTCATATGTGTTGAATTTGATAAGTTTTCTTTAACTCATCCATATAAGATTATTTGTATTGAAATCTATCTTTTAAAAGGTCTTGAATAGACATCTAGATTTGTGAAATGTGTCATGTCCCATATTTGTTATATATCAATATATTTAGTGCTTTCTTATATTGTTGATATTCTAATCCCAAGATCAAAGATTGTTCATTCACTACATTCAAATCCAAGCCAATAATTGAATCTCCTTCGATAGAAGTGAGGGAGGATGGACTATAATTGGTGGATAAAATTTTATATATAATTCTTCTAAGGAAGGCCCTAACTTTAGTGCTACTAATGGTTCTCCAAGAAAAGCCTTGATTTTTAACATTGGTTCTAGCACTTTGTCCATTGAGAAAATAAACAAATTAGTGCCCATTGAAAAAATCGATATATTAGTGTTATTCAAGAGGATATTCATGCTATTGGAGAAACCTCTACCTAGAGATTGGGAAACCATAGTATTCAAAAAAATTGCTCGTAACTAGTGTTCTTTCCTCATATGATTTAAGTGTCAATTTGAAACGTCCTAATACACCACTTCTAGTGTGGGATCTCTTAGGTATCCTTATATCCCATCTCACATCTTCACTTGGAAGGGGAGTGTGTACTATAAAACCAATGACCATTTCAATTTAATAATTTTATAGCAAATAAATTTGAATTATTAGATTTTAATAAATAGATATTCTATTTTTCAAGGGTTGGACTCCAAGGATATGTCCTTGGAATCTCGAATTTTATGAATTATTTCTCATTAATTGTTAAGGGTTTGATGAATCCATACTAAAAGTATGTTGTGTGGGATACTTGACAAATGTTTGTAAAAATTAATATTCTTTGTTTGTAGGTAATCATAGTTTTTGGATTTTTACTTCAAATCAAGTATCGTGTCATTTGGCCAAATAATTTCAAATTCAATAGTAATAATGGGCTATATAGTTTCATTCTCAATATTAATAATGAGAAGAGATGTGGAGTTTTGTTTTCTTCTCTCACATGGTGGATGCATCATACTTATCATGGATTTGAACCATCCAAGTAGGTCTTGTGGGTACTTGTCAATATTAAAAATCATTGGGCATGATTAATATTTATGCTTCAAATGGCATAGTTGAAAGAGCTCAATTTTGATGTTGGCTTGTTGAAAAGATTTCTAATGCACAATGGATATTTAGTGGTGACTCAATATGGTTGGCATAGTATTAGATAAAGAGGGGGTTCTCCTAATGTGATTGACTAGACATAAGAGAGAAAGAGAGAGGAACATGTTTTTTATATGTTCAATAAATTTGATCTTTACGACAACAAGTTAGATCGCCAAAAGGACTCCTTGGTACATGGTGTACATGGTCTAATATCCACTATGGATCTAAAAGGTTTATTAAGATTCTTGATACATTATGATTTCTTCTCAATCAAAATTATTTTTAGTAAATTTGTATTCTCTCTCATTGGATTTTTTGTTAGATACTATTTCTTCCCAATCACCTAATCCAATTCCAAGTTGGTTGGAATTTCAAATTTAAGACAAAGTTTGAGAAAAAAAACCTTGAATTCCTCTCTCATCTAATTTGGTCCAACCCTTGTGCGCATTTCACATGTTTGAAACCTTATGTTATATCTACAGGGTGATACCAATTGGATTGTTTAGTGGATGGGTTCCACTACTAATTACATATCTACAATCATCTATTGGTTGAAGTGTATAATATAATTCATATGTTTCTATGACCACAAAGCTTATTCATGCCTCTACTAAGATTAAACATCATCCTTTCCATAATCCACTACAACTCTAGATGGTAAAGTTGTACAAGCCCTATCAGTTTTAGATTTTAGATGCACACAATATATGAGGTGCATACATCAAATCTATTTTTTGTAATTGAAATATTGGAAAAATAATTTATAAAGAAATTTTTTAACCTCGTTGTGCTAGGAAGGTTTCATATAAAATTGAATTCATCAAGAGGTTGATAGGAATTTGACTAAATTACTTATTCAATAATACCTTGATGTTATGCCATGTCACTTGCATGACACTCAACGAGTGACTACAAACCGATTTCTTTCCTTGAATGACCTCTTTGAAGTGATTCTAAGTATGACCAATAACAAAGTGCTAGGTTTTTATCTCTTTCCTTGTAAATTTTATAAATCATTGGGACATTGGTTGTCATAACTTACTATAAGCTAATGTAAATATTTTCATTCAAAATTATTTTCAAAAATACTAAGATCAATAAAGGAAATATTAAATTTACACCTAATATAGATAATCCTAAATTGATTTGTGGCCAATGAGACCTATCACCCTACTCAATGTCTCCTACAATATTATTGTGAAAGTTATCATACTTCACATATATAGTTTTCTCCTACTTATTTTTCATCCTAAGAAGTCAAGGTTCATTAAAAGTGTGTTCATTGTAAATAATACAATTAGTCTTGGAAATATATAGAATGGGAAATAAAGTCAAACCAACAAGGTATATTTCTCAAAATTGACTTCAAATTAAAGTGTATATGACAAGATTGAATAGACTTTCATTTTATCTATGCTCCAACATCTTAAATTTGGTGCCAAGTTTCTCCAATTTTTGCAAATAAAATTTGGGACTCATGCTTTCTTGGGTATCAATGGAGCTATTTGAAGCAATTTTAAAAATTAGGTCCATTATACAAGAATGTTTGTTAGCTCCAGCAATGTATGTTCTTGTTGCTAAAAAAATTAGCTACCTAATAGTGAATTTCATTTCTTAGAATTTGGCTCATAGAATTTCCCTTCCCAATGACACCTTACAACAACTTGTCAAACGTTAATTTTTCAATGGTTCTTTCTTCACATTCATTGAAGAGGAAGATAATATTCAAAAATATTCAAAAATTGAAAATGTGGGAAAAGGGGGAAAACCCAAAGTCCCTTAATATAAAGAACCTAGGATTTAAGGGTTCTCTTCCAAAAATTTTATTAAGAATCCACCAACCACGAAACTAAGAGACTTTCAACCTCAATGGTGAGTCAATCATATCTGAGTTGGTGGGGATTCTTTTAAGGATAAGGGTTGATTATGATTAGAAATTATTCGAAATGATGCAACTAAATGAACTATATGACCTAATATGCAAATTGTAGATTCCTAAAGATATACAAACTATAAAAAATAATTTGCAAGTAGATTTGAGAAATATTTGAGGGCATGTACCTGTCACCAAAAGTTGATTCTAGAATATGCAAGAGGATTGGTTCACCCTGGGCGAATGGGTATTTGATAGGGCTCCTAAAAATGCTTTTTACAGTCCTCTGGTGCTAGATCTAAGATGTTGATTTCCACTTGCAAACTTGTCGAAATGACAAAAATAAATTTTGTAACTTAGTTTTTGTGTCTTGACAAGAATGATGACAACAAATGAAACAATGAAAAATTTCTCTTCAGGATCTCTTCAATCCTTCTTCAACCTATAATATGCACATACACAAAGACGGAAAAAATGCTTGTTGGTGTCATATAGTGGTCTACCTCAGTCAAACCCCGTGAATAGTGTTCCCACTTTCACAATGGCAATGTTAATAATAGAAAACCTTGAATGGAAAGGGAAAGAAATAATGAATGAACACTTGTTGCAACTCACCACCCTTCAATGGATTCCTTGAAGGGCTGAAGTCATACATATCTCTTCAAAGGAACTAGATATTGCTTGCTTGATTTTCTTGAGTGATTGATTGCATTAAGACCTACAACACTTGTTAGCCTTCACAAGACAACATGAACACACATAAACTTGGACATGGTGTTAGGATATTGATTGCTACTATAAATGATTGATAATGTTGCTCTTGAATGCTCTTAACAATAATTTTTTCTCTTGAATTTTTTTCTCTTGATTCTAAAATTTCAAATGATAAAATAACTAGGTATTTATAGGTGTTTATCTAATTTCTCAAAAATTGGATTCCAAAATCTGACACTTACAATTTTATTTTTGATCATTAAAATGTCACCAAAAGCATATTTGAAATTGGGTCCTAGCACATAAAGAGGGCACATTCTCCACTAGACGAATGGGTCTTGGCTTATATTTCCAAGACACACAATCCACAACAATTTAAATATTGAATGCATTTATTTAATGTTGGTTCTCCTTTCGGAAAATGGTAAGAATAAGGATTTAGAATGCATAATTTGAAATATTAGAATCTTAATTAAGGGACCCAAACATATTGAGAAATTATAAAGATAAGCAATTTCCTACACTATATTTAGCCCCCACTTTAGTGAGGGTATGAGCTTATTCTCCTTTTCACACTAAATTAGAGAAATATATGTCAAGGGAGGTCTAATTATACAACTGTTGGAAAAATAAGATGACAAGGGATCAAGGAGAGTGATCAAGACCTCAAGATCTATGAGCTCATGGAAAACCAACAAAGGAACAAAAGAACACAGACATGTGTAGTAGAAAAAAAAGGTACATCAATATACAATGACAAAGCTAAAGCAAGAAAGAAAAAAATGATGGACTAGCAAGCCTATGATGTATGTCAACACCCATGAACAAAGTGAAGCAAAAATGTTAAATTCGCCTCAAGGGGCGTAAACAAAACTCACCTTCGAGGGTGAAAACAAAACTCACCTCAGGGGATGCAAACAAAGCTCACCTCAGGGGTGCATAAACAATAATCAAAGGAGATTTTCTTAATTCATGAAAGGTCACGCCTTAGGTAACATCACTCTTGACATCACCACCAAGAGAGGACTAGTTGAGAAATAAAATATTCATGCCTTAAGGAATGCAAGCCATAACATTACCACCAAGAGGAATATCGTATGCCAAGAAAAGGTCATGCTCTTATGGGATATCAAGCCTAATATCACCACAAATAAGACACATCACATGAGTTAAGAAGAACAAACTTTGATTAGTATATTAACACTTCCTAGGAGATATATGTCATCATCACTAAGAAGGGAACATGCAAACAATAATCAAGGGACCATATGCCCCCACTTAAAATTTTAGTGTACTCACTACACTAACATTTTAAGGAGATAGATAGGGATCTCAATAATAAATACACCTAGGACAAGGCTACCTAACCCTTACCCCAAAGTGTAGGACAAAGATGAGCCAAGATAAATTATGATAGGGTACTCAACATATAAGATAATTATGCATAAAGTTCAATACATGTGGTAGTGAGCATGTTATAATTCTACAACTATCACATGGAAAGGAGTAAAGTAAACAATTATTAGTTGATTATATGATCATATTGACTTGCAAAGGGATCAAATTCTTTCAATACCTTCTTTAAAGCATGGCATTCATTGGAAAGATGCCCAAGTGTTCTATGATATGCACAGTAAGACATGTTTGTAATTTTTCCTTTCTTATTTTCTCAGATAGGTGGTAATGTAATCAGTCCTTGGTTAAGAAGTGTTTGTAAATCCTTTTTAGTCTTGGTTATAGTGTGGAGAAATGATCGCTTCTTGATTTTATAAGTCTTATGCTTCTTACATGATTGAGAAATTGTTTGATTTGAAGGTGGAGAATCTTGATATCCTAATACCTTAGTTTCTTCAAATGATATTTGTTCTAAGAGTGAATGATCTTCATTCTCATTGTGAATGTCACATCCTTGCTTTTTAAAAATTCTAAAGCCTTGGCCATAAGTTTGTTCCAAATTAATAAGTGTATTAGTAACTTTGTGCATATAGGATAAGAGAGTCGCAAATGGTATCTAGGTTCCTTGTGTTTATTATCAATGTGTGCTTCCATGCTCTTTGATTTAGATATGCCTTGTGGTTCAATTTTAGGATGTAAAAGATTGAACATGTCAAGTGGTGAAATTATGGGAGGTTTTTTCTGCTCACATGGGTTGTTAGGACATTGCATTGAGGGGTAAAAGGTTGCATTTTTATCAAGGTTACACAATGAGTTTTGTATAAATTCATGCATGTTATCTTCATCTTCACCCATGATATTTATTTCATGAGGGAATTCATTGGCCAAGTGAAGGATCATGAATAATCTCACTTGCATTAGGATCATCACCAAACACACAACTTGAAACATCAACAAAAGATTTAAATGACATCCAAACTTTACCAGAACACTTATCCATGATGAAATTTTGTAAATTGAAAATATGTAATAATGTTAATGTTATTTGATCAAATTAAAATGTAACTTTCAAATCTAAAATATGATAATTGACTGATTTAAAGTGTAGAGACCTGAAAATGATAAATTTTCAATGAAAATTTTGGTTCTAAATAATGCACTTCCTTTTTACCAAATGAACTAAATATAAAATGCTTCATAATATGCATTTTTTGAAATAGAAACAAAGATCCGCAAGTATAAGAGATCTGAGAAAATAGAGAAAGGAATGTGTGTAAAAATTTGTAGAAGCACCTGTACAAGGACAGGGTCGCTCAGGGGCAAATGAGTCTTTGTATAGGGGTTTGAAAAATTACAATCTAGATGTTTGAGTTAATTTTTATGATTACTATTTCTAGTTGCAAAGTGGTTTTATAGTGACTATTTTTTCTAGAATTTTCTGATGAAATGGAAGTGAAAATGTATGACAATGTGTAAACAAAAGTGACAATTTTGAGTGCAATTTTGAATGTAATTATGATCTAAATGATTGAAACATAAAATAATTCAAACTATGATGCAAAATTTATGCAATATTTTTGGATTTTCATGAGTTCAAATGATGTAAACATGCAAGATCTAACCCTAAATGAAGAATGCAAAATAATGATGCAAAACCTAGATCTAGGGTTTGAAAGACTTCCAATTTTTAGAAGGTATATTATGTAAGAATGTAGGTTTCACCAAAATGAAAAGGTGGGTTCCCTTAATAATGTAAACATGCAAGATCGAACCCTAAATGAAGAATGCAAAATAATGATGCAAACCTAGAGATATAGGGTTTGAAATACTTTCAATTTTTAGAAGGTATATGATGAAAATGTAGGGTCCCTTAATATAGAGAGCCTAGAATTCAAGGGTCCTCTTCCCAAAATTTAATTAAGAGTCCACCAACCACAAAACCAAGATACTTTCAACCTCAATGGTGAGTCAATCAGATTTGAGTTGGTGGGGATTATTTTAAGGAAAAAGGTTGATTATGTTTAGAAATGATTTGAAATGATGCAACAAAATGAACCATATGACCTAATATAAAAATTGTAGATTATGAAGATATACAGACTATAACAACAATTTGTAGGAAAATTTGGGATATATCTGAGGGCGTGTACCTATCACCAAAAGTTGATTCTATAATATACAGGAGGACTGGTTCACCCCTGGGCGAATGGGTCTTTGATAGGGCTCTTGAAAATGTTTTTTAGTCTTCTAGTGTCAAATTTGATATTTGGATTTCCACTTGCAAACTTTTCGGAATGATGGAAACAATTTTGTAACCTAGTTTTTGTTTCTTGACAAGAATGATGACAATAAATGCAACAATGCAAAATTTCTCTTGAAGATCTCTTCAATCCTTCTTCAACCTATAATATGCACATACACAAAGAGGGAAAAATGTTTTTTGGTGCCATATAGGGGTTGCCTCAGTCAAACCTCATGAATGGTGTTCCCAATTTCACAATGGCAATGTCAATGATGGAAAACCTTGAATGGAAAGGGAAGGAAACAATGAATGAACACTTGTTGCAACTAACCACCCTTCAATGGCTTCCTTGAAGGACAAAATTCATACACATCTCTTCAAATGAACTGGATCTAGCTTGCTTGATTTTCTTGAATGCTTGAATTCGTGAAGACCTACAACATTTTTATCCTTCACAAGACAACATGAACACATTATAAACTTCGACATGATGTTAGGATCTTGACTGTTGTTATAAATGACTGATAATGCTGCTCTTGAATGCTCTTGACAATAATTTTTTATCTTGAAAATTTTCCTCTTGATTCTTAGATTTGAGATGATAAAATAACTAGGTATTTGTAGGTGTTTATCTAATTTCTCAAAAATTAGATTCCAAAAGCTAACACTTACAATTTTAATTTTGATCATTAAAATGCCACCAAAAACATATTTTAAATTAGGTCCTAGCATATAAAAGGGACCCATTTTCCCACAAGAAAATGGTGAGTGGCCTATATTTCCAAGACACACATAATCCATAGCAATTTAAATATTAAATGCATTTATTTAATGTTGTTCTCCTTTTGGAAAATGGTAAGAATAAGGCTTTGGAATGCATAATTTGGAAAATTAGAAGCTTAATTAAGTCCAATAAATTAAGGGACCTAAACATGGTGTGAAATTTTAAAGGTATACAATTTCCTATGCTACAAAAATATCTCCACATTTGCTTCTTTTCTTCAATTTCTAGCATCAAAGAGCACAAAACAAAGCCTTACAAGAAATATTTCTTACCTTTTTTATCGTGTATTCAAGCCTACACATGCAAATATAGTAATCATGGAGAAAATATTATATTTTTGGTTATTCTTTTTGCTTATCAAATTGAATGTTTTCATGTTTGTGGTAATACATTATTAAATTGAGATAGAGAAACTTGTTTCCTATTATCCATAGTTCTGTATAGGCATGAATTTTCACCCTAAAACAAATTCCCCTTTACCCCCTTACACTTTAGAGAACTTAAGGCGGAGGCTTAATTCTACTTAAGCCCACTGCTCACATCACACTTAGCGCCATGTTTGTGTGTCAGTGGAGGCGTTTCTATCGGGGACACCTGTGCGGTACACGACCTCCAGGCGGTGCGCTTATGTCCTTGGTAGATTCCTACGACTGGAGATTGCAAAAACATTACACTTCCTATTGGAAGTCGAAGTGTAACACTCCTCTTCGGCTAGCCAACTTGAATATGGTCATTTTTCATCTTCTCCCTTCATATTCTCACTCCATTCTTCCATTTTCATCTTTTGGGTCATCTCTACACAATCTCTCCACACTTTTGAGCACTCACTTCAAGCTTTGTAATAGCACTTCACACTTCATAATAGCAATCTATCACTCCATCACTCTGATAGTGCGAGCACAGGACAAACACCATTGCAGTAAAGGCTTGAGTTCCTCTCATTTTCTCCTCCAGTAGCCTTGAGAACTTTGGATGGAGGTGGTAAGCTCCTCTTATTTTCTCTATCATTTTGGTTGAGTAAGCACGTACTATTTTGTAGTGCCTTTTTTTGACATAGCTTGTATTCCCTTCTTTATCATTATTTATATCGTTGCGAACTTGGTTGTTTGTGGAGGTGGAAACACAAAATGGGGTCTAACTGAGGCAGACCCCTAAACAACCCCCCAACATTTTATTTTTTGTGTGTAGGTGGAGAGATCTTGGAACAATCTGGCGAGGAGGTTGTTCTGTGAAATCATCTTCGTCACCCTTACGGTAATTTATTTCCTTTATCACGTTTGTCTTTATGTTCCACTCTTCTTAATATTATTATGTCATCCTAGAAACTTCTAAACTGGGTTGATAGTCCATTTTTAGGGCTTAAACATCATCTCTCTAGTTTTTTGGTTGTACGGGGACCAACGCACCTATCAGATGCCAGCACGTCATGTTGTCATCCCTAAACCATGCTTCTGGACCCTCCGACAGAGAGCTACTTGAGATGTAGAGTTTACCCCGAAAACTGACTCATCTAGTCTCCTTTCAACTCTTAGGTTTGTAGGGTGATTGAAGTACCTCATAGTCCTCATCATTCTCATCCTACTCATCCTAACACTCCTTTAAACTAAGCTAAGTTAGGGAAGCCTTACTTCTCTTGGCCTTTCGTGACCTAGGGCTTTGCAGTTGTTGGTCCCCCTCTCTTAAATTTTTGGTGAACCTGACATGAACCATTTTGGTCCTATTTTGTGATACTGAAAGTCCCTTTCCTTATGTTCTAGGAGTGTTGTAGGTGTGAGTGTTGTGAGGCTTTTGCCTTACAAGCCAACCTGCAACCCCTAGTAGGCGTAGTTGGAAGGTTATGGCGGTGTTGTATAACGAAACCTTAATTGGGTCACTATCCTATCTCATAAACCTTAGGATGATCTGTAGAAGTATTGTTTGGTGTGTGCAATGGCCTCTTTCTTAAATCAACCCATTCCCTCTACATAGACTGTGAGTAGTGGTACTATCATAACCTTCACCTCGCAAGACTTGTTGATGGGATTTTACAAGGAACCATCTCCTCTTTACATTCTGGCAAGGATAAACAATAATACTATAGCAGGTGTTCTCATTGATCTGATGTCTCAAGTGAATATCATAACTAAGGAGATCATGTTGATTAACTTCTTGCATATGGATGGGTATGATGCACCTGAAAGTACTGCTCACACACACGACAAACTTTTCGTACCTCCTATAGGGAGTATTGTCCTATCAATCCTCGTTGGACCTAAATCTGTGAGCCTTAAATTTGATATCATCTCAGGGTCCAAACTCTTTAGAGTGAAGCTAGGCATCCCCTGACTAGTAGCTATGAATGTAGTTCCCTCAGTTGTGCACAAGTGTCTAAAGTTTGTTCATGGAGGTTCGGTACACGTTGTCCATGACACTGGTTATAGACCACCAGTTGCCTATGGAAACTATACCTTAGATTACTTTTGGATCACATCCCTTGGTCCTTTCCCACCTAGGAAGAACCTCCTATATCACACATACCAAAACTATAAGAAGGGGTGCACTAGGCCGAAAGTAAGATATCCTCCTTCGCCTTATGCTATTTTTCATAGAGCTTGCCTGAAGGCTGATAGTGATGTTGCTAAGGCACATAGGAGAGAAGAAGAGAAGCAACCCCAAGACCCTCCTTCTTCCTCTTTCATTGTTCAGCATGATGCTTCCTATCGCCCTATCGTGGTGTCATCTACTTATGTCTCACGTTTACAAGAGAATCCCATGGTGCCCGCTTGGCGAAAGGCCAAGCGTCCCGCAATTCAGCTTCATGTCTTACCCATGGAGCCTAGGCCTATTTGGTATGGAAGACAAAAATCCCCCCATGGAGGGTCCTCTTTGTCTAGGCCTCTGCAGCCTCCTACTATTCCTGTTCTCAAAATAGTGAATGAGAAGAGGCTCATTGCCAAGGCACTAGAGTCGATTCCCCCTATTGTTTTTGAACCTGTTCCTTTTTCTCCCATTCAATATTTTGTCCTTCGACTAGAAACATCCATGGAGGACACTCCCATGGTTGAGCAGGAACCTTTTGTCCCTTCACAAGCTCTGAATTCTAGTTCAAAGAGTCGTACAAAACCACCATGCGCGCAAGCATAAGCACCAAAAAAAGGATCTTCTAGATGAGAAAGCCTCCTTACAGAAGGAGGAGGAGGAGTCAACCACACCTCCTGTTGTGTCCTCTTCTCTCCCCCCTTTTGCTAGCTTTGAGTCCCTTCTAGCTTCCACTGCGAGCGCACATGCACCTGGAAAGGTGTAGGTGTTTATCACTCCTTTTGTGGAGCCACCTCTAGTGACTTTCATCTCGAATGCCTTGCCCTTTCCAAATCCCTTGGATATGGTTAATACTTCGGTTGTATCCACTCTGGTTCTATCCTCCTCTATCCACCATTCTACGTTTTTCGGGAGTTCACCTCCTCTGATGAGGAAGAGGGTAGAGCATGGTCCCTCCAGTAATGAAGGATGTAAGAAGAGCCCACCTCCACCGAAAGGTGGCCCTACGCTGACTTGTTTTGTCCTAGTAACATAACCCATCCCAGCCTCCCCTGAGTTTGTCATCGCTCTCGAGTCTCTTGGTGAGCCTAGTGATGAACCTTGAGTGCAAACCCCTTCGTCTTCCAAGGTGAAACACGACACTCCCATCAAGTGTATGTTTAACTTGATGGATGAATTTCTGACCTTTTCAGTGATCTTCACAAAGTAATTGACCTTAGACCCACAAGAGTTGAGTAATGAAGACCTCACAGGTCCCTCTTCCTTGGCCCTTGTTGCGGAAGGATCAGAAGCTCCTCCCCTTAACATTACACTATTGTAGGCTCATCATCCTTCCCCCTACGATGATCTAGAGTGGGAATCTGATGACCTATTGGTAGACCAATGTTAGGGGGAGACCCTCTTCTTGATCTTTAGATTAGATATGTGTGTGTTTTGTGATGTTTTCTCCCGTGATCATACTATATGTGCCTGGATGACCCTCGTCACCCTTAATGGTTCTTGGATACAGGCATGAAGTTTGTGTTGTAAACCTTCCTCTATATGTATCATCATTCTTCCATGTTTGTGATTGACTTTCGATAAATTGGGGACAATGCAAAGCATCGGGAGCATTTAAGCTTCCTTCTATGTTGACCCAAATTTTTATTTTTACTTTGTCTTTTGTGCATTCTTCCTCATCTGGTTCGGGATTGATGATCTTTTGCCTCTTACTGCAGTTACCTACTATTTATAAATAAAGGTAGATCTGACCTCAAGAAACCAGATCCCCCTGTGCCCTCTGAGTGTGTTCCCTTTTCCTTTGCTTGCTCTTTATATTTCTCTCTTTTTTGCTTGATTTGTCCCTCTTATGTGTGATGACACCACTTCTACACAACTTAGTCTTTGGAAAATGCATTTGTTGTCAAACAAATCTTCTCTCAAGACTTCTTGCACACTTCTTCATTAGAATTGGATTCTCGACTTGAAACCCCAAACGAAACATGTTTCCTTCATCATGGGTTCATAAATAAAGGACTTGCGAACCTCCCTCTGAAGCGGGAACAATCTTAGTCTTCCCCTCACATGGATGTATGTCCTTCTTTTCAAATTCCTTGATGAAGTGAACATCTTTCGAAAGGATTCCTTTATGATGAATCGATTCAAGAAAGAAGGCATTAACTTTCAAACAATGTGTCCCTTGAGTGAACCCCTCATTTTCACATCGGGTTCCCAAGGGAACCCTTCAAAAAATTTCAACAGGTTATATGGCATCTAGCTCGGGGGCAGCCCAACTAGACCGGTCTCGCATCTTCGTTTCTAGTCCGGGGGCAACCCAACTAGACCAGTCTCACATCTTTGCATCTAGTCTGAGGGTAGCCCAACTAAACCGGTCACACATCTTCACGTCTAGTCTAAGGGTATCCCAACTAGACCTACTTCACATCCTACCATCTAGCTTGGGGGCAGCCTGACTAGACTTTACTTTTCAAACAATGTGTTTCTTGAGTGGACCCTCCTTCCTTTTGAAGGGTTCCCGAGGGACCCCTTTGAAAGTTTGGCAACTTAGCAATGGTCTACGTGACTATCAGTTTACTGGCTTACATAGACACTTCTTGACATGTGTTCTATTTATGGATAAACATGTTGCCAAATCTGAATCTTTAGATTCCCCTTTGCTCGGTCTCCTTCATGTGAGATTTCTTGAAGGATACCTCCCTTGTAGGACCATGAGCCTGTGAGGCACTTTTTCTCTTCAACTTTATAGTTCCACAAAACTATGAAGTCCTTTCTTGCACTTCTGAGTTCGCCAGACCGTGCTCTGCTTCCTCGTCGGTTCAGGTATACATCTCTTACCTTGTTACTTCTTACTACTCTACTTTACCAAAGCACTCATCAGTACTCATTCTCACTAAAGTGGGGGAAAAATGTATAGGCATGAATTTTCACCCCTAAAAACAATTCCCCTTTACCCCTTACACTTTAGAAAACCTAAGGCGAAGGCTTAATTCCACTTAAGTCCGCTGCTCACATCATACCTAGCTCCTTTTTTGTGTGTTGGTGGAGGTGTTTCTATCAGGGATGCCCATGCAACGCACAGATGTCTATGATGCACACCTACATCCTTGGCATATTCCTATCGCTGAAGATTATGGAAATGTTACACTTCCTATTGGAAGTCGAAGTGTAATGCTCCTCTTCAGTTGGCTAACCTAAATATGGTTGTTTTTCATCTTCTCCCTTCATATTCTCACTCCATTCTTCTATTTTTATCTTTTGGGTCATCTCTACACAATCTCTCCACACTTTTGAGCACTCACTTCAAGCTTTGTAGTAGCACTTCACACTTCATAACAACAATCTATCACTCCATCACTTCGATAGTGCGAGTGCAGGACAAACACCATTTCAGCAGAGGCTTGAGTTCCTCTCATTTTCTCCTCAACTAGCCTTGAGCGCTTTGCATAGAGGTGGTAAGCTCCTCTTATCTTCTCTATCATTTTGGTTGAGTAAGCACATACTATTTTTTAATTCCTTTTTTTGACGTAGCTTTTATTCCCTTCTTTATCATTATTTCTATCATTGCAAACTTGGTTGTTCGTGGAGGTGAAAACACCAAAACGGGGGTTTGACTAAGGTAGACCCCTAAATAGCCCCCCAAAATTTTCCTTCTTTTCTACTTGCAGGTGGAGAGATCTTGGAGCAAGTTGGAGAGAAATTTGTTGTGCGGAATAGTCTTCATCACCCTTGCGGTAATTTATTTCCTTTATCATGTTTGTCTTTATGTTCCACTCTTCTTAGTCTTATTCTGTCATCCTAGAAACTTCTAAACTAGGTTGATATTCCCTTTTTAGGGCTTAAACCTCATCTCTCTGGTTTTCTGGTTGTATGGATGCCAGTGCACCTGTGAGATGCCAATGCATCGCGCTGTCGTCCCTAAACTGCGCTTTTGTCCTCCGACAGAGAGCTACCTGAGGCATAGAGTTTACCCCAAAAATTGACTCATCTAGTCTCCTTTCAACTCTCGTATTTGTGGGGTGATTGAAGGACCCCATGGTCCTCATCATTCTCATCCCACTCATCTTAACACTCCTTTAAACTAAGGTAAGTTAGGGAAGCCTTACTGCTCTTGACCTTTCATGACCTCGGGCCTTGCAGTGGATGGTCCCCCTCTCTTACAAGTTCAAAGCCCTATTATCTTATTAGAAAATTTAAGAGTTGATTCAAATTCATATATACTACACATATTTATTACTCTCATTGGGTGTCTTATAAGGCCTCTTATCACAAGTTAGACAAATTGCTTCCAAATTTTCTATGGGCTACCTATAAACAAGACAAAGATTATCATCATGTGGCTTAAAAATTGCATTTTCTTTTGAATGATTCTAGTGATCCAAGCCTAGTTGATTTTCAACATCAAGGTATTTCCAAGCTATGTGCACTAATTTTATTTTCAAGGAAATCAAAGGAAAATAATCATGGAAGATACTTTTGATCAATTATAATTCATTTAAAGGTAGATCCCATATGAAATCCAACAAGGCTTGAAATTTGGGTTTCTATTCCCTTTTAATTAGACAAGTACCAATCAAGATACATGATATTTTATTGCAAAAGCATTTGGATAGCCTGGGAGAACCTTAACCCTTGGATTCTTTTAAATGGAAATAAATTTCATGATGGTCTTTTTGTAAATTAACACTCTTTTGTGTTGTCTATTTGTTACCTAATGGGATGTCCCTCTAGCTGAGGTTCCTTATATTCACTCCCTCAATTTTTTCAAACAAGATATTTATATTATTCAAGATCTCTTTTATAAGTTAAATTAGGAAATTATCCTAAAGGTTGTTCCTTTTTTAATGTAGAAAAAATTACTATTTAGTGTAGTTGGCCATGGTGGAGGGATTGAAATGGTGTGTGGATACTCTTTTCTGTAACTATTGATCCAAATATTAGGTCAAGTACACTAGACTAGTGGGCTCAATAGAAGTTAACTTCTTTCAACTTTATCTAGTACAAATCACTATCAAATATATATACCTACCCAAATAGATTATTAATTAGATTATATCCAAAATATGGAGTTATTAAACAAATTATACCTAGATTCTATCTATTATCAAGATAGGATAAAATAAGAAGAGTTATGGAAGACAATATTTTAGCAAAGTTAAGTATTATATGAGTAGTTGATGTTACCATTCGGTTTGTGCAACATATTGGCTCTTAAAATTATAAGTTCATAATCATATATTTAATATATAGGTCTAGTGATTTGTGCCAACATAGAAAAAAGAAGAAATACTCCTTACTAAACTCTACCAACTAAGAGATAACTAATAAAAGAGGGTAGATCTTCATGTTAGGATTTATAGGACTAGGGAGGTTGATCCAAGATGTCTAAACAAGATGATTAAATATAAATTAAAATGATACGTTTAATATTAAATCAAATCATACCCTTTGTATACAAATATTCTAAAAGTTTTATTGCTAGATACTTAGTATATTGGTTCATAATTAAAGAGCTACAAACCTCTAATAAGTATATGAACAAGGTACACATACACCTAAAAATTTGAGACAAGTTTTTGTTCCATAAAATGAATCCCCTTGAGCTTTGTATATATTATATATAATAGGGAATCCACACCAAAAAAATCCTCTAAATATGTATTATTTTGAGTTCTCAAATAATTCAATAAAAGTTATAACATTGAGCAATGAAAGTGCATAGAATAAAAATAATTATAGCTTTCTAAAGGTGTATCAAATTCAAGAGCTAACAAAAGGTTTAGCATAATTTATAAAATTGAATTGTACATATTGGAAGGGCTTCAAACTAATCCAAGTGGAAAAAAAGGATGATATCTAAATAAAGAATTGATCATGTTATAAAAAATGTCATAACCCTCTTCCTTGAAAATTTTAAACTTCCTTATTATTATTACTATTGTGTGAGGGAGGGAACGTTAGGTGTGAAATGAGATCAAACATGTTAATCTAAGAATCTAAACTAAGATTAAACATATTAATCTAAGTTCTAAACCTACACATACAAAATGAAACTAAGTTATTTTAACATACATAAATGAATCTATGATTACAAAAACAAGTGTACAAGAATAACACAGTTTTACCATCCTATGGTGGAGTGTGTTCACCTAATGTTAGGTTTTTCTTATCATCGTGAAGCCTCCAAAGTTCATGTGCAAAATCTTGATGAGTGACTATTTTGGTTGGTTGATCGAAGAAATGGTGAAGCTCTATCAATGGTGTTCTTGACAACACTTCGTTGCATATTGTATGTTGATTCTCTAATCCTTTTTTGTGAGGAAAGGGGTTTGTTATATAGAAAATGAGATTTGAAATGAATGATCAGGATCATGTTGAAGAATATCTAGATCAACGGTTGGAGTGTTTTGATAGGATTTAGACATGAGAAAATTGTGCAAAGTTGATAGCACAATTTGGGTGATTGAGAAATAGATTGGCCAGTCAACAATGTGATTGATCAGTTAACAAATTTAGATTGATCAGTCAGGAATTTGATGGCTTAGTTAGGAATGTGATTGATCAGTTAATAGATTAGATTTCTCAGTTAGAAATTCAGATTGATCAGTTAACAAATTAGATTGCTCAATCAACAATTGTAATTTGCTCAATCAGAAAGTGGGTGGGGAATATGAATTAATTAATTTAACTAATTAATTCCTTTTTGGACTTGAACATGCAAATCAAGTTTGACTTTTGCAAACAAAGTTACATTAGTTTGATTTGAGTTTCTATAATTGATTTGAATAGTTTGATTTAATTATTCAAATTTTTGGAGGGAAAGTGTCGTAATTAAATTATTATTTAATAATTTAATCAACTTAGGGGAATAAGGTGATTTAGTGACGTAATTAAATAATTTACATTATTTAATCAATCAGGATGAAATGATGTGAGATTGGTACTTTATTAAATAAATTTGATTTATTTAATTGGTCGAAATGATGAAAAGTGAATTAATCAAATAATGTTGTTTTATTTAATCAATAGAGGAATTAGGGTTTTCAAGACTTTATTAAATAGGTGAAATTTATTTAATTTGTCCAAAATTATGAAAAAGTGAATTAATTAAATAATGTATTATTCAATTAATAAAGGAATTAGGGTTTTTTATTTCGTTTTCATGTTGTGTGATTACGGGATGATTCTGAGCTATTTTGAGATGATTTTGAGATGTTCTAAGATGATCTAAGACATTACAGTATGGTTATGAGCTATTTTGGGGTGATTTTGAGATGATCTAAGATGATCTAAGACATTAAATTAGGATTCCAAGATTTTTTTGAGGGGATTCCAAGATGTTTTGAGATGTTACAAGATGTTTTGGGATAATTTTGAGTCATTCTAAGATGTCATGGGACAATTTTGATTCATTCTGAGATGTTACGGTACAATTTTGAGTCATTTCGAGATGTTACGGGATAATTTTGAGTCATTCTAAGATGTTACGGGATGTTCTAGGATGATATTTAATATTTTTTTATGGTGTTTGAGGTTGTTCGATGTTGTTTCATGTTGTCTAGGGTGTGTAATAGGTGTTGAGTCAATTTTGCATGTCTACATTTTGCCCCTCTTTGATACAAACTATTGGTTGCTTTATTTCAAAGATTTTGTTTTTACGATCAAGTTTTTGAAAAAAATTATGCCCCACTATGCCCCGACATTCAGTGGAATGATGGTAGGACTCTGTGCTAGCCCCTCAAGAGGTTGACCAAAAATTTCAAGCTTTGAGGTCAAGCTCTTGACACTAATATATTGTTGTTTCAATGTTTTCAAATGAAATGTTATATCAATAGGTTTTTCGTTTCTCATTTTGATGCTTTCCAGAGCTTCCAATTTGAAAGTAGGAATATTCCCTAAGTTAAATTAGGGTTTCCTAGATGAAATTAGGGTTTTATTGAGGTGTTATATAGGCAATTATCTTCAAACTGGCTCATTTGTGCTTTGATCCTCTTGCTAATTCGTGTCTCTGGATTTCACATTATGTTAGTTGTTGAGGAACAATGTCAAGATTGAGGCTACCCAACATCATTCTGAGCTTGTCGGGAGTTTGGACGACCTTCAGGCATCAAAGGCCCTGTATGTACCTTCTCACTTTTTACTTTTATCATGTTCCATTCTCATTATGTGTGTACAAAGTTTTATCAGTCAATAGCATTATTTTTGAGATTCCTACACAATTGCATCAGTTTTGGCACTTTTCCCTATTAAAACTATGCACTTGCTTGAAAAATGCATAGTTGCCTAAAATTTATGTTGTTGTTTTATACTTTTGACCTGAAACTGTGCAGTTGTTTGAAAACTATGTTATTGACCTAAAACTGTGTATTTGACCTAAACTTGCACCCGTGTTTCTACGCCTTTGACCTGAAACTACGTAGTTTCCTGAAAACAATGCCCATGTTTCATGCTTTTGACCTAAACTTGCACAATTTCCTAAAAACAATGCCCTTGTCCGGTATTGCTAAGCATTTGCTCCAAAACCTAGCAGTTGACTTCTCCTTTTGTTGTTTTATTTTAGCATTTGTTCTAAACCCTAGAATGTGTCTTTTTGTCATCCAAAATATTATTTGTCATCATCCTCATGTCATTTTGTGTTGATTTACATGTTTTTAGAGTAAAACCCTAACATCTTGGTTTATAATGATTGCAGGCGAGTCTTAGACCATTTATGACGAGAGAGACATCCTTGCCACTTGTTCGATCCAATTGCTCATTTTGGTGCATTGGAGTGGGACTTCCTTGATGTCATGGGATTACATTATATTTTTAACATGCCTCCAATTAGGACTCATACGACAATGATGAATGCTCTTATGGAGAGGTGGCACTCTAAGATGTCCTCCTTTTATTTGCTTATAAGGGAGGCTACCCTTACTCTTGAGGATGTTTGGAGGATACTGCATCCTCCTATTCATGGTGAGCTTGTTACATATTAGGTTCGATGAGGTTCCTGCACTATGCAACATTTGTTAGGTGTGGCACACTTGGATGTTCGTGATTCAGAGGTTAATTTATTTGGGTTTTCTAACAATGCAGATCCTATTGTACTTGTCCTTTGTGGTCTGGTATCAAGATTAGTTGTTCCTGATAGGCGAGGTCATTAGTTTGTTGTTGGTTGGGGTACATGTATCAAGAGTATGCTAAAGAATGGGATGAGATATGTCTAGGGTGCTTGTTTTCTTTCTCATATTTAGCGAGATATGCACGAGGTGGTGTATCAAGGTGTGAAGTCAATGTTTGTAGGTGTTTCACTTTTGGACGTTTGGGTATGGGAGCATATTATAGTGACTCGTCCAGATGGGATATAGGATTTCTCTCTATACAATCCATACACTTATCGTTATGGGGACTTTATACATTACACCTTGTCTAGGGGCCTACATTATTGGTGTCACGTGTTTGATGAGATGATTGGGTTCCTGATGCATATGAGGTTTGGTTTGGCTGGACTAGCTGGGAGGTTCGTTTATGGGGTCTCTAGTTGGTTGGGGTTTTCTAGTTTGTGTGGTAGATCCAGGTACTACTCATGATTATGATGAGTGGTGGGCACGACATAGGCCTTTGAGGCTTACTGATCCTGGAGGTGATCCCATTATGGGTAGAGCAGGTATTGCAGGTCAACACAAAGAGTGATAGTGTGTTGAGGTTCTCACAGAGTAGTTGGATTGAGCTCGATGTGATGAGGCACAGGGTATTCAAGATGAGAAGGTGCCTCCTACACAGGGTCAAAGATAGGTTTTGGGTCCTCCTCCACCAACTAGGGATGTTGATATATTTCTAGCTCAGATGACTTTGTCTAGAGATGCAGAGATTGTGTGGTGTCAGGCTGTGGAGGCTTTGGTAGACACCTTGAGGGCTGAGTGAGAGAGGGAGATTGGGTGATGACATGTTGTAGAGGCTCAAGTATTGTTACTGACAATAGATAGAGATACTCTTTAGGCAAAGCATGATAGTATACAAGATAATTGAGATTGGTATCTACAGACATCCACCTATTATCAAACCTTATATGATGCTATTGTTCCTAGGGACTCTCAGTGTCCACAATTTGGGGAGTCATGCTAGGAGCGATGGTGGTGGTGGTGCAAGTGCAGGTGTAGGTGATCAATTTGTGAGACAACTAGATCATTTTGGTGGTCAGTAGTGTTTCATCTCTCCTGTCGGGGTGTTACTTTTTTGGTACTTGATCTTCATGTTGTTTCATGGTGTAGAGGCATTTTATAGACATGTGTTATATATATTCATTAGTATAGTTGAGACCTCGTATACATGTTATGATTTTGTATTATCCTATCACACTTGTGTCATTGCAGATGATGTACTTATGATATATTCCCTTTTTGATGATGATATATATGAGATATGCCTTCTTCAATTTAGCCTCATTTTATGCTTATGTATGAATTTGATGTAGATGAATGATCATACTTTGTCTCGTTTATGATGTGATTTGTGTTGATAAGTGAATGCCCCATACATGATACATGATGTTTTCAATGGTTTATTATCATCATGATATGTATTGTTAATATTTGTGGATGCAATATGGATATGGTACTGATTATGTTTTATGCAGGATGAATGTTAATCAAAAGACATATTGATGATAGATAGAGATATGATGTTAATTTAGAAGAAATATGATGTTAGATAGTTAGAATAAATATGATGGTGGATGGAAATTTGATGTTAATTAGAATAACTATTGATGATGGATAGAAAATTTGATGTTAATTAGAAGAAATATTGATGATGGATTAGTGAATGATGAGTTACTTTTTCTTCGCTTTAAAGACTTTGGAGTTTGAAAAACTTTTGTTTGATGTAGCAAATAGATAAGATGCACCAAATTATGAATTACCAAGGTGACTTTGTATCCATTGCATGGACTTTGACTCTACAAACAAAGAGTATCTTTGTTTATACCAGAAATACAAAAACTTTGTTTAAAGTATAGGGGGTTGCGTGAAAAACATTTTGGACCAGTCACACATAAAGGTATAGAACATCTAACATGTAACTTTTTCACAAACTATTTTAATAAAACTTCCACACCCAATAAAGAAAGTATTCATCATGGTAATATTACAAAAATATTTTACAAACAGCAAATCGAAATGACGCTCAATTTCCCCCATTCCTTCTTCTCTAAATCCCTATGGACATCCTCGAGAGATGTTGGGAATGAGTCAATAAAATAAATTGTAAAAAGATAAGACCACAAAAAGATGAAAACAAAGTTGCAGTATCACTTGCCATATCTATTTAGGGTGGGCCTATTATCCATTTTTTATCATGTCTACCGTAGGAATGGATCTATTAAGGCATATCTAAGGATGTTGTTGGGACTTGTTAAAAAGATAGGTAGTTAATACTTTGGCATTGTTTTCGTCTGTTTATAGTCAACTCTTATGTGATTTTTTTTCTTGAAAGTTCTATCTTTTAGTGTTTTGTTTTTTTGTTTGTTTGTTTTGTCAAAGGATGATTGTGACAATTTTTTTATCATGTGTGAAATGTTTATCGTGGACTTTTATGATGGGATGACGAGATGTGTCTTTTTATTTTTCTAAGTTTTATGATGTTTTTGTTATTTTTAGAGGACTAACCTAGGGTCTCAGGGGATCATCAAAGATAAGCCTTGCCTACTTTGTACACGCAGAGGCTTGTACTTCGATTGGTTTGACCTTTTTGACTTTTCCTATTTTGTGATTTTTTTTGGATTTTGTATATAGTATATGTTTTTGGGATTTTTTATTTTTTGAATAAGTCAAAATAAAGCATGTTGGAAACCTAAGGGGACTGACCTAGGGTCTCAGGGGCTAAAAATCCTTGCCTACGTTGTACATGTAGAGACCACGTAGTTAGACCTCTTGACTCAAAGCATGAATTGTTTTGGGTAAACAACATCAATAGCTTGGATTGATATCCCGTTTATGTGTCTAGAGGATATGTGGGAAATTCACTTGAACTAGCTATGAGGTTCAAACAAATTTTGATATCTTAAAAATTTTGAGTGAAGGAATAACCCAACAATGTTGTTTTATTTTTGATATTTTTCTCATGTTTTTTATTTTTGTTGTTTTGCTAGTGTTCTTGACTTTTGTTGTTTTATGACCATGATCGAATGTTGCAAGATCTAATCCATGACCAGCTTCAGGATGTTTCCCCCAATAAAACGGCTTACCTTAATTAGTGACAAGCCATGGTTGGATACATGATTTATGAAATGGATGGGTGGATACCGTGAAAAAGTGTTGATAGATAATGATGCATGTTTTATTCACACATAACACTTGTTTGCCAGTTTTTCACTATGGTACCTATTCTAGGAGCGCCACAAAGTTGTTTTCACTCCAAGAATGTTTTATTTCTCTTTACTATTATTTTTATGTTATTTTTTTATATTTTTTCTCTTTTTTCTTTTTTTTGGATTTTTACCCTTTTTCCTGGGGTATTCTAACGTGTTTCATGTATAGAACTTCTCAAGGTGGTTGTTGTTTAGCAGTTCGGCTAGAGGTTCTCCTTCAAGAGTAGCCAACTGATATGCCCCAGAGCCATAGCTTGTTGTTATGATGAATGGGACTAACTAGTTAGGTTAAAATTTTCCCTTGCCATCTTGATTCAATTGTATCTTTTGATTCTCCTCGAGGACTAAGTCACCAACTTGAAAGTTCTTATCATTGATTCTCTTGTTATAGCTTCATTTGAGATGATTTCGATAAACCTGTAGATGGTTTAACATGATCAAATTCCTTTCATCTAGGAGCTCTAATTCATTCAGTTTGGATACCATGTATTCTTTGTTTCTAACCATGACTTTTAATGAGACTCGCAATGAGGGGATTTTGACCTTGATAGGTGATACAACTTCTGATCTGTAGATCAAGGAAAAGGGTGTGGTACCACCAAGTGTTTGAATGTTGGTTAGATAATCCCATAAGGTTGGTTTTAGCTACAAATGCTAATCATGCTCAACATCATCGATAGACTTTTCTAGTATTTTCAAGATTGTTTTATTGGATGCCTTTGCCTGATTGTTTCTTTGAGGATAGTAGAGCGTAGAAAATCTATGTTGGATAGATAACTTGGAACATAATTCTTGGACATCTTGATTCTTGAATGGGTGCCATTATCTATTACAATTGTCTATGGGATTCCATACGTACAAATGAGATAATTCAAAATAAATTTTGATATATGTTTTTCAATGATATAGGTTAATGGAATTGCCTCTATCCATTTAGTGAAGTATTTTGTTGCAGAGATAATGAATTTATGCCCATTGGATGAAGTGGGTGATATCTTATCTACCAAGTCTAATCCCCGTTGTGAAAAAGTCCATTGTGTCATGATGGGTCTTAACTCCTTTGTTGGTGCATGAACTAGATCATTGTGTTGTTGACATTGTCAACACCTTCTAGAATTTTGAATGTAGACTTGCTCCATGGAAGGCCAATAATATCTTGCCCTGAGTATCTTTTGGACTAGGCTAGGTCTGCTTGAGTGGGATCTGCAAATATCTGCGTGGACCTCTTGTAAAGCCATGTTTACTTCTTTTGTGTTAAGGCACTAGAGTAGCATACAATCTAGCCTACAATGGTATTGGGTTTATCCTAAGA
This sequence comes from Sequoiadendron giganteum, assembly GCA_007115665.2. Taxonomy (NCBI): domain Eukaryota; kingdom Viridiplantae; phylum Streptophyta; class Pinopsida; order Cupressales; family Cupressaceae; genus Sequoiadendron; species Sequoiadendron giganteum. Next base: position 559,417,691 of record CM021105.1, read on the forward strand.
TCATAAAATGGGAGGTTCTATAGGTGGTCTTCTTATGAGTAGTCGTTAAGTGAAGTGGTATGATACCATTTTGGATATAGTCAAAAGAATCTTGGTACCATGGGGAGTTAGGACCAACAAAAACACATACCATTTTTGATTCTAGGATGTCGAATTCAGGCATAAGTATTTTTTCCATGAGGAATTCATATTTAGGCACGTTCTAAGGAATATCAAGCAACAAGCCTATCATTTCCATTGCATCAACAACTCTTTTATTGATCCTAGGAACCTGTTCAAAGGTTATTTTGATGAAGTACTCCTTGAAGTTGTCCACCATTCTTTTGTATGGTAGAAATTTGTCATCTTTTTTTGGTATTCATCATTCACCTATCTGAATACTAGCTGAGAGTCTCCAAAATACATATAGCTCTTTTATTCTCCACTCGATCACCATTTTGAGCCCTATGATAAGAGCTTCATATTCTAAGATTTTGTTTGTGCAAGGGAATGAAATCTTGTAGGCCTTGGGTATACTATCTCCCTATAGTGTGAGAAATAAAATACCTACTCCATAACCATGTTGAGTATGGGACTCGTCAAAGTATAGAGTCCATTGGCATGTTTGTTCTATCATCAAGACACTCTCATCTGGAAAATCCACTATGAGAGGTTTATGATCATCTATGGGTGCTTCGGCCAGTTGTTCTACTATGCCTTGTCCCTTTATAGATCGCTTGTCCATGTACTCTATATCAAATTCACTCAGGATCATTACCCATTTGGCTATTCGACCTGTTAAGACTGCTTTTGCTAGTAAATATTTGAGTGGGTCCACCTTCAAAATCAGTTTCACTTTTTTGTTTAAGATGTAATTTCTCATATTTTGTGTTGAAAACATGATTGAGAGACATTCTCTTTTAATGGGTGAGTAGTTAAGTTCATATGCCACCAGCGTTATGTTGATATAGTAGACTGCCCTTTCTTTATTGTTATCATCTAGCTGGGCCAAGAGAGCTCCAAGTGCTTTTGGTGTGGTAGACACATAAATTATCATCTCCTTTTTTGGAATAGGTGGTGTGAGTACCGGAGGAGTAAGTAGATACTCCTTGAATTGATAGAATGCTTGGTTGTATCTCCCGTCCCATTTGAAGGTGATGTCTTTATGTAGGAGATGAGTGAAAGGGTGGCACTTGTCTGCCAATTGTGTGATAAATTTCCTAATGGATTGTAGCTTCCCTTGTAGGCTCTTCAACTATTTGAGTGTCATTGGAGGAGGCATTTCTATTATATCTTTTATCTTTGCAAGATCCACTTGTATCCCTCTTCTTGACACTATGTACCCTAACAACTTTCCAGATGTTACTCTGAACACACACTTTTTAGGGTTGAGTCTAAGATTGTACTATTCTAGTTGATCAAACACCCTTGCTAGGTTTTTCAAGTGATATGCCCTTTTGATTAGCATTGCTAGGATTTCATCCACATATTCCTCCATGATTGTGTGTAGCATGTCATGGAATATGGTCATCATCACTATTTGATAGGCTGCTCTTGCATTCTTTAGACCAAAAGGCATTACATTCCAACAAAAATTTCCCCAAGCACAAGTGAATGTTGTTTTGTGTCGGTCATTTGGAGAAATTTTTATTTGGTTGTATTCGAGAAACCATCCATTAAGGATAGCATCTCATGTGTTGTTATTAGATCTACAATCATGTCAATGCTTGGCAATGGAAAGTCATCTTTTGGACAAGCCTTGTTCAAGTCTCTAAAGTTTGTGAATATCCTTGGGCCCCCATTAGGTTTAGAAACTAGTACTAGATTGGATATCCATTGTGGATAGTCGATGGGTCTGATGAAACCCACATCTAGTAGCTTCTTTAGTTCTACCTTTACTAGTAATGCTATCTGGGGATGCATTTTTCTAAGTTTTTGCTTGATAGGCTTTTCTCCAAGGATGATAGCTAGATGATGCACCACTAATGTTGGATCTACTCTAGGCATGTCAACATAGGTCTAGGAAAAGTTTTTCTTTCTTTCTTTGATGAATGTTGTGAATTTCGCTTTCTCCTTAGGATCAAGTGATATTGCATGGTATGTTATCTTTAGGTCCTTTGTTGTGCCAAAATTTATGGATTCTACTTCTTCTACAAGGAGTGTTGATATTTCTTGATATTTTGATATGGGGAGATTAAATCCTCCATCCTCAAGTGCCTCTAGGAGGTTTTCACCTTCGAATGCATCCTTTATTATTCTCTTTTCTGGATCCGATAGAGCCACAGTGTGGTTTTCCCTAGGGGATCATATTTTTATGTTTTTTCTTTCATTTTTGTGACTAGAAGATTCAATCTCTCCACCAAAGTATGCCTCTTGTTCTAGCTCCATGATGAATCTTGCTTTGTGATCTCCTTTTGGTATGTCTTTTCAAAGTCCCATGAATTTTTTGATTGCCTCGTCGTTCTGGAATTGATCCAGAACAGGTGTATGTTATTTTTATCCCAATCTATGAGTTGTGGGTAACAAAGTGAGAGACTATCATCTTGGTCTACAAAACTTATAGAAGTAGGTGAAAGGGTCAATATGGCTCTAGTGTCTTTTTCCCACTCAGTATCTAGTTCATCATCACTAGAAGTTGGGGAATCATATCCAGTGACGAAGGAAGGAGAATCCCATTCGTATTCATTAGAGTCTATTTCAGAATGGTAATAGATGTTGGGAATGGTTTCCATGTATTGGAGAGGGAACCTATCAATTCTAAAAATTTTGAACAATTCTTCGACAGGTAACTCGTTATCCATGACATGATAGACATCCAATCCCTTAATGCGAGCAAAATTTTCTCGTTTCTTCAAAGAGGTTTGTCTGGTTTTTGGAATGACCGTGTCTTTTGGTTTATAACCTAGCCCCATATTTTTCTACCTTTTTTCTAATATTATAGGCTTTGATTGGCCTTTTTTATGTAGCCCAAGGCCACCTATTCCATTATATCTCATTTTTTTGACTAATTGATAGCCTCTATTGTTAGGATCAATTTAAATGGGTTGTGGCTTTTGTGGTTCTTTTTGGTCCTCCTTGTAGATCATAGATGAAATTTTCTCCTCAAATACTTCTTCATCTTTCATGTCCCCCCATCTAGTAAAATTAGTGGGTTTGGCTATCATTTGTACTATCTTGATCTCTTTTGGACCTCCATATACTCTAGGTGTTGGTGGAAGCATTTCGATGCAGAATGCTTGGTTGAAATGGTAGTTGCCTTTACCCTTGTCAAGTACTTGAATCTTGGCTTTTGATGGTTTTTTGGTGGAGGTTGATGGAAGCATGGAAGGGTCAACATAAGAAAATGAATGGAAGGATATATCATTGTCAGGCACATGCTGGATTTTGTTGTATTTCTCCTCCAACTTGGCACAAAAATGGAAAGGTTCAGGATCAACATAAAGTGTTACTTATTTTCCTTCATGGGGAAACTTTAGGCATTGATGAAAATTTGAAGGGACTGCTTGTAATGCATGGATCTAGCGGCATCCCTAGAGTAGGTTGTATGACAACTCAAGATCAAATACTTGACAAGTAGTTTATGTGATGGTTGGTCCTATCTGCACTGGCAACCTAACTGTTCCTTTAGAATTTATTTCCAAGTCATCATAGGCCCTTATGGTGATACTCTTTCCTTTTTCAATCACATCGTCAGAATACCCCAATTGTTTGATGAATTTCAAGGTATAGATGTTTAAACATGTACCATTATCTACCAATACTCGTTTAACCATGGTCTTGTGAACACCAACCTCTATGTATAGAGCTTGATTATGAAATGTTCTTTGTGGTAAATCTTTCTCTGAAAAGACTAAATGATTACTTTCAATGATTTTTCCAACCATGTCTTGGAACTGATTGGAATCAAGGTCATTAGGGACTGACATTTCCAATGCTTTTTCCAATATCTCCCTATGTGTGGGTGGTAGTTTTAACAATTCTAGGATGGAGATGAGGGAATGTGTCTTCTTTAGTTGTTCCATAATGTTGTAGTCACTTGGTGACTTGATTGTGGGGTATGGGAGATGCTCCTTGTATTTAACTCTTCCTCGACGGGTAGTTGCACTGCATTTGTTGTCTCCTCCTTGTATTGTTACTATGTTTTGCCTATTGTCATCAACTTGAGTGAGGGTTCCTAAAACTATGTCACCATATGTGTAATTAGAATTATGGTACTCTTGTCCCTTTCCTTTATCATTCCTCTTAGTGTGGTTTGGGATTGGGTTTGAGTATATTTGTAGGTCCTTGTTTTCAGGATGATGATCAACGTCTACTTCCCCTTTTTCTATCAAGTCTTGGATGATATGTTTGAGCCGCATGCAATTGTTGGTCATATGTCCTTTGATCATATGGAAATCACACAAGTCTTTCTTATTGTACCATGGTGTCTTAAATCTAGGTTCCTCATAATTTGGGTGGTCATTTATTTTGATGAGCATCTGTTGTACTAGTTTGTGCATAACTGTTTCAAGTGACTCACCTTATATAATGAACTACCTCCTAGGTTGATCATATTGCCTTTGTTGCCCTCCCTGATTTTTCTATTGATTTACGACCTGATTGTTCTTGGGATATGTAATTTGGTTTCTTTGTGTGTTAGGACCATAGCTTGTTTGTTCCACCTGTTGTTTGTTTTGATTTTTGTTTTGTGTGTTCCATACTACTTTAGTGTATGCCACTCCATCATTTGTGATGTTCTTATTTTTAGCCCAGATTTTTGGTATCTCATTTGAGCTAGAGGGACTATCTTTTGAGTTGTTTATTCTTAAAGTTCCTCTTTCTATGAGGGCTCTCTCAATATGTAACCCCTTTTTGATTGTTTCCTCAAATTCTATAGGACATAGCATAGTGAGATGGTAGTTTATTTTGGGCAAGACATTTGTGATGAAAATATCCACCAACTCCTTATCTAGAATGGGTCATTTGCATTGACTTGCTTTATGTCTCCATCTCTATAGGTATGAGTTAAAGGACTCTCCTTGGTTCTATTTGATCGTGGATAGACTAGTGATGGTGACATCTTGTTCTATGTTAGACGAGAAGTGGGTTATAAATTTTCTAGATAGCTCATCAAAAATTTTGATTTCGGGTTGTAGATGGGTGAACCACTCCATAGCATGACCTGTAAGGCTGCATGGAAAGAGCCTCATGAGATATGCATTATTTTTTGGTACCTCCATACATGATATCGAGAAGTCTCATACATACACACTCTACCAGATCTCCTACTCCTTTATACTTTCTATTAGACCTAGGTATCTCAAAGTTTTTCAAAAAGGGTAGTGTCGTGATGGAACGATCGAATGGGAATGGAAAAATTTCCTGCAGAGTGTAGGTCTTCTTTTGTTTTCCTATTTGCATATCTGTTATTTTTTGGGTGATAACATCTAGCTTTAGTTCTATCTCTATTTTTGGTACATGTGTTTACAAACCTTATGTGTAATAACCTTGTTGCCCTACCAGGATTTGGTCAAAAATCTGGTATAGTGAAGGTACAGGACCTTGATAGCCATATGTGATGTAAGGAGGGTTCATTCCTTGTTATGCATAAGGAGGGTTAACTCCTTGTTATTTGGGGTGGAACATACTAAAGGATGTGTGGGTGACCTTGTTGATGGGATGACTGAAGAAGGGTGCTTTGTGGCACACCTTGCTGGGAAAGACTAAACTGAAGGTTACCCGTTAGTGGGATACCTTATTGATGGGATGACTGAATAAGGATGTTCTATGGAACACCCTACTGGGTAGGACTAAAATGAAGGTTACCCTGGTGATGCGTTGGCAGGATATCTTGTTGATGGGACGATTAAATAAGGGTGCTCTATGGCACACCCTATTGGGTAGGACTAAAATGAAGGTCACCTTGATGATGCATTTGTGGGATAGCTTGTTGATGGGATGACTGAATAAGGGCACTATGTAGCACACCCTGCTGGGTAGGACTAAAATGAAGGTTACCCTGATGATACATTTGTGGGACACCTTTTTGATGGGACTGCTGGTGTAATTAAATGTTTTGTACCTTGTCCTAGGTCATAATTACACCTTAGTTAAGTTTACTTAGGGACCACATAGGATTTGTTGGATAATTTCCACCTTTGGTGGACTTATCTTCTTATTACTTTATCACTTCCACCTTTCATGGACATATCATGTGATTAGGTTTCCACCTTTTGTGGGTGATCCATTATTTGTGGTGGTTATCAAACTATCACCCTTCCATTTTAGGTGGAGTGATAGCTTTTAATTGTTGTCTCATGTCATAATATTATGACACTTCTCATAATCTTATTCACTCCTATGTTCTCACCTTGGCTATATAACCAAGGGGTCTCTCGTTGTAAATTAAGCAATCTCATTATCATTGACATTGAATACAGTTTATTCTTGTCACATTATTTTCTCTCTTCTTGTGTTGTTCATTTGGTCCATAGATCTTGGCATCCATAGCCAATTCTAACATGGTATCAGATCAGGTTGGGTGCCATTGGAGAGTCTTTTTTTGAGGAGAGATAACAGATTTGGGGAGGTTCCATTTTTGTATTTTTATTGTAGGTTTATATCGGAGCTTACTGGTGCAAATCTAAGCTCACCATTACATTCAGAAGGTTCGAGAAAGTTGATTTTGCCTTTTGTTCCGTCCAAATCAGACATATGAGGCCAAATCTATGAGGGTTCGAAGCTGCATTGTGGTTGCTAGATCCATAAGGTAGCTGCATTTTTGGAGCATTTTGGGTCAAATCCAACCCTACCATCACATCCAGAAGGGCCAAAAACCCTAAGATCGATTGTCCATTCATCCATTTTAGAGAAATTCATCCAGTGAGGCAAAAACAATTTGCCCAAAGAGTCGTACGGCCCCCCAAGTCGCCATAAACACGCTGGTACATTTTTGAAAAAATCTATATTTTATTCGAAAATATTTTGGGAAAAAAAAAACATTCATTTTTTTTTCCAATTTTTTTTTGTTCATTTGACATCAATAAAATATATATATATATATAATAAAAAAGGTCTGTGAACGAGCACCATAGAAGGTAACTGTGCAGAGGCAGTACCTACGTACCCGCAGCCTCCATAAGCTCCACGTGGCTTGTAGCCACTAGCCACAGGCCTTCTCCACCTGCGCTGGCCCCCCCACTCCCGGCGGCTCCATCCACCAACCGGAGGATCAGAAAAAGAAAACTTCGATATTCAAAAACTGATGGCCCCAAATCCAACACGAATATTCTGTCGGGCAGGAGCATATTTCGACAATCGGGAAATTTTTTCGGCAGGGAAGACTAACGGCGAATTTGATAGGCCCTAGACCATCAAATTTAACTTCTTGAATTTCTGATGTTAGCATGACATCATAATGCGTCAGCACTGACATCAGCGTGCATTTGAAAATTTCTACCCCTCTCCATTGAGCTTTTGATATTTGCAATTCAAATTTGGAGGCCCATAGCTCAGTCATTTTGGCTCCTTTTTTCGAGCAATTTTTTTTATTTTGTGCTCTTTGTAGTGGTGCAATTAGTTTTTTGTTTTGGCTTCTTGGTTTTCTAGAAATTGCATATTCTCACAAGTCTTGCTGCTTCGTCCTCATTTTTGGAACTTTAGGAGCTCATAACTTGCTCCTACGGTAACATTTTTGGGTGAATTTTGTTTTGAAAGTGCGTGATTTTTTGTGTAATTTCCAGTGGTGTGATCAGATTTATCTCATCTACTATAATTTTTTCACTTTGAGTTTGAGGCCTATTTTGGCAATTTGCATGTACCAAAATCAAAGTCCACTTTGTTGTTTTTGGCAGTGGCAATTGTAAATGCACTAAGTATAAAGTGCCAAATCAGATATTTCTTGGGGGGTCTCTTGATTGAGTGAATTTGGGGGGTTGTCTTTTGTGTGATTGTGCCTATTTTGTGCTCTTGCATTCCATCATGGGTTCATCTAAAGTTCCACTCTTAACTGCACATAATTACATGGAAAGTACGTGCATGGAGTAAACTAATGGAAAAAGGTTTAATTTACTACATTGATGGAACCATAACTGCACCTACGGATCCTAAGGCAGATCCAACTGCATATATGGATTGGCTCACTAAAAATTATATGGCATTGGGTACACTTAGAAAGTTTATTTTAGATTATCTCATTTTCCATGTTGATAAATGTACTACACCCAATGAAGCTTGGTATAAGCTTGCTACTTTGTATGGCAAGGTTGATAAGGTTAAGGAATACAAACTTGAAAATGATCTCCTAAGCCTTGATCCTAAGAATTTTGACACTATTCGAGATTATGTCACTAAAGAAAATGAGTTAAGAGCACAACTAAAAGATTGTGGTATTGAGAAAGAGGATGATCAATTGGTCTTTAACTTGTTGGACAAACTTCTAGCTGAGTATGCAGGCTTTGTTTCAAGTTTTCAGACTCAACAATTGACAATTAGCAATTTCACATCACCATCTTTTGAGGCTCTCATAGATCTTTTGATTCAAGAGAAAAATTAGCTTATTCAAATCGGTACTTTGAAGTCTTCAAAATCACATGCCTTGGTTGCAAAATATGAGAAGTCTTCAAGTGGCAAAGAAAAGAAAAATAAAAAGCCTAAAAAAAACACACAATCCACATAAGAACATAAAGATTCATCTTCAAAAGAGAAATCATCTAAGAAGGAGAGGTCCTTTTGTGCATATTGCAATAAGGATGGACATGAAGAACATTATTGTTATAAGAAGGATATTGATGAGTTAAAAAATCTTCTCAAAAGAAATCAGATTGATTTGCCTTAGAATGTTTGAATCACCTCCTTCTTCAAAACAGTCTAAGGGAAAAGTTCATTTGACATCTACATCAGGAAATAAAGGTCAAGCTCTTTGTCCTTATTCAATTCCAGGATCAGGTAGATGGCTTCTAGATTCAGGAGCATCTCATCATATGGCATCTTCACAGTCTATCTTCTCTTCATTTCAGCCTTGTACTATGTCTCCTATATTGATGGGAAAATACATACATGTTTGTAATAGGGAAGGGATCTATTAGTTTTGGGGACAACTCTTTCCAGAATGTTTTGTGTGTTCCTCATTTTCAACGAACAATCTTCTTTCCATATATCAGATTACACATGGTGGAGATGGGAGAACTGTGGAGTTCACACCTGATTTAGTCATCATTCAAGACTTGGATAGTAGAAAGATCATTCATCTCGGTTGTATACCTTTGCAGATTTTTCTTCTGATGATGACATTGTTCCTTCGGCTGTTGATCACACTTCTAGTGTGAACCATAATTCAGAGGAGACTTTTGGCTACTTGAACTTGGGAGTTCGTAGTTGATGCTACTTTTTATTCCACAGTTTGGTTTCCTTTTGATTCAATGAAATAGGATATACATTTTCTTCCAGATATGGCTACTTTGGATGACTTCTTGACAGGTATTTCAAACTTGTTTGTGGAGTCTCATCTTGCAGATTTAAGGGACACTATTAATGACATTCATCTTCTCTTTGATGAAGATGCTCCTTCAATTGTTGTGAGGGAACACTCTGACCCTCTTGTTCATTCTCTACATGATCATTCTTTGCAGTTTGACATGAGTGTGGATACTTTTGGACAACATTTGGAGGAGGCTTCTTTGTCTTTAGAGGGGATATATTTCTCTTTGGATAATGTTCTACATTCTTCTCTACTAGATGTTGGATTGTACTCTTCAGCAGTGTGGCCTAGAACGCTTGTTTGGAGTGTGTCAGCTTTCGGTATCGACATGGAGACACTTGAGCATGCTTCAGAGACATCATACATCATCCATCATCTTGACATCCTGCATACATCCTTGGTTTTGTTTCTTCCTAAGGGGAGGAATGTTGTTCGGCAAGATTGGATCATCTTCAACATTCAATGTCGAGCTTCTACCATCATTGCAAGAGACTCAACATTAAGGGGGGGCTGCCTTGTCTCTCTTCTACTTCTCTCTTATGGGGGGTCTTTTTCCTCACATGAGGTTTTGACCTTCTCATTCATCATTTAGAGCATTTATATTTTGTATTTCAACTCTCTTTTGGGGAGGAGTTTTGTCCCACTAGGTTTTCTCCTTTTCTCCATTTGTGAGAGATTGCATTCCATTTGTACATGGGTACCTAAAATGGCCTAGTTGTCGGGACCCATCTTGCATTCTTTGCATTTGTGTACATTCTCCCTAAGTTTCACTTAAGGGGGGGTGTTGGTGTAATTAAATGTTTTGTACCTTGTCCTAGTTCATAATTACACCTTAGTTAAGTTTACTTAGGGACCACATAGGAGTTGTTGGAGAATTTCCACCTTTGGTGGACTTATCTTCTTATTACTTTACCACTTCCACCTTTCATGGACATATCATGTTATTAGGTTTCCACCTTTTGTGGGTGATCCACTATTTGTGGTGGCTATCACATTATCACCCTTCCACTTTAGGTGGAGTGATAGCTTTTCATTCTTGTCTCATATCATAAGATTGTGACACTTGTCATAATCTTATGCACTCCTATGTTCTCACCTTGGCTATATAACCAAGGGGTCTCTCATTTTAAATTAAGCAATCTCATTATCATTGACATTGAATACAATTTATTCTTGTCACATAATTTTCTCTCTTCTTGTGCTTTCCATTTGGTCCATAGATCTTGGCATCCATAGCCAATTCTAACAGGGATGACTGAATAAGGGTGCTTTGTGGCACACCCTGTTGGGTAGGACTAAAATGAAGGTTACTCTGATGATGCATTTATGGGATACCTTGTTGATGGGATGACTGAATAAGGGCACTATGTGGCACACCCTACTGGGTAGGACTAAAATGAAGGTTACCCTGATGATGTGTTGGCAGGACACCTTGTTGATGGGACAACTGAATAAGGGAGCTCTATGGCACACCTTTTTGGGTAGGACTTAAATGAAGGTTACCCTGATGATACGTTGGCAGGACACCTTGTTGATAGAATTGTTAGTTCGAAAGGGGATCCTGTGTTCCACCTTGTTGAAGGTACTGATTGTTCAAAGGGGGACCCTATGTTCCACCTTGTTGAAGGTACTAATTATTTAGAGGGGTACCCTATGTTCCACCTTGTTGAAGGTATTGATTGTTTAGAGGAGGTCCATGGGTTCCACCCTCTTGATGGTATTGATTTTTTAGAGGGGGACCCTGTGTTCCACCCTATTGATGGTACTGATTTTTTTGGGAGGGGTCGATGCTTGAACTATTCTGAGGTATATATTGCCTAGGAGGTGGATTGATATTTTGAGGTTCATATTGAGATGGTCCTCCTTGTTACATTTGTGTCACTACTACTTGTTCAACCTCAATTGGTTTTTTGAACAAAGGGTTCTCTTTGGGTTGATTACTATTTTGTGAGAACATAGGTAGCATATTCGGCATCTTTGGAGGTTGGGTTATTTGTCTCACAACTAAGTTATCCCCTAAGGGAATAATATTGGGGTCTTTGAGAGCCTCTATGTTGAAGTCCATGGGTAATTTAGCACTGCTTTGTGCTAACTTGATGAAATAGGAGTTTGGGTCCTTTCTTAACAACCTATCCATTAGTTTGAGAACCTTGGGGTTGTTAGAATGTTCAAACAGTTCCTCCTTGTTTATTGCTTCCTCACCATCTACCTCCTCTATAACCACTTTGTTTGAGTCTTGGTTGCTTTGTTCCATTACCTCATTTTGTTTGTAGTTCATTTCTTCCTTGGTGAAATTATCTTTGTACACTGGTCTCTTCTAGGGAGTTTTAAGGTCACTTGGCCTATAGCCTCGTGGGCTACTCTCATCGTTCATGGCATTTGTTGGTGGGATACTGGTGGTGTTCTTGCTTGCTTCCATTTTATTCTTATGTTGTGATCTTGTGGTTGTAATAAACAACTTGGGTCCCCTATGGGAGAGTGGTGTACTTTCTAGGTGACTCAAATCCTAAAGACCCGATGTCGTCCTATGGATTATGTGAGATATTGGAACTGTTGGAACAAACTAGGATTCTGACACTAGTAGAAGGAATACAAGTTCAAATTGTTCCTTAAAGCATGTTTGTAAAAGTTGTATACCAACCTAGTTATGGTTTTGTGAAGTTCCCAAAGGTGTTTCTTCAAATATTTTGGACTAAGATGCCTGAGTCTAAAATGACAAATTGTCGACTTTACCTTAGTAATCTTGACCTTGCATGAGATCATGAAGGGGATATTTATTGCCACGTAGGTGGTGATAATACGGGTATTCTTGTTGCTATGTCAGCTTCCTCTTCGTCGAGGACAATTGACGTGGTGAGAAACTGGTGGGTTGTTTCATTCTTCTAAAAAATGAAGGTTCTCAAGTTTCTTATGATGTCAATTTGTTCACCTTCGATATATGTGAGACTAGGTTGAAGGATCGGTGCTACAATATTTGGTTGTTGAACCGAGGTAGTTGGTCGCCAGATGGTCATAAAGTTTGACGGTGTTATGGGATGGTTCTTGTGAAGCTCAAAACCCTAGGGTTTGATTATTGTTTTGGAATGATACTACTTCTTGGAAATCAAATTTTTGAAGAACTAAGGTCTATATTCCACTTCCTTAGCTAGAGGATATGTTGCAGGAAAGCTTACTTGTACTATCTATGAGTCCCAAGTAACTACTGATATCATGGACGTCTAAGTGGAGGAATGGTCCTGATGGTTTGTTTAATTTTTATTTCAAATGGGTAGGATGGAAATAATGGATGTGGAACTATCTAACTTTCTAAATTTCCAATTATTTTGGTTCGAACAATGATCCTATAAAAAACTTTCTCTTAACTTTTTCTCTGTGTTTGAAGTATGGCAAGTGATAAAACAACACTTGGACTGACTCAGCAAGCATGTACTTATGCGGCCTGCATGTCTATAACTTAGGTTGTGAAATCACAACACCCAAGCCATAGTTCCCAAATGTTTACCTTGATTAATGTAACCTGAAATCAAAGCCAAAATGTTTAGAAACCTTAAAGGAAAGATCCTTTCAAAGGGGTGTAAACGTAAAGCTTCTTTCACAAGTATGCACTAAATCAAAGGGTTTGTGGTTCAACCATCTCGTCCAGTGTTTGTTTTGAATGTGTTCTTTTTCTTTAAATCAATCATAGAATTTGATGTCAAATTGTTTTGAATGTAACGGGTAAGTTTAACATAAACCAAAAATTACAAACCTAGGGGATAGAAACCATTCTCTTAGGTAGGCTTGCCTCATGCTCTGAAGAGACGATTTTACATGCAACTTATGGTGCGGGCCTATAGTTAGACATGGCAAGTAACTTCTCATAAGTAGATTCCAATAAATCACTTTTAGAGAATGCTTTTGGATAATAGGGTGGCCTCTAAAACAATTTGGTTCTTAGTGATAACTGTAAACACAAAAATATGATACTCACCCACTGGCCACTTAAGGCTCTTTAACCGTTCTTGTTCCACTTAAGACGTGGGATCAGGTCCAGTCTATTTTTAGTATGGCTCGAAGCTACTTCTTACGATATTTTGACCTTTAATATAGCCCACCAGTAAACGTGCTTCAAGACCTTGCAATGAGTTCTTCAGCATGGGATGTATCTCAAGGAAAGCCCCCTCTTTAAGGTAAACTTGAAAAATTAGGTGAAATGCTCAAAAAAAATCTTTCGCTCACCCAAGATCACCAAAAGGTGCGAGGGGAGAAGATAAAACACTTCAGATTTTCCAATCAATGAATGCATAGTGAACAATCCATAGAAAATTGATTTTTTTTAAACACCTCGAGCGATTTTATCTCCAAAAATATGTGAATAACATAAAAAAGTTGTTCTTTTTATTTCCACCAATTGGAAGTATTCAAGATATCAATCAAAAATAGCAATGGTGCAATACCAAAGAAATAACTTGTTCATTTTAAGCTCCAAATTTGATTGTTTCTAAGAAAATGGTCTTGGTCTCTAATTGGTCAACAAATGTAAATTGTGCGTGCGTCAACAAAATGAAAATAGTTTGTGCTCTTTTTATTCACCAAAATTAAAGTTCCTAACTATGAAAACATGAAATGTGTTCATTTTTAGATCCCAAAATTGAAATGTTTTTTTGTTCTTTTTATGAGCACTGAAATGAGAGTTCCTAAGTTAAGAAAACAAGAAATCAGTTCAATTTTAAACACTAAAATCAAATGTGAGTTTGTGTTTGTTCATTTTTAGAGCACCAAAATTAGATTCCTAAGTTAAGAAAGCACGAATTGGTTCAATTTTAAACATTAAATCAAATTTGAGTTTGTGTTTGTGTTTTTTAGAGCACCAAAATCAGATTTCTAAGTTAATAAAAATTAATTGTATATCTAAAAATTTGGGACCGATCATCTTCCCTAAAATAAACGTGTTAATGTCACTTGAATCCTACATCAAATTTGTTAATACCTATTTACACATCCAAAAACAAGAAAACGTTAGTGGAAAATCCCATTAAAATAGTGCAAGATCCGTGCACTTGTTTGTCAAAGAAACTACTCAGAGAAAAAATGCATAAGTGCAGAAAAAATGCAACTGCTCAGTTCCTGAAGCAGATGCTCAAATCTTTGTGCAGATGCTAACATTGCCAAAAGCAAGCATGCAGGTCTTGAAGAAAAAGTGTAGTTCTTGGTGCAATATCACAATTCCCATGTCAGCTGTGCAGTTCTTGTTGCAACTGCTTAGTTTTCTTGACAATCAAGCGCACAAGTTTTTTGGGCGGTGCATGAAAACTCTGTCAAGTGCATTTTTGGGACCTACAACTTCAAAAATTTCTTAAACGAACATTAGAGGAGGGGGAAAGGGTTCCACCGGCCATGCTAGAATGTGTGAGGGGGAGAACGTTAGATGTGAAATGAGATCAAACATGCTAATCTAAGAATATAAACTAAGATTAAATATATTAATCTAAGATCTAAACCTACACATACAAAATGAAACTAAGCTATTTTAACATAAATGAATGAATCTATGATTAAATAAATGAATGTACAATAATAGCAGAGTTTTAGCATCCCATAGTGGAGTGTATTCACCTGATTTTAGGTTGTTCTTATCACCGTGAAGTCTCCAAATTTCATGCGCAAAAGCTTGATGAGTGACTATTTTGGTTGGTTGATCAAAGAAATGGTGAAGCTCTATCAATGTTATTCTTTATAGCACTTCATTGCACAATGTATGTTGATTCTCTAATCCTTATTTGTGAGGAAAGGGGTTTGTTATATAGAAAATGAGATTTGAAATGAATGATCAGGATCATGTTGAAGAATATCTAGATCAACAATCAGAGTGTGTTGAGAGGATTTAGACATGAGAAAATTGTGCAAAGTTGATTGCACAATTTGGGTGATTGAGAAATAGATTGGCCAGTCAAGGATGTGATTGGTCAGTTAACAAATTTAGATTGATTAGTCAGGAATTTGATGGCTTAGTTAGGAATGTGATTTATCAGTTAATAGATTAGATTTCCCAATTAGCAATTTAGATTGATCAGTGAGCAATCATAATTTGCTCAATCAAAAAGTGGGTGAGGAATATGAATTAATTGATTTAATTAATTAATTCCTTTTTGGACTTGAACATGAAAATCAAGTTTGACTTTTGCAAACAAAGTTGCATTAGTTTGATTTGATTTTTGATAATTGATTTGAATAGTTTGATTTAATTATTCAATTTTTTGGAGGGAAAGTGTTGTAATTAAATTATTATTTAATAATTTAATCAGCTTAGGGGAATAAGGTGATTTAGTGGTGTAATTAAATAATTGGCATTATTTAATCAATCAAGATGAAATGGTGTGAAATTGGGACTTTATTAAATAAATGTGATCTATTTAATTGGTTGAAATGATGCAAAGTGAATTAATCAAATAATGCTATTTTATTTAATCAATAGAGGAATTAGGGTTTTCAGGAATTTATTAAATAAGTGAAATTTATTTAATTTGTCTAAATGATGAAAAAGTGAATTAATTAAATAATGTTGTATTATTCAAATAATAGAGGAATTAGGGTTTTTTGTTTTGTTTTGATGTGGTGTGATGTGGGACATTGTGGGATGATTTCAAGATGATCTGAGGCATTACGTGATGATTTTGAGCTATTTCAAGATGATTCTGAGATGTTCTTAGATGATTCTAAGATGTTCTGAGATGATCTGGGACATTATGATATAAATTTGAGTTATTTTGAGGTGATTTTGAGATGATCTGAGACGTTATGGTATGATTTTGAGTTGTTTTGAGGTTATTCTGAGATGTTACAGGATGTTATGGGATAATTTTGAGTCATTCTGAGATGTTATGAGATAATTTTGAGTCATTATGAGATGTTACGGGACAATTTTGATTCATTTTGAGATGTTACGGGATAATTTTGAGTCATTCTGAGATGTTGCGGGATGTTCTGGGATGATGTTTAATATTTTTTCATGTTGTTCGATGTTGTTTGAGGTGTGTGATAGGTGTTAAGTCAATTTCATATGTCTACAACTATTATTATGTTGTGTGAATTGGAAATAAATGTTATTTCATTTTAGATAAAATTATAAAGGTAGAACTATATATATACAACAATAATTAATTAATGGTGATGACCCTACAATGAAATGGTTAGCTACAAGCCTCTCACATGAGAGGTCTTGGGTTCGAGCTTGCTCGAGGCCCATGTGCTTGATTCAGTGGAAGGATAGAGGATGTTGCAAATCTGGGCAATGAGGTGTAGGTTGGACGGTAGATTGAAGGGGAGGTTGAGCAGCGTGGGAGGCAGGGAGAAAGATTGTGGCTCATTGTTGGTGTGTTGGCGCTTGGTAGGTTGTTGGAGGACTTTTGTATACAAATTACTATCAGAGGTGGTTGTGCAGAGATGGAGGAGACTAGGCGAAGCGAGAGTCAGTGTGGAGGAGTAGTAGATGTGGTGAGGAGGATATGGATGTAGATGGCAGAGGAGAAGGAAGGTAATGTAAACCACAGAGGCAAGAGGGGGTATGGTGAGCTGAAGGACACACAAGCTGAGCCAAAGGAGCGAGTGAGCAGGAGACGGTATGGGGAGGATGGAGGTCAACATGTAGTATCTGGAGGTGGTGTTACAGTGAGGGGTGGTTGAAGGTTTCGATGGCATGAGGATGGGAAGGAGATGCAGAGTGAAGGAAGAGTCAGGGGAAAAGAAGAGGAAAGAGGAAGAGGAGAGGAAGGAGGAGAGGAGGAAGGTAGATAGAGTGAGGAGGCAAAGGATAAGAAGTGGAGGTGGAGGTGGAGGAGAAGGAGAGAAGGAAGAAGAAGTGAGAAGCAAGGAGGAAGGAGCAAAAGGGGAAGAAGGAGAAGATATTGAGGATGAGGTCCCCCAAATGTGGCCTCGCTATTTTGAAGCTCCAGTCAAAAGTGATCATCGATAAAAAAAACAATAAATAAATAATTAATTAATTAATAATGAAGCAATCAAATATATTTTTAAGAGAAACTATCAAAACCTTTAGAAAATAAAATAAAAGAAACAATTAGATACCTTGTTTGATTAATACTTATAATTACAAAAAATAGAAATAAATAAATTAACTAAATGGCATTTAATATATATCTTCACTCAACCTCACTTGAATGCTATTCAAAGGAGGTGGTTAGAATTCTTAAGTTAATATGACTTTGAAATATAGTACATTAAGGGCAAAGAAAATAGGGCAGTAGATGGTTTGAGTAGGAGAAGGCACTTAATGACCATAACAACTTTCAAAACTTGTTTCAAGGAACAAGTGATGGAAGAACAAAAATATGATCCATGGTATGAGAAAGTCAAATTAATATTGGAAAATGATCCAACCCACCCAAAACTTGAAGTGAAGATAAATTTCTAAGATTCAATAATAGAATATGTCCCTAACTCGGGTGAATTAAGAAAGATGAGTTTAACATAAGCCCATAAAACTCCTTATTCAAGGAGCCTTGGGGTAAATAAACTTTATTCAGACCTAAAGAAGTTATATTTTTGGCAAGGGATGAAAAAGGACATAGTTCTTTATGTAGACAAGTGTTTGGAATGTCAATGGGTAAAGGAAAAACATAATCATCAAGTAGGATTGTTGTACCCTCATGATATACCTCTTCAAAAATGGTAGGTCATTAACATAGATTTTGTGCAAGGGTTACCTACAACGCCTTATAGGCATAATGCAATAATGGTGGTGATTGATAAGCTCACCAAAGTGGCTCACTTTATACTAGGGAACTTAGCTGATGATGCCCCTATTTTGGCAAAACATTTTTGTGAAGGAAATATTTAGGCTTCATAGCATTCTTGATAAAATCATATCAGATAGAGATGCTAGATTTACTTCAAGGTTTTGGTCAACTCTTCAATCAGTATTGGGAACACAACTGAATTTTAGTTCATCTTACCATCCTGAAAGTGATGGGAAAATAGAAAGAACAAATCAAATTGTTTAAGACCTACTTTGAATTGATTGCATGGACCAACAAACAAAATAGTAAGAATATCTTCCACTAGTAGATTTTTCTTATAATAATGCTTTCCGATCTTCCTTTGGAATGACTCCCTTTGAAGCATTGTATGGTAGGCCTTGTCAAACACCTTTAAGTTGGGATATCCTTGAGGATAGAATAATAGTTGGTCCCAATATGTTGAAATAAATGGAAATACAAACCAAGTAAATAAAGAAAATATTAAAGGAACCTTCAAAATGACAAAATATTTATGCATATAAAAACAAGACTCAAAGAGAGTTTGATGTAGGAGAAAGGGTGTTTCTAAGGGTTCAACCTCATAAGAATTCTATAAATTTTGGGAAAAAGGATAAGTTAGCACCTTCATATGTTGGGCCTTTTGAAATCTTAGAGAAGATAAATCTAATTGTTTATTGATTGGACTTACTTCCCCAACTAAGTCAAATCCATGATGTTTTCCATGTATCACTTCTTAAGAGATATATACCTGATGAAAAACATATTCTAAATTGGAATGCATTGTAGGTTGAGGAACCAGGGGGGATAAATGTAGAGCCATACAAAATCTTGGAGAGGCACCACTACTGATTGCACAACATAAAGGTTAATCAATGCAAGGTGAAATGGAATCAGTATGGTGAAGTAAATTCTATTTGGGAAGATATAGATGAAATACAACAGTCGTTTCCCTTCTTATTTTAAAATTTGACTAAGAAACATGATACTATCTCTATTTTGTGTTGGTTGAATAAGTGCATTGGGACGATGCACGATGTAAAGGGGGATGTCATAACCCTCTTCCTTGAAACATTTGAAACTTCCTTATGATTATTATCACTATTATTATGTTGTGTGAATTGGAAACAAATCTTATTTCATTTTACATAAAATTATAAAGCTAGAACTATAGAGAAGTAATAATAATCAATTAATTAATTAATAATTAATCAATCAAATATTTTTTAAGAGAAAATATCAAAACTTTTAGAAAAGAAAATTAAAGAAACAATTATATCTTGATTAATATGTATAATTACAAAAAAAATAGAAATAACTAAATTAACTAAATGCCTTATTTAATATATATCTTTAGTGGGGAAAAGAGAAATGACAATTGGCATAATTTTTATGAATGGGAGTTATGCATTTTATTTCATTTATTGTATGTCATAGAATATTGTTATTCATAGCATATTTTATGACAATGGGGGGTTACAATATTTAATTCCATATATGAAAATATTTGGGGGAGAATAATTTAATAATATTAAATTATTTTTCCTATCTTGAAAAGATCTTATAAATCAGGGGGGAGAAATTGCATCCGAGAAGGTTTTTAGACTCGTGTTATTTTGTTTCCAAAGAAGCCATTTTTCCAGGGAAGATAAACACCATTGCAGGAAAGAGGATTGGAAACTTGGAAGGGTTGAAGATTTGGTTTCATTTGTGGTGTGGGTAGGATTTATTTGATTTTCTTTTCTCTCATTTAAAAGAATAAAAATGGTTGCTTGTCTCTGTTATTTTTATTTGTTGCTTCAAAGAAGACCTTTTGAATTAATCTTTGTGGGTTTCTCTCTTTTTGTTTGAGTTCTTTTATTAATTCAAGGAAGAAATAAAAATACCCATTTAAATCTTTTTTATAATATAATTTCTCATGAAAAATCTTTCTTAGAAACCTTGGATCTAAATCAATTTGTTTTCTTTAATTATATACTCTTGATTTGCACACCAAAATTTTTGACTAGAAAAATATTAAACTATTAACCCCAAACCCATCCTCTTAAATTTGTTTGTTCATGCACAAAAAAGAGTTTATACTAGATTTTATTTCACATGTTAATTTTATGTCAAAGATTTAACTTAAAGTTTTAACCCAAATCCACTTTGCTCTCTTCCTACATAAATAAGACTTTTAATGAATTTATTTTTATAATGATATTTTAGTTGCATGTAAATTTTATATCAAATATTTAATCTAAAATGTTAACCCAATTGCAGTCCTTTATTCATGCAAATAGAGAAGAGTTTAATCTATTTCCATGTCCATGCACAAAAAGTTTTTAATAAACTTAATTTATATTGATATTTAAAATTTTATGTTAAACTGAAGAATTCGTTCTATTTTTTAAAAGTTAATTATATGTTTTAATTTAAGATTTATGTTAAAATTTATTTTAAATTTTTAAAGAAATTAAACAAAAAAATAAGTAAAAAAGGAGGGTGGTGACATCTTTACATAGGTCATAGCCCTTAACCAAGCCAAGGGCCCAAGGCGGACGTGACTCCTTTAAGGAGGCCACAACACCCCCCTTTTGGGAGCTTCAACTCTCTTAGTTTAAAATATATAGTTTTAAAATTTTAAACTTCAAAAAATATACATATATTAAATATTATATATATGTATATATTATTTAACAAATTTAAATTTAAAATATATGTTTATGTGGTGGTTCTTATTTTCATACGGATAATATAAAAAATTTCTTTGTTTGCGAATTCGAAGTGGGAATTTTCAAAATTGTGAATCATTTTTGCGAACCAAGAAAAACAAAATTTGTGAAGAATATAGTGAATATCTTAAGTAAAAATTCAAATGAAATCAATAGAAAAATACTCTGACAACAGTAGCTAAAAAAAATCTAGAACTAATATGCTAATAGGAAGGGGGAAAGGGGATTGGTGATCCAAGCCAAGTACAAAATTTAGATACCCACATTATATAACATGGTCGAACAATATAGCTATATATCCCCCTATCTCCAAAATAAAGGTTGGAAATGATGCATCTTCTAACACACGGTAAAAAGATCATAATCTCAACCCAGCCAAAGAAAATTCATGCAACATAAATGAAAGAAGATAACCCATTGAAGAGAAGAAAGACCTCAAAAAGAAACAAATCAAGAAGGAGGACAAACCTAACAAAATATTGAACAAAATAGAAATTAAAAAGTCGGAGGTAGTAAAGAAGGTGGAAGAGATTTTAGAAATAGATGTTCAAAAATAAACAAAGGAAGACATTGAACTCCTTTAGGAATCAAACATCATATGTAGAATAATAGGGCCCTTGAAAATAAGGGAAACCATCGAGAAATGGGCTAGGAAAACTTGGCAAAAATATCATGCAATTAAATTCCTACCAAACAGTTTTTCACAGAAGCCTTTATGGTGCAAGAAGACATGGAAGAAATCCTACAAAGTGGTCTCTAGGAAATAGAAGGCAGCCCCATATACATGTGAAAATGGGATCCAAGCTTTAACCCACAAAGACACAATCCCTACATAGAGGCTAAATGGATTAGGCTATAAAACGTGCCTATGGAGTATTGGACAAAAGAGTGTTCAGAAAAAATAGGCAAGTCTCTAGGCACCTTAATAGAGATTGGCACACCTCTGCTAGAAATGAATTCATATCTATGCTAGAATGAAGATAGTTGCAATCAGACAAATCTCAATGAAAAAAAATTAAAAACTAGCAATGTGATTTGGTTGTAGGAGATATACTTGGAAGATGAGAAATTCTTCTACACAAAGTGCAAAAGAAGAAATCATTCGACAGAAATGTACAAAATTCCACAAAAAGTGGCTAAGGTCTAGATGAAAAAAGAAGAAAGAAAAACAACATAGGCCATCAAAAAGGAAAATGATGCAAGCCCAAAGGAGAAGCCCAGACCGGAAAACCCCCTACAAGAAGAGTGTGACTCAAAAAACAACCAAGAGGCACTTAATCAGGAGAGTGCAAAAGAGGTAATGACAACCACTTTACAGTAAACTCCAGAGGTTGACATGGAACAGATAAATCAAAGGGTTGATGTGGAAAAGAATTATATCAAAAAGTGAAAGCGAAGAAGAACTTGAAAAGCTGGATATAATAGAACCCAGATGCATATCCCAATCTGCAGCTTGCTTGTTAGAGCCAACCAAACTTTCAAAGAAAATGAAAGGTAGGAAAACTCACAAGCGATTGAGGGGAGACTTAGCAAATGAGGCATTAAAAGCATCATCAATTTCCTAAAAGACAAAAAGGGAGAGGAGCACTCCCAACCCAAGGAGCCATGAGGATAGCAACTTGGAATGTTAGGGGTTTAAATGCCCCTAACAAGAGACACTTAATAAAGCATCAATTAGAAAGAGTAGACTCAAAAATCATCCTAATACAAGAAACCAAGCTAGAAGCATAAGATAAAAGATTCATCCATCAAGTTGGTTGGGAAAAATCATATTCAAAATCAAATGGAATAGCAGGTGGATTGGGAATCATATGACGTAACAACACAATGAACCTAAATATAATAGAAAAGGAAGCAAACTAGATGCTTAGCAAGGTTTCAAGCCTCAGATGTAATCTCAAGTTCTTCATCTTTAATGTCTATGGTCTAGCTAGAAACCAAGACAAAGAGAAACTATGGGAGGTACTAAGCTAGAAAATTTCCATAGTAAGTGACAAAAGGATCATCATAGGAGGAAAATTTAATGACGTGTTAAGAATAGAGGAAAATAAAGGTGGAAATGGAATGATTTCAACTTCTATGAGATCCTTTGGGATCTTACTAACAAAAAATAACTTTCTAGATATTCAAACAAAGGATGAAATTTTCATATGGTCAAATAGGTAGTGTGGAGATGGTAGTATAAGAGAGAAATTGGATAGATTCATCTACTCACAAAATTGGTTGGAAGTGAACATGATTCCAAAGTCAAACATCCTTTTGTGGATAGATTCAGATCACTTACCAATCAAATTATTAATCAAAAAAGAAATGAACCACCACAAAACCTACTTTAAAGTTGAGAAAATGTGGTTCAGAAAGGATGACTTGGTGAACCTAATAGAATCATGGTGGAAGGAGGCACCAAAATGTGTTGGGAACAAGAGCTTCATCTTTACAAACAATTTAAAGCACATCAAAACGAAATTTCAAGAATGGAACTATTCAGTATTTAGAAACATCTTTACTAAGAAAGAAAGGATAGAGGAAGAAATGGCAGATTTGAACACCAAAGTGATGAAACAAGGCATGTTCTAGAATTATTATTGGAAGGAGAAGGAATTAATGGAAGATTATAATGAAATACTGACAAGAGAGGAGGAGTATTGGAGGTCCAATTCAAGGGAGGTTTGGTTAAATGAGGGTGATGCCAACACAAAATTATTTCATAATACAACCAAGATAAAGGTTGCACATAAAAGGATAATATCAATTCAATCAACCAATGGTAGGCATCTAGAGACATTAGAGGAAATAAAAGAAGAATCGGTTAAGTTCTTTAAATAGCTCTTGGCTTTGGAAGGATCTACAAACCTTTTAAATGACTAGAATCCTAACAAATATACCAAATCTAGTGACACCATAAGAAAACAACATGTTGATTGTGTTGGTGTGAATAAAGTCTTGTACCTAGTTAATTCATTACTAGGAGACTTATTTACACATGTTAAGTTTACTTAGGTCCTAGGAAGGAATCTTTCTAGAAGGTGTTAGTTTTCACTAGTTGTTATCTTATCTTTTGACAACTACTACATGTGAACTTAGGTAAGTGTGATTAGTTGTCTCATGTCATATGATTAAGACACTTTTCATAATCCTATTACATCTTGTATCTCACCTTGGCTATATAACCAAGGGGTCTCTCTCATTTGTACATCGCAATCACATCATATCATTGAATCATATTGATAAGAATATAGTTTATTCTTGTCACATTATATTCTCTCTCTTTGTGCTTTCCATTTGGTCTCAAGATCTTGGCAACCATAACCAATTATAACATGGTATCAGAGTAGGTTGGGTGCCATTGGAGAGTCTTTTTTTGAAGAGAGATACCAGATTTGGGGAGGTGCCTTTTTTGGCTCTTTATTCCAAGTTCAAATCAGAGCTTGTTGGTGCAAATATAAGCTCACAATTGTGTTTGAAAGGTTTGAGAAAGTTCATTTTTCCTTTTCTTTCATCCAAATCGGACATATGAGGCCAAATCAATGAGGGTTTGAAGTTGAAGAGTGGTTGCCAAATTCATAAGGTAGCTGCATTTTTAAAGCTTTTTGGGTCAAATCCAACCCTGCCATCATGTCCAGAAGGGCCAAAAACCCTAAGATCAACTACCAATTCATCCAAATAGAAGCAGTTGTTCAGTGAGGAAAAAAAAATTGCCCAAGAAGTCGTACGGCCCTCCAGGTCATCATCAACAGTACAATTTCTGAAAATAAAATATTTTTTATTTTGGAAATTTTTTGGAAATTTTGGAAAAAAAAATATAAAAGGGTTCGAGCATTTTTTGTGGAATTTTTTTATTAAAAATCAAAAATAAGAAAGAAAGGGGTGAAATTTAAATTTTTTGCAGATTAAATCTGCAATACCTGCATACCTACAGCTTGCAGGTACTCGTGGTACCTTGGTCACCCAATAGGTGTCACGTGGCTCCTGCCATAGTCCAGCGGGCCCCTCTTCACCAACGACTGGTTTGCAAAAAATCGGCAGAAAATACCTATCGATGGGAAATATAATCCGGCCAATAAAAATTATAACCAGTGACTTCAAAAATAAGATTTCGGCAATCATTTATTGGCAACTAAATATTCTTGTGGAATATTCTTTTGACTACGTAGACATGTGACGTCCCATAACACATCAATTTTAAGCTTAGAGTCTAGAGAATATTATTTTTTTGACGGTAACTAGAACGTCAAATTTAATATCATCATTTTCTGACATCAGCGTCACACCATCATTTTCTATAAAAAAAATTGTCCCCCTCACCAATGGAGTTTTTAATTTTACAATTCAACTTCGAAGGCTCATAACTTGCTCATTTTGACTCATTTTTTCGAGCAATTTTTTTTTATTTGAACTAATTTTGCATGCTCTTCATAGTGGTGCTATCAATTTCTAGTTTTGGGGTATATGTTTTCTAGAAATTGTGAATTCTCACAGGTGTTGTTGCTTTGTCCTCATTTTGGGAACTTTAAGAGCTCATATCTTGCTCCTACGATAACATTTTTGGGTGCAATTTTTTGTTAAAGTGCATAATTTTTTGTTTAATTTCCATTGGTATGATCAGATTGATATCATTCTGTACCAGAAATTTTACTTGATTCTATTGCCAAATTTGGCATTTGCATGTACCAAGATCAAAGTCCACTTCGCTATTTTTTGGCAAGTGGCAACTATAAACGCACTAAATATAAAGTGCCAAATCAGATATTGCTTGGGGTGTTTCTTGATTGAGTGATTTGGAGAGGTAATCTTGTAGTGGTTGATTGCATTCTTTTGCTTGGTTTGTGTTCTTGCAATGGGGAAATCTCAAATTGAACTCCTAAATCCACATAATTATGCTACATGAAGAAAATCAGTATGGAACTATCTCATGATAAAAGGTCTAATATTTCATCTAAAGGACACTATTCAACAACCTACTGATTCTAAAGAATTGGAAAAATGGGAGATTGATCGTGAGAAAACACTTGGATGCATATGTTCATTAGTCTCATTTGATTTACAATTTCATATTGAATCATCAAAACACCTAAAGATGTTTGGGAGACTTTTGAAAAATTGTATGGTAAAACAGATAAGATTTGGGGATATCATATTAACAATAATTTGATGAATCTTGATCCTAAATGTTTTGACCACATCCAAGACTACATCTCCAAAATCAAGCAACTAAGAACACAGTTGAATGAATGCAACATTGATAAAGATGATTTACAATTGATTTTGAATGTGTTATCCAAGCTTGGTCTTGAGTATTCAGTATTTTTTTTTGGCTTTCATACCCATCGACTTTCTATGGGAGCATCATTTGTTGATCCTAAGTTTGATGACTTTGCAAATCTCCTAATCCAAGAAGAAGCTAAGTTAATGAACATGGGTCTAATCAATTCTTCCAAGTCACATGCATTGGTGGCTAGTGAGTCTAAGGTACAAAAAGAATCGGGGAATCTCGATAAGAAGCAAAAGAAGAAAAAGAACAAGCCACATAAATAATCGAAATCTTCAAAAGGAGAATCATATAAGAAGGAGAGGCATTTGTGCATATTGCAAGAAGGATGGACATGAAGAACACTATTGTTACAAGAAGGATATTGATGATTTGAAAAATCTTCTCAAAAGGAATCGCATTGATTTTCCTTCTAGAATGTCTGAATCTTCTTCTCCTTCTTCTTCAAAATAGTCTAAAAAGGACAAAGGTCAAGCATCTACATCATGATATAAAGGAGAAGCTCTTTGTGTTTTTTCAGGTCCAGGATTAGGGAGATGGCTTCTAGATTCGGGAGCATCTCATCATATGGCATCTTCGCAATCTATATTCTCTTCATTTCAGCCTTGTACTATGTCTCCTATCTTGATATTAAACAATACATACATGAGTGTAATTGGGAAGCGATCTATTAGTTTTGGGGATAACACTTTTCAAGATGTCTTGTGTGTTCCTTATTTGATGAAAAATATTCTTTCCATATATCATATTACACATGGTGCAGATGGGAGAACTGTGGAGCTCACACCTGATTCAGTCATCATTCAAGACTTGGAGACTAGGGAGATCATTGCTACTGGGGTGGTTGATCATTCATCTCACTTGTATGCCTTTGCATATTTTTCTTCTGATGGTGGCATTGTTCCTTTGATTGTTGATCATATGAACCATGATTCAAAGGAGACATTTGGCTTCTTGAACTTGGGAGTTCTCACATCAGATCCAATTCTTGAGTCATGCATTTCATCTCCTCCATCTACTGTTGCAGTTTATGATGCTTGTGATTCCACGGTTTTGGTTCCTTGTGATTTAGTGCAGCAGGATCCTAATTGTATTTCAGATTTGGATACTTGAGATGGCTTCTTGATAGGTATTTCAAACTTGTTTTTGGTGTCTCATCTTTCATATTTGGGAGACATCATTGATAGCATTCATCTTCTCTTTGATGAAGATGCTCCTTCTTTAGTTGTTATGAGGGAACACTCTGACCCTCTTGTTCATTCTCTACATGATCATTCTTTGTAGTTTGGCATGAGTGTAGATAATTTTGGACAACATTTGGAGAAGGCTTCTTTATCTTTAGAGGGGATATCCTTGTCTTTGGATCATGTTCTACATTCATCTCTACTAGATTATGGATTGTCCTCTTCAGCAATGTGGCCTAGAATGCCTATTTGGAGTGTGTCATCTTTTGACATGACATGGAGACACTTGAGAATGCTTCAAATACATCATCATCTATCATCCATATTCCTTACATCCTGCATACATCCATGGTTTTGTTTCTTGCGAAGGGGAGGAACGCTGTTCGGCGATATTGGATCATCTTCAACATTCAATTTTGAGCTTCTACCATCATTGCAGGAGACTCAACATTGAGGGGGGGCTACCTTGTCTCTCTTCTACTTCTCTCTTATGGGGGGTCTTTTTCCTCACATGAGGTTTTTACCTTCTCATGCATCATTGAGAGCATTACTATTTTGTATTTCATCTCTCTTTTGGGGAGGAGCTTTGTCCCACTGGGTCTTCTTCGTTTATCCATTTGTAAGAGATTTTATTTCATTTCATTTACATATGTACATGGGTACCTAACATGGACTAGTATTCAGGACCCATATTTGTGTCATTTGCATAATAATCTTCTACTCCCTAAGTTGCACTTAAGGGAGGGTGTTGGTGTAAATAAAGTCTTGTACCTAGTTAATTCATTACTAGGGGACTTATTCACACATGTTAAGTTTACTTAGGTCCTAGGAAAGAATATTTCTAGAAGGTGTTAGTTGTCACTAGTTTTTATCTTATCTTTTGACAACTACTACATATGAACCTAGGTAAGTGTGATTAGTTGTCTCATGTCATGTGATTAAGACACTTGTCATAATCCTATGACATCTTGTATCTCACCTTGGCTATATAACCAAGGGGTATCTCTCATTTGTACATCACAATCACATCATATCATTGAATCATATTGATAAGAATATAACTATTTATTCTTGCCACATTATATTCTCTCTCTTTGTGCTTTCCATTTGGTTTCAAGATCTTGGCAGCCATAGCCAATTCTAATAGATTGCTCCCTTTACAATGAAATAAATAAAAAATGTAGTCTTTCAAATGCATGCTGAAAAATGCCCTGGACCAAATGGGTTTCCAACATTATTTTACCAAAAATGATGGCAATTTCTGGAAAAGGAAGTATGGGAAGTGGTAGAAGATTTCAAGAAATAAAATAAATTTGTATAAGATATTAATAATACAATAATGGCCCTAATACCAAAAAAGGAGGCTTGTACCAATTTTGGGGACTATTGACCAATTTTGTTATGCAACATGATTTACAAAATTTTATCTAAAGAACTAGCTAATAGACTCAAGAAATTGTTGGAGAAAATTATCTCAAAAAACCAAAGTGGGTTCACATTTTGGCAAGGATATTGTGGACAACATAATAATAGCAAATGAGGCCCTACATGCAATCAACAAAGAAATAAGAATAAGCATGATGTTGAAATTAGTTGTTAGCAAAGCTTATGACAAAGTAAGGTGGCGCTTTCTGATAAGAATCATGTTTTAGTTTGGCTTCTACAAAGAATGGCTCCAAATGATATATTATTGCATTTCATCAGTAAGATACTCATTCCTAATCAATAGTGAGTCATTCGGTTTCTTTGAAATCACTAATGGAATCAGACAGGGAGACCCAATATCTCCTTTCCTATTTTTGATCTAATGGAAAAGGCACTGAGTGGTCATATAGTGCACTATCAGGAGTAGGGTAACTAGAAAGTTCTGTAGATAGCACAAGGCATAGAGCCCACTACCGATCTGGGATTTACAAATGACACTGTACTATATGGAGAGGCATCTATCAATGAAGTCGAGATGATTAATACATGTATGGAAGAATACATTAATGCTTCAGGCCAACAAATTAACAAAGAGAAATCCAAATTTTACTTCGTCAACACAAAAAAAGTGTTGTAAAAAATAATAGCTAGAATTATGGGGTAAACAATTGATAAAATCCCTTGCAAATATTTGGGGGTACCAATCTTTAAAGGAATCATCAAAACTAAATTATGGGAGTAGATAAAGGAAATGTGTAGAGACAAAGCCTTAAGCTAGAGATGGAAATGGCTCATATTAGCAGGTTGTATCACAATGATAAAATTTGCATTATCAACTATCCCAATTACATAATGCCATGCATGTAATTGACAAATAAAGCAGCTTCAAGTCTAGAAAGCATCCTAAATCACTTTTTATGGGAAGGGTGTAATGAAAAACATCAGGTCCCTCTAATACATTGGGAGAAAGTATGTAAAAATTAGGGAGAAGGTGGTATAGGTATAAGGAACCTAAAAACTGATAATTTAGTGTTAGGTGCCAAATCAATCTGGAAAATATACCTAAAACCTACATTATTATGGTGTAGAATATTACAACAAAAATATTTGAATAATGCAAATCCTGAGAGAATTCTCACATTTACTAATGCAAGAGGAGGCTCACATGTATGGAACTTTGTGTTAGGTTGTAGGCACATAATAATGAACTACCTAACATCGAAAATTAATGATGGTACCAAAGCAAACTTCTGGACTCATGGGGTGGGTACAAACCAATGGTGAAGGACCCAAGGCTATCTCCCCACATCATTGCAATCAAAGAAAGGATTTCTAGATGTGTCTGTGGTTATATGAAAGTAGCTAAGAATGGTTTATGCAAGTGGTTGAACCTTGAAGATGCTCAAGTGGAGGAATCGGTAAGGAAAAAATTCTCAAAAATAGTGCAAGAAAGATAAATTTTCCTAAACAATAAAGTTGATAAGATAATTTGGTGTGGGGCTAAATTAAGAAAATATTCAATCAATTCACGTTACCAAATACAGGTGGTACAAGGTGAAAAAATTGGCCAAACAAATTATGTTGGGGACAAGTAATATTACCCAAATCAGGGGCCTTCTCATGGACTACATTGCATGGAAAAATACTAACAGGAGACCGATTAAATTCAATAGGCATAGAAGGTCTAACTTGGCACGTAATGTGCAAAACAAGTGATGAGAGTGTTGATCACCTCCTCCTAAACTACCCATACGCATCCCAAGTTTGGGATAGGTTAGCACTAAAGCTGGAATGGTATTCTCCAAGAAACAATAGTTTCATGAATTGTTCTTAAGTTTTCCAAAACTCAAAAAGGATTCATATTGGGGGAAAATATGGTTGGCATCTCCTTTGATCACTATTTGGAGCATTTGGAAAGAGAGGAGCAGGTGCATCTTTCAGGACAATTCCAAATCAGTTAAGGATCTAACAAATATCATAGAGAGGAATATAGTGGAAAGGATGAATTCCCAAACCAAACAGAAAAGAAGAAAGAAATTCACAATTTGGGACAATGAACTAATGAAAAGGTGGGACTCACTAAAGGTTCCCCCCTTTTATCAATTTTTCCCAGAATCCAAGGACAAAAGATAGAAATCCAAATGGTGTTGTCCCCCAAAAGGAAGACTAAAACTCAACATGGATGGTGCCTCACAGGGAAACCCAGGAAATTCAGGGGTTGGATGTATAATTTGAGATGGAAAATGGCATTTAATAGCAGCCCTATCAGCCAAAATCCTAAACTCAACAAATAACATTGTTGAAATTGAAGGAATCCTAAGAGGACTTCTCTTATGTAAAGAGAGGATTGAAAAATATAGAAATAGAAAGTGATTCAACAATTTGTATCAAAATTATCTCAAAGGGTTGTATTGAATATTGGAACCTACAGTCCAAAATAACTAGAATCAAGGAAATCATGGAGGAAGTGCAGGTATGATCTATTAGCCATATCTACCATGAAGCAAACAAAGTTGTGGATCTCTTGGAAAATCTAGGTATTGATCAACTAGAAACACTCATAATAAGAAGTCTAATAGAAAAGTGGCAAGGTTTGGACTCAATAATAGATGCAGAGGAAAATAATAAAGAGTGAAACCATGGGCCTACAATCACTTGGAAGGGTCAAGGTATTTGTAACCCAATTTTCATTCCAAAATGAAAAGGTGGGTAGCTAAGAAACATAAACTAGGGGTTTACATAAATCTTCATTATAAACCAAAGGAAGAGGGAAGGCATATATTTCCCCTTTGTTAATCTAAGTGTTTAACCAATCTTGAATGAAGCTCCCATAAAAGTACTGCCAAACCCAAACATAGTCGAGGTTTACTTATCCTTAAATGGATATTTTAAATGGTAACAACTCCAAGCATGGAGATACTAGAGACTAAGCACAACCTAAATAAATTTATATGAAACATTGGCATATGAAAACCTAGGGAAACAACAAGGCTAGAATAAATGTACTGAGTTCATAGTATTGGGAAGCCCTAAATATGATTTTGGGGCTTTTATTTTATAGAAGTGGTCATATAGGTAACATTAGTTAAAACTGAACCTGTTTTTTTCTAAAATTTAGGTGGTCTGATCTCAGGCTAAAAAAATTGAAATTTAATCTAAGCAAACGACCACTGCAAATTAGGCAATATAAAACCAAAGTTTATAAAAAATTGCACAGTAACCCCCAAAAAATATGAATAGATAAGATACACGAGCAATAACATGAATTAGAATTTTCTCTTCCTCATAAGGTTTTGGAATGTGAAGAAAAACTACAAGGGGGTCAAAAAATTCATGGACAAAATAGTAGTCTAGCCTTAAGGGCACAACAAGCTTTGTGGATTTTTAGTAAAATCAAGCCATTTAGCTTTATCAATAAGTCCTCACTAGGAAATATAAGAATAGATACAACAAAGGAGTAATAGATAACCAACAATATTAAAACTCATTCATCTAACATAAATAACACACGATGAGAAAAATACTTTTAGGGTTTTTTTAGATTTCATTAGGAAAAATGACTATTATCAATCCATTCATGAAGAAGCCTAAAACCAAACTAGAATATAACGGAATGAAATGCAACTATAATGGAAAACACATTTTTCAAACATTCTAAACCATGAAATAGTGATAACTTTATGTAATATTTATATAGGTTTACAAATTCTTCATGACCTTAACAGTATTTTGATATACATGATTAAAATGTATAATAGGGTATACAGCCAAAAGGTGAAAAGATGTGTTATAGCCCTTAGCCCAAATTTTATTTTAAAAACATTATTTAAAAGTTCTCAACATTGGATATTTCTAGATGGTTCTTATCTGAGAACTTGCCAAAATTGGTCCAAATCCATCACTTCAATTGGCTTCAAAAGCATCAAACTCCTCTAACCAATTGAAGTCATCTACAAGCTCAGACTGGTATAACTTACGCGGAAACTTATAACCAACCATGGTGCGGCTTTGATGCTGCAAGAGCTCCCCTCCCTTTACATCAAGCATAAATGGTAGGAAACAAACTCTAGGTGGCATCCCTAGCTCCCAAGGTTGAGGTATCCCAACTCTGAGCTGAGTAGCCTCCAAAACCCCTTGCAAACCACCCAACAAATATGGGTAGAATAGTTTTTGGGTCATACTCTCAATAACATTTTTAGGAACACATAGTTCTAGGAGGGAGGCGACAAAATGAGCTAGAATGTTTGTGTTAAAATGGTAGTTTTCTTTAGACACTATAAATCTTTCACCTAAAATGAGCCTCACAACTTTCATGGTAAGCAAGCCTCTCTCTATCAGAACAAGCTTCCAATGTTTCTCGATGATTTGACCTAGGAAAGATAACTAGCTACAATCACAAGTAAAATGGGGGTTTCCATGGTAGATGGAAATTCTAGACTCTTCATATCATAACCAATCTTGAGCCAAAATTAAATTGGAAGTATAAGCATGCAAAACAATGGTATTATCAGTTGAATCTCTCAACAAGATTAAACCTACTATAACACAAAAGTTGAAGTGGAAAATCAATAATAACTCAGGAAAGATTAAACTTCACAACTGGTGAGCTAAAGGATCTAGTTAACCTTCAAGCAAGAAGTAGTAATGCAAAGCATGTCATTTAACACATAAGCCTTCATAAACATTACCTGTCAGAAGCCACCTGGGGAATTTAAATTGAATAGTGCCTTGAAAAGCCAATGTTAAGGATGTGGGGCCTAGACAAATACATGAAGTGATAGCATTCAATGTGAAAAGTCGACAAAAATTAAAGTGTGAGGTCTAAAATGTAATCTATAATAAAAAAAATTAATTAAAACTGACTAAATGGAAACCCATCCATATCGCAAAGATGATAACATTTTGTGGGGAGTTACCACCCCTTATTTTTTGGTGACACTTACCTTAACATATATATATATATGTTTATTTAATATTAAAATATTTAATTTAGTAGTTTTAATGTTTTAAAAATAATAAATTTTAGATTACAAAATATTTTTTTAAAATTTGATAATGAATTAATAAATTAAATAATCAAAAGATTCAATTTCTACAAGTATGTCACTCGAATAAATATTAAAAATTAGAAGTTACGATTCACTCGGATTTTTTAAATGGATAATGTTAGAAGTTAGTTGAAAATGGTTATTAAAGGATTCAAAAATCCCTCCATGAATCAAATAACTTGATTTATTTCACAAGTTTGGATTAGTAGTTTCCTTAAATAATTATTAAATTAAATTCATAAAAAAAAACCACTTAAGGATCTAGTTTTAGTAGCAAATCAAGTAAACTTGATTTCTTACTCCCCTTCACAAATATGGTAATTCAATTTGAAAAAAAAAACATTATAATTAAATTTAGCATTTAATTTCAAGAAATATATTAATGATAAAGTCCAGACTTTATTTAAATAAATTAAGGGTAGCCTATATTTTATCTAATTCACAATAAAATAAAAACCTATCTCGAAAATAATATACATACATTTTGCAAAAGTATTTAGTTCTACTTCCACATAACTAATGTTGTCTTTATTCATTTGATTGCAAAGTAGAACAAGTAATTAGAACAAGAGCATAAATTACAACAAGGTTGTGGAAGAAAGGAAATGGAAAAATTGTCTTAACAACTATGTTGCTTGCTCAGACCAGTGTATAAATTACAACAAGAGCATGATTTATTTCTTTAACAACACTCTTGTTTTGCAGGAAAGAGTGATGGTTGTTTTGGGTTGTGTGAGTGTGGCCCTTCCCTCGATGTACCTGGGTCTTCCTCTCACTGTTAAAGAAGTTACTCCCACCTTCTAGAATTATATCCTTGAGAGAGTTCAACAAAATTTGGTTGAATGGAAAGGCTCAATCCTTAGTCATGCTAGTAAGCTGCAACTCCTTACTGATGCCCTCCAAGGGACCTTGATCTATTTCCTTTCTATATTCAAAATTCCTAGATACGTAGCAGAGAAATTTGAGAAAATTCAAAGGAATTTCCTCTGGTCTTGTACAAAGGATAAAAAGACGTTGGCACTTATTATTTGAGACAATTTTTGCCTTCCTAGATCTGGGGGGGCTTGGTATAAGAAAAATCCAACCTACCAACAAAGTATTGCTTGCTAAGGTTGGTTGGGATCAACTAAGGAACAAGAAGGATTGGTGTAGGATTATGAATGCAAAGTACCTTGGCAATTGCCCCCTTGTTAGGTGCCTCTTGAATGAACACCCCAGTGGGTCATTGGTTTAGAATAACATATGAAATATGTATAATTTGTTACACTCTGGTCTAAGATTGAAGTTAGGGGATTTCAGCTACATTAGGTTCTAGGAGGATTCGTGGCTGATTGATATGCCCCTTTCACAATCTGAGTTCAAGAATCTGATGGGGCCTACGAGGCTATATTTTAGCAAGGATGTTAGTGACTATCTTTGTGGTCTCCATGGTTCTAGGAAGTGGAAGATGATAGAATTGTGTTACCCCCTCTCCCCAAAATTAAGGCTTTTGGCTAGGTCCCTGTAGGACATCCTCTCCCTAACCATAATTCCCATCTCGATTATGAAGGATGCTTTTTATTAGGTCAAGGAATGTAAGGGTGACCTCTTTATTAATTCGGCTTACTATTTGTTTTTAGAATAGGGGATTAAGAGCAGACTTTGGAAACAGGTCTGGAAAAAAAATTAACTTCTTTTGGTGGATGGCATGTCACAATAGGATTCTAACGCAGGATAACTTAAGGAAAATAGGATTTCAAATCCCAAATAGATGCATGATATGCAATAATAATGAGGATTCAATTGGCCACCTATTACTCCATTGCCTGTTTGCTACCGAAGTTTGGGACTTGGCTTTTGGTAAATTGGGGATTCATTAGAATATGAGTAGTGATATCAAGAGTTTTATTGAAAGTTGGTTAGGACCTTTTCAACATCCTCTCCCTAGTGAAATTTGGTGTCAAATTCCTCCCATCCTTTGCTAGTGTTTATGGAAGGAGATGAACAATTAGATCTTTAGAGATATTTAAAAATCCCTAAGGAGCTCTTTGGCATTGGTTTCAGGCTTATTGCTAAGAATGTCTCCTTATACAAGTGGAAAACCCCTGAAAAATTATCTATTGTGTGGGAGATCAACATGGAAAAATCATGGAACAAAAATTTAGAGTCCAACTCCTATGATAACTCTAAATATTTGGCAAGACTAAACACGGTTTGGAAACCCCCTGATAGTGATTGGCATAAACTTATTTTTGATGGGGCAGAAAAAGGGAACCCGAGGGTGGCTAGCATTGGAGGCATTACCAGATATTCTAAGGGAAATTTAGTGGTGGGGTATGCTATTGGTATCAGTATTCAAAATTCCATGACAACAAAGGCTGGAGTGTTGCTCAAGGTCATTGAAATTGTTCACTTTGGGTATAAAGAAACTGCATATTGAAGGTGACTCCAAGATGGTGATTGACTCTATTAATCATGGTCTTTGTCATGGGTGGAAAATCAAAGACATACTCCTGGACATAAAGTATTTGATTTCTAAACTTGAATGGAAGATTCTAACTCACATATTTTGTGAGGGAAACCAGGTGGCAAATGCTCTGGCCAACCTTGGCTCCTTGTGGACCCTATCCAAATATTGGAGAAGACTTGGGGCTCGCCTAATGAATATACAAGGCTTTATCCTTGATGAACAAAAAATATTACCATTAATGATGGTAGGAAACTTTGTTGATCTAGGCGAGTACATGTGGCTCTATACCTTTGGGCCTTTGATGATGTGGAACAAGCAAGATGACGTGGAGAGGAATAGGCAAGATTTTGGGTGGTGTTTTCAAATGATGGTGGAGAAGGGGTGGGATCTTCAAAATATTTATGAGTAGTCTTGTCAAAAGTACCACAATTCAAATCATGTCATTAGAAACATGTTTATGGCCAAGCGTATCTTCAAATTTTTGACCATTTATTATTCGATCAAGGCTATCATGGCTCCTAGTTTAAATTTGGTGTAATTTAAACTGATTTATTATATCCCATGGCCATAATTTTTAGGAATGTGTGTATGGCCAAAGTTATCCCCAAACATTTGGCAAATAATTTCTCGATCAAATTTATCATGGCTTTTAACTTAAGCCTTTTGTATTTAAGAAAATTTTATTATGGCCCCGTGGCCATAATTTTCTTGGAAATGACCATTGGCACATGTGATGTTCTGACTGCCTTAATAAAGCATGATTCTCCTTATTGGTTTAGCGAAAATGATAAATGGGTGATAAAAGTTACCCATTTCCAGTTTGAAAATTTGTTAACTCTAATTTTTTGGGTAAGTTACATTATTCAATGTGAAGAGATGGGAGGTGATAGGGTTCAGAATAAGTTGAGTTCCTATGATGAATTATGCAGAGACCCTGTAGTTTGGAACATCTACATTGAGGGAGGAATTGCACCGCTTATGGAGATCCTGGTGGGTCACGATGTGACGCTATGGGCGCAATTCACTAGTTCTTGGAGTGACATGAGAGTCACTATTAGTGGAATCTCCTTTGGATTTAATGAGGAGGTTATCACCAAGGCAACGGGCCTATCCTGCACCAACCAAAAACTCAGGAAGCACACCAAGGTGCAGGGTTTAGAGAGCCTCAATGCTTTCTTCAAGGGGAATGAGAAGCCTATCAAAAATCATTCATGGTTTGAAAGGGAGATGCTTCCAAAGCTGTGGGATCAAGTTTTCTCAGCTATCATGAAGTATGTTACTTTAGAGGGGAGATTTGAAGTCTTCTATTTCTACCATTTGTTGTTACCTAACCACTTTAGGAACAAAATTCTTATAAGTTTTCCTTTTTATTTATTTTCCTCTCTAGAAATTTCAATTAAAGAAACCCTTGATTATGTTTCTTTGGACCCTAAAACGTTGCCACCTCTTCATTTACACCAAGGTCTCATACTTCGGATCTACCATTTTCATTTGTAACTTTTCCCCCCAAGCCTATATCTATTGTTTGTGTTGAAGAGAAGAAACCTTCTAACCACTCTCTTGAAAAACCTTCCCTTGTTGCTTCTGTCAGACGAAAAAAGAACTCCTCTATGCAAGATGAACCCAAAGATGTCCTTAAATCCAAACCCTTACCAAAAATAAGAAGGGGATGTGGGTTTAGCCCAATCAAAGGTGGCAGTTAGGCTTTGTAAGTTAAATAATTCTCCCACCAAGAAGGACAACAAACCAGTGGCCAAGACTAAGGGAAAATAGGACACCTAGTGTCATGTGGAGATGTCGTACACAGACAACAAGGGAGGGAGCCTTATGGAAAAATATTCTAAAGGTGATATTATGATGGTGATGAGTGTGGATATTAGGATGAAGCAAACCAATGTTAGAAGGTCTCACAGGTTGGTCAAAAATAAGAAATAGGTGTCAGTTGACGAGATATCTAGCAGTTTGGAGCATATTGACGGCAACAGGACGTGTAAGCGACAAGATACTATTGAGGAATCAGATGTTTTTGTCAAAGACCCCAACCACTTCTCCAAATTAAACAAAATGATAAAAGAGGATTCCATAACTCATTCTTTGAACCACATGGTTGGGGAGGAGGTGATTAAGGGGGCTAATGGAAAGGATGAGGATTTCAACAAACTGTAGTCCTAGGTGAACAAATTGGAATAGAAGTTTACTCAACTGACACACTTCACAATAAAAATCATCCACTAGTCAGTTGTCACTCTCTCCGAGGTACTCAAAGAGGAGGTGGAGAAGAAGACTGGTGGAGAGGGACCCAAATGGGTGGGTGATTATGTCTT
This sequence comes from Sequoiadendron giganteum, assembly GCA_007115665.2. Classification (NCBI taxonomy): domain Eukaryota; kingdom Viridiplantae; phylum Streptophyta; class Pinopsida; order Cupressales; family Cupressaceae; genus Sequoiadendron; species Sequoiadendron giganteum. The sequence continues at coordinate 559,456,290 of CM021105.1, forward strand.
GAATCTTCTCATTGAGAAGTGAGAGGGACTAGCCAAGTAGTGGTTGGGTTTGCGTGTTGGGTGGTTGGTTTTCTCTATTGTTGATAGGTTGTGTCTGTGTGGTTTTTGGTTTCTTCTATTTTCTGGTTTGGGCTTAATATTTTAATTTTGGTCTCGGTCTCTTTTTGGGCCTTTGGGCTCCATGTGTAAAGGGTACTGCATCCTGAAAATGTAGCTTACTTAATCAAAAACAAGTAATTAGATTGGTTAAAATTTCACACTACTTAAGATGAGAAAAATTGCACCTATTTCCTTAATTTTTCTAATTGGTATTAATTAAAAAATTATAATTTAGTAATCATTTTCTTCAATCAATCCAGTATTACCTTATTTTATTTGTTAAATTAATTAGTCAACTTTATTTTGCAAGGATAAATGTCAAATGAACAATATTGTGTTAAATCCTTTATTTTGCAAATTAGTAATGATTCCTAATTAGTATTCATATTAAAGTAATTAGAGTTGCCTTAATTTAATCATTTTTACAAAGGTAGATTAGCATCTTATAGTTAGATTCATTTTCTAAATAGATGTTGAATTAATTAGCAACTATAATTCTCGTACACTGTATGCTCTCACCTCATCCGTATTGAGATCTTGGTGATCATAAAGTGGAAAGGAAGTTGTTTATTATTTTTAGATTTACCTTCTAAATGGATGTTGAATTAATCAATAATTATAATTCTCATACACTGTATGCTCTCACCTTTCCTGTACTAGGATCTTGGTGATCAAAAATTGGAAAGGAAGTTGTTATTGTTCTTAGATTCATTTTATAAATGATGAATTAATTTATACTTGTAATTCCCATACACTGTATCCTCTCACCTTACCCGTACTGGGATCTTGGTCATCAAAAAGTGGAAAGGAATTTTTTATTTTTTCAAAGCCGATTAGTGTCTCAATTTACATTATTTTAAAATTATAATTCAATATTGTCTTAATTTCTTTCACAATATTAATGGAAAAATTAGTGTTTATTTCCTTTCCAAAAGAATTTTACCTTGCAAGAAGTAATTAGTTGTTATTTTCTTTCTTAGTTAGAAAAATTTAATCAAGAGTTGAAACCAAAAACCAGCAGTGTTTGATATCAACGGTGTTTTTGGCTCACATTTATGGGTAATGTCATCACGCTTGAGATTTTGCACCTATAGCCTAACATAGTTGCAACATTGACATTTGTGGAATCGTCCCTTCAAATTGCTAGGGATAAATAAGGAACTTTTTTATGATATTAAAATCCAAGAGATGGGTAATCTCTCTTGGATCAATAATCTACAAAGATAATTTCAAATGAACAAAAAAATTGCTAGTTCAAACCTAGTGTGATCCTAATAAAGTGCTGCTTCCTAAAATGTGAGATGTTAGATAAAACTAATAGTGGAATAAAGAGAAACAACAAGATAATAGGGCACCTCAATGATTAGCCTAAGAAAATGAACAATATGAAAGCAAGATAAACAAATAAATTATTGTTATACCTTCATGTTGTTGCTTCCTTGGTTGGCCCTTGATGTTGAAGTCTTGTGTGCTCTTTGGATGACAATGAAAATGAAGTGGATGCAAGATGAATTGATGCAATATGGATGCTAAAATGGATGAGAGATTGAATGGAAATTTTGCAAGAGTTTATTTACAAAAGACTTGATCTCCCAAAATGAAGGAATTGAAGGGGTATTTATAGGCCAAATTGAATTCTCTAGAGAATTCAACGATTGGGATTGATCCAACAAAGATCAAGATGAAGGGCTATGGTGAGTTGAGGACTCACAAGCCCTCACATCTTGACATGTGAAGGGTGAGATGTCCTAGGGTGGAGTGATGTGGAGATGAGGTGGATCTTGGAGAATGAAAAGATTCCTTGGAGGAATAAAAGTGAATTAAAAATTCACAATGATTAGAAGAATCTAGTGGATAAGAGAGGGTCTCCAAAAAGTTGAAGATTTGTCACATGTGGGTGATGTGACAAGTCCAAGGTTCTAGAAGCCCTTGACACATGTGAAGTGACAAGTCAAGGCTTCTAGAATCTTGCATGGGGGATGGGGAAGACCTTGGGAAGAGAAAAGTGAATTAAAAATTCACATGGGGAAGAGAGTTTAGGCTAAAAATGGTAAGTGGGAAGGTTGATCAGAAAAGGTAAGCCAAATGTGGCTAATGATTCTGATTAAGGTAATTAATGAGATATTAGAGGCAAGTGGGAGATTATGGAGGATGTGACACTTAATCAAGATTAAGTGGTGCACATCCTAATCACAGATTAATTAATTTAATCCGGATTAGAAGAAGGTTATGGAGAATGTGACAAGGAGAGAGAAAAAAAGAATTAAAAATTGATTTTAATCCAAATGGATTAAAGGACTAAATTAAATAATTTGTCATGTTTATTTAATTTAGAGAAGAGAAGACAAGGGGGTAAGGTAAAGTATTTAATTTATTTAATTAGATACTTTAGGAACCTTAGGCAGAAAATGAAATAATGATTAAATAAATTATTTAATCACTATTAATGAAATAGATGAATAAAGTAGACAATTTTGATCATATGGAAGTGATCAAATTTGGATGTCTACATTTTTCCCCTCTTCGAAGTTCCGTTAGAATAATCGTGCTTTGAAGAAAAGAAAGTGCAGATGACTCTATAGAGGAATTCACCGGAAGATGCCCAAGCATAGGACTTGAGCTGTCCAATTAGTGGGGAATGGGTGAAGATGCCCCAATCGTGGAAGGTGTTGATTATGGTCGGAAAAAATGGTAAATGTGAAGGGTATGCCCCCTTGAGAGGGCGACGGGGGAAAAGAGAGGGGTCCCGAATGACCTCTCGATAGGAAGAAACAGATGGTATGGTTGGAAAGAGAACAAAAAATTAGGCAAGTTTTCCTTTTGAATGAAGTCAAACAGACAAACGAGGTGCAAATGGCGGCACCAGGAAGGGAAGGGATTAGTTAGAGGAATAAAACGGTAAATAAAAGATAACAATACCTTTTAAAAGGGGAGGGAAAAGAGAGGGGTAAAAAAAAAATATATCTCAATAGAAAGAAATGGAAGGTATGGTTGGAAAGAGCTCAAAAAAATAAGCAACTTTTCCTTTTGAACGAAGTCGATCCGACACACGGTTTGCAAATGGCAGCCCCGGGAAGAAAAAGGAGAAAAAGTGTTGCAGAGGGGCGAATGTGCCCCACTGCAGAAGGGGCGAGGTCGCCCCGGGAGGGCGGGTACACCCCGGGAAGGGGCAAGTTCACCTCGGGAGGGCGGGCACGCCCTGAGATGGGGCGAGTTCACCCCGGGAGGGTGGGTACGCCCCGGGAAGGGGCGTGTCCGCCCCGAGAGGGCTGGTACGCCCCAGGATGGGGAAAGTTCACCCCGGGAGGGCGGGTACGCCTCGGGATGGGGAAAGTTCACCCCGGGAAGGGGCGTGTCTACCCTGGGAGGGCGGGTACGCCCCAGGATGGGGCGAGTTCACCCCGAGAGGGCGGATCCGCCCCGTTGCAGGCCGAGGGCGGGTTCGCCCCGGCAAGCCAAGGGCAGGTCCGCCCTGCTGCAGGGGGTGGATCCGCCCAACTGTAGACCGAGGGCAGGTTCGCCCCGACAGTCCGAGGGCGTGTCCGCCCCGCAGGTGGGAGGAAAGAGGGAGGGGGAAGAGGAAAGAAAGAGAAAGAAGAAAGAAAGAAAGAAAGTGGGGGGAGGAGGAAGAAGGAGGAAGAGATGGGGGAAAGGATGAAAGATGAGATGAGGAAAGGGGATATGAAAATGATGATGTAAGCTCATGGATGATGATAAGCGATGGCAGATAAAGGCAAGCACAAAAGAAATATGATGTTGCCCCAGGCAAGCTGCAGAAGTGCGGATACACCCTTTGGATTGCTGCAGAAGTGCGAATACGCCCTCTGAATTGCTGCAGAAGTGCGAATACACCCTTCTAATTGCTGTAAAAGTGCGAATACACCCTTCTGATTGCTGCAGAAGTGCGAATGCGCCCTCTGGATGGCTGCAGAAGTGCGAATACGCCCTCTAGAGTGCTGCAAAGGGGTAGATGAGTGATGAAAGATGAAGGGATGTGGGAAAAGATGAGAGATGAGATGATGAAAGGGGATATGAAGACGATGATGTAAGTTGATGGATAAGAAATGATGATAAGTGATGAGAGATAAATGTGAGCACAAATGGATGCAAGAAAAAAAATGTGATGTTTCCCCAATCCAGGTACAAGCCAGGTTGGGCGGATGGTTGATGGAGTGTTGTTGATGAGGACATGATACATCCCAAAACAACACAAGGATAGGGAAGGATACATCCTGATGAGGATGAGGATGAGTGTTGTTGATGAGGGAATGATACATCCCTAAACAACACAAGGATAGGGAAGGATACATCCCAATGAGAGTGTTGTTGATGAGGGAAGGATACATCCCAAAACAACACAAGGATAGGGAAGGATACATCCCATAGATGATAATGATGATGATGATGATGAGGATGAGGATGGGGGAGACATGCAAGATGATGGAATGGAAAATGACATGTAATCCTAATGCAATTTGCCATCCGTAGAGCATTGATTTTTGCTATAGCATAAGACACTGGGCGTTAGGGTATGTAAACCAAGACGGATTAGTGTTCAATGCATAAAACAAATACAACAGACAAGAAGGCTATTCCAATACCCCAAAATCGCGATGACTTTGGTCGGGCCAGGTATTGGAATAACCACAAGCACAAAAGGATGCCCCAGCGTAACACAAGACCTCAGGGATCTTGGTGGGTACTACGTGGGACAACCAAGAAGAAAAAAACAAAGAAAAAGATCAAGATACGCCCCTATGTTTACTAGTCAAAGCACACCATGATATGATGGATCAAGGAAACCATGACAAGTGATGATAGGGAGCTCAAATGATAAACAAAAGCCAAAAGCATCAAAAGATCACAATCAAGTTTGAAACGTCCTTTGCCATAGGATCAAGATGATGGATGGGGTTGATGCGGTCTGTTAGGAAGGATACATCCTGTTGAGACCAAAGATGGAGGATAGATTGGTTGATCGACATGATGCAGGATACCAGAAATCGATTAGATCTTGTGATATAGATGACCGTTGTTTGATAAGCACTAGCTTGGATAGGGACATACTTGATGACACGACAAGACAACATGACACAAGACAATAGGACTAACACACCCTAAAGACCTAAGGGCTCGAGGGTTGATCAAAGATCAACCTTGCCTACGTGAAAGCATAGAGCCCTCGTAGTTTAGGAAAAGACCATGGTAAAAGTGGAAAGAGGATGATGAAGATAGAGGATGGAGGTTAATGATTAGATGGAAAAAAATGCCCAAGGGGCGGACCAAATGATTGACCTTGTCTATGTGAAAGCGCAAGGGCCACGTAGCTCGACACAAGGCCAAAGATAGACGATGGAAGAGACAAGATAGACAAAAGATAGAACCCCGCGGGCTGATCAAATGACCGACCTTGCCTACGTGAAAGCGCAGGGGCAACGTAGTTCGACCAGAGACCGATGACAGACAATGGATAAGGGATGATGAGATGACCAAGATAAATGGATAAAATGATGGAGTGGATAGGATGAGCCAGGATAGGCCGCAGGATTGGATAGAACGATGGTTGATATGTGTAAGATATGTAGGATGTGAAGCTCAAGGATGGGATAGGTAATTTAGATCATTAGAATATGAATTTGAGAGGTGAGATGATGGATAGATGAGTGATGAAGATGTGAGAAAGATGTGAGAAATAGATAGGAGGGACGAATGACGATGTGAATGGCATTGGGTTGCATGCTGGTAGCCTAGAGCTAGTTACCAATGACAAGGGATAATAGAGGGAAATGGATGGATGGATAAGAAGATGCTAGGATAGGTGGATAGATGAGTGATGAAGATTGGAAAGATGTGAGAAAGAGATAGGAATGATGATAGTGAAATAGAAAGTCATTGGATTGCATGAGGGTAGCTTATAGCTAGATACCAATGATAAGGGATAATGGACGAAAATGATGGATGGATAAGAAGATGCTAAGATAGGTGGATAGATGATGGATATATGAGTGATGAAGATTGGAAAGATGTGAGAAATAGATAGGAATGATGATAGTGAGATAGAAAGTCATTGGATTGCATGAGGGTAGCTTATAGCTAGATACCAATGATAAGGGATAATGGACAAAAATGGATGGATGGATAAGAAGATGCTAAGATAGGTGGATAGATGATGGATAGATGAGTGATGAAGATTGGAAAGATGTGAGAAATAGATAGGAATGATGATAGTGAGGTATCAAGTCATTGGATTGCATGAGGGTAGCCTATAGCTAGAGACCAATGACAAGGGACTATGAGATGGAAGGAAAATGGATGGATTGATAAAGATGGGGAGATAGAAATATTCTAGGATATATGGATAGAAGGATAAGGATTCGGAAAGATGACATGGATTACTGGGTAGATAAACGAATGAGGAGATAAGGATGAAAAGATGGAAAAGGACTTGTGGATGGGTAGATAGGAAGATAAGGATAGGGAGATGGATTGGATGTTTAGATAGATGAATGGGGAGATAAGGATGAAAGGATGAAAAGGACTATGGGATGAGAGGATGGGGAGATGGAGAAGATTACTTGGCGAAATGGATGGAAGATGTCTCCAAGGACCCAATTGCAAATAAGGAGATGCCCCCACTCGATATGTGTCATGCATGATGAGGCAAGAGGGATAGCAAGATGGGTGGATAAGGGAGTGAGATGGGCAATGGAAGATAGATAGAGGTGGATAAGGAATATGATAGTGTATGGATGGGAATATATGCCAAGAGGTGTCCAAAGCATGTATATAGATTTTCCCCAAAATTTATCAAGATCACACGAAAGATGGAGGGAGTGGGATAAATGGGATAAGATGGATAGGATGCGGAAGATAGACAGATGTAGGAGATGGAGGAAAGGAATGCGTAAGTGGATGTTGCCCCCAATCATGGAAGGAGACTAGATGGGGAATTTACGCATCATGCTTGTTTGCCAAGTTTTCATCATGGTACTTATCCAAGGCGCTTGTTTGTCAAGTTTTCACCATTGGAAGAATGATTTTCTCTTTACTATTTTTGTTTTGTTTTTTTGTATTTTTCTGATTTTTTAGCTCTTTTTTGGAGTAGGATGTGGACGAAGATGGATAAAGATAGGGAGATGGATATGCGGATTTTAGAGGACAATTGATAAGGATAGGGATGAAGGACTTACGCATCAAGTTCCATATGAGGTAATAAGAGCCCATGTTTGAAGTGACTATGCGGATGTTGGTACAACCTTATTAGACTAGATGGTTTATGCAAGAGGATGGATTAAATAAATTTGATGGGGGATATAGGGGGGATAGTGGATGGGGTGTTTAAAATTGTATGGATGGAATGATGGAGTGGATGTGTGATAGGGGATTGTGTTCAGGACCAACATTGGCACATGTGGTGGATGCGAAAAGATAGGTGGATGAATGGATGGAGAATGTGACAATAATGGAGGCATTGGGATAGTGAATTTTGGGAGGTAGGGACCCAAAACATATTTAGGAGATGGAGGAGGTGAATGATTTTGTGGGGAAATAACAACTTTGGATATCATTATTGAAGGTATGACACCTTTTTTCTTTGGGATCCACATGGTTTTTATTTTTGCTTCGGTGGGCCTTTGTGGCCTTTTTGATTGATTTGGATTTTGGACTCGATTTTTCTGTTCTTCAACATGTCTGTGGAAGGGGACATGAGGAGCTTTAGATTCATGTGGATGTTTGGATTGAGGTATGGTTGCTTTGATATCCAAAGTTCTTTTAGTAGCAAGGGGATAGATGCGAGGAGATGGATGATGGGAAGTGATGGAGGTAGGCATTTGATGAGGAAGTGTGGATGGATAATGTGTAGGTATGTGCCTTTGTTGATCCTGATTAGGAGTTATGAAGGTAGGATTTTGATGCTGTGTACGAGGGAGAGGTGGTGGATGAATAGGATAAGATGGAAAGGGTGATTTTGGGATGTAAGGACCCAAAATAGACTGTGTATATGGAGGATGTGTGGGTTTTGATGGAGGGATATAAGAACCCATAGTAGATGGAGGATTAGCAACAATGGATGGAGGGACATAAGGACCCAAAATGGATTGAGAGGATGAGGGAGGAAGATGGATGGTTGTTTGTAGGTAGTATGATAGAGGAGGGGGGATGGCGGCATATGTCTTGGTAGAATGATGGGAAGTACCTCTTGTGCTTTTAGAAGAGGATCGTTTAGGATGTACGAAGGTTGTACCAACATCTTTAGAGTGCAAGTTTTGGGAGACATATCCAAGACCATGTGTGCCTGGATGTTCTTTGACTTGAATGGGTTCTAAAGTACCTTGCTCATTAAGGCCTAAACCTTTTCCTTGATAGTTCATATTTTGTAGCATGTGATTTATGGTAGGATGCTTATTTTCTTGGAAGCATGATGCGAGCACATTAGTAGGTGGAAGAGGAAAGGTGGTGCCTATACTTTGTTTTGCTTCTGCAAGAAGACCACCATGGACGCATGTAATATTACCCAGGTGATACAAAAGTGGCATTGGGATGGTAAGACTAGAGGGCGATGAAGGATCATGCGATGGAGATGAGGGGATAGCCACATCAGGAGGAATGAGTGATAAGGGATCATGAGAGGAATTGGGAAGTATGATGGGATCTAGATTTATGGCAGTGGATGATAAGGGCTCATGAGATGGAGTGATTGGATCTTGAATGCAAAGGGGATCATGGGATGGAGTGGAGGAGATAGTGTGATCTTGAGATGGGGTGGATGGAAGGATAGGATCATGACTTGGTTGAGGATATGGATCATGAGATGAAATGGATGGAGGACTATGTTCTTGAGATGGAGTAGATGGGGTGGAGTAATCTTGATTTGGAGGAGGGGATATGCTTGTATGCTTTGGATCAAGCGCTTGGCATGACTCATCTTGTGTGGGATGTATGATGATGGAAGAGTGTTGGAGGGACTCCTCAATTTGGGGAGAGAGGAGGATGGAGGATTCATGAAGGTCATTGGATTGAAGTTTGTGAATATTAGGACTAGGAGGAGGGGATTGGATGTCTTCAATGGATTCGATGGATCTAGTAGTAGAATATGGGGATTCAATGGATTCGATGGGTTTGACCAACTCAATCGTTTGCATGGTGGTAGGAATGGTGATGAGAGGGATAGGTGTAGGATGGAGAAGGGCCTCATCACCAGTTATAGTACATGATAAAGTGGGAGGGAATGGTGTCTCTTCTTGTATGAGTCCTTGGGCGACTTTTGGAAGAGACGTAGGATTAGGTAGAGTGATGGGAATGGATGGGGGATTAGGATTAGGGATTGGTGGATTAGGATTAGACGTGGGGATGGGATTGGATGTAGGATTAGGAGGATAAGGATTAGATGAAGGGATTGGAATGGATGTAGGACTAGGAGGAGATGGAGGACTAGGATTAGATGAAGGGATAGAAATGGATGGAGGATTAGGATTAGATGAAGGGATGGGACTAGATGGAGGACTAGGATTAGATGAAGGGATAGAAATGGATGGAGGATTAGGATTAGATGAAGGGATGGGATTGGATGTAGGACTAGGAGGAGATGGAGGGTTAAGATTAGATGAAGGGATGGAACTAGATGGAGGACTAGGAGGAGATGGAGGATTAGGATTAGATGAAGGGATGGGATTGGATGTAGGACTAGGAAGATATGGAGGATTATGATTAGATGAGTGGATGGGACTAGATGGAGTACTAGGAGTGGTTGGAGGAGATGTAGGATTATGATTAGATGGAGGATTAAGATATAATGCGGTGAAAGGGAGAGTGATGTAGGAAGATGTGGATGTTGGATTAGATTGGGATGGGGAGTGATAGTAGGAAGATGTAGATGAAGGATTAAAATGGGGAGATGTGGAATTAATGTAAGGGTATGGGGATGGGGGATTGTGATAGGAAGGTGTGGATATTGGATTAGAATAGGAGGATTGAGGTGGTGAACCATTGTAGGAGGACATGTATGGTGGGTTGGCATAGGAGGATATGGATGGTAGATTAGGATGAGAGAATTGAGATGGTGGATGAGGATAGGAGGAATATTGGGAAGGGGGATTGTGATAGGAATGTGTGAGTGTTGGATTAGGATGAGAAGATTGGGATGTGGGATTAAGGTAGAGGTATTGGGATTATTTATTATGATGAGGATAAGAGGATGTGGATGTTGGATAGGATAGAGGTTGAATGGGAGGACATGATGAATATGTCGATGGTGAGGATGTTAGATATCCCTTGTCAAGGGTAACATAAGAACCGTTATTGGATGTGGATGAAGGCATGGTGGGATAGTTTGAAGAAGTAGTGGGATTTTGGAAGGTGGTTGGAGAGAGCTTACTAGCAATGATAGTGTCAAGAGGATCTATATAACAATCTTCATGATCAACAAGATTTTCGTTATCGTCATCAACGGAGTTAGGATTCCCCTTGACTACTATTATTGGTCATGTGAGAGGGGGATTAATATTCATGATGGATATATATTAGAAGGAAAGAATAGATGATGGATAGAGAACTAGGATTGGATGAAAGCTCAGATTGGGATTGGATGAAAGCTCAAATTAGGATGATGGGATTAACGCTCAGATTAGAATTGGATTGGAGCTTAGATTGGGATTGGATTGAAGGATATGATAGGATTGATTTGGAACGAAGATCATGGGTTTCAACTAGAGGACGTAAGGTGTTGACAATTAGATTTTTGCCAAATTTGGCAGTTTTCAAAAATTGTCAAATTTTGCCATTTTAGGAAACTTCATAGGAATAAGTTTGAGAGTCCAGTATTTTCCACAAAATACCCAATACTAAGATAGGATGAATTTCCAACTAACATCAGAAATATGAGACATGCATTCAGAGTTATTAACGAAACAGTTTGTCAAAAACTGGAAAATTGAAAAGAATAAATGCTAATTTGTGATTTTGAGGGTCAAGATGAAAGTTTGAGGCTCTAAAAACGTGTCAAAGGAGGATCCAAGGGACTTAAAAGTCAATTGGGAATCCAAATGCCAGCTCCTAATGCAACCACTCGTAAAATTTCAACCAAAACCCACATCCGAGTCAAAAGTTATGGCCTCCGGAAGTTTCGGCATAAAAATAAAAAATTTCAAAAATGAAGTCTAGATGATTGGGATGGATGATTTGATGATAGATATGGACTCCAATGATTTTCTAAGAAGCACTTATGTAGTCTGCTCGATGAAACATTGATTTTCAGAAAATGTTGACGGATGCTCGGAACAGAGAAACGGCCACTCGAAACGGGTAATCGGATATTCAGATTGGATAGATAGATGGTCGGGAGGGGTCAACGGGGGCTTAGAATGGCCAAATAAAGGTTTGGATTGTTCAAATGAGTGTTTAGGATGATGGAATGGTCAAATGGAGGCTTCGGGGGTTCGAATGGGGGTTCAAAATGATCAAACGGGTGAAATTGGCCGTTCAGCAGGGCGTATTCGCACTTCTGCAGAAAATGTTGAAACAGAGGGAAAGGTCGCCCCTCTATAGTAAAAAGGATGAAACAACAAAGGGCAGATTTGCCCCTCTACAGAAAATGGCTGAAACAGAGGGCAAGGTCGCCCCTCTGCAGTGGAAAAGGCTGAAACAGCAAAGGGCAGATTCGCCCCTCTATAGAAAATGACCGAAACAGAGGACAAGGTCGCCCCTCTGCAGTGGAAAAGGCTGAAACAGCAAAAGGTAGATTCGCCCCTCTATAGAAAATGGCTGAAACAGAGGGCAAAGTCGCCCCTCTGCAGTGAAAATTTGAACTTGGTTTGGATAAGGGATTTTGGCAAGGACTTAAAATGGTTTAATGACAGTTTGACTTACCAAAATTTACTGGTTCTTCACAAAAAGACACTTTGAACAAGCACAATCCTATGATTAACATTTTAACAGGTATGGCCGGTAAAGGTCTTACTCTAGGATGAACAAGGTTTCTAGGGAGTCCTCGATATACGCTCAATACGTGAGGCACAAATCGTGAACACCAGTCCGTCACAAGCGTGAGTCGAGAGCCCCAGCGAGATACTGAAAGGCTCAAACCAACTCTTCACGTCTATCTAGGTATCACCCTAGCTTCGACATTCCGCCAATTACGACGCTACTGGATTGAGGTACAACTTTGGCTCTCCCCCCTTTATATACCCCGCCGGTACGCGTGGTTGGGATCGTCCCTTGGGGTGATGAAATCCCCAAGCAGGTCCCGCTAAGAAGATGACACTAATTGTTTCCAACGACCTCCTTCGGATCCGCACAACGTGCAAAGGAGGAAAGTGAAAACAAAATAATGCCCCCTTAGGGTAAAATAAGTAAAATAAACACAGCAAACAGCAAATATTACTTTCCCCTACTTATACTGAGTACATAGATAAAGTAGCAAGGAAAGACTTTTAAGAATCAGAATAAAAAAAGGAAGGTTTTGCAAGGAAATGTTAATTGTTTATTGTGATTTTGCAGCAAAAATACGCAAGATACCAGCAAGCAATCTGACTTCACTCATCAACAAACAGGATTAGCGGGTTAGAGCATAAAATAGCAAAAGAAAGAGACAAAAACGAAGCTAAAATGTCCCTTTTTACCTTCCTGAATGTGCTATTAAGGGCAGATTCGCCCCTCTGCAGTGAACAGTCAAAAAAATAGCCTAAAGGGCAGATTCGCCCCTCTGCAGAAAATAGTCAAAAGGCAGATTCGCCCCTCTGCAGAAAACAGTCAAAAGGCAGATTCACCCCTCTGCAGAAAACAATCGAAAACAGAGGGCAAGGTCGCCCTTCTGCAAAAAACAGTCAGAAACAGCAAAGGGCAGGGTCGCCCCTCTGCAGAAAACAGTCGGAAACACAGGGCAAGGTCGCCCCTCTGCAGAAAACAGTCGGAAATAGCAAAGGGCGGGGTTGCCCCTCTACAGAAAATAGTCAGAAACAGAGGGCAAGGTCGCCCCTCTGCAGAAAATAGTCGGAAACAGCAAAGGGCAGGGTCGCCCCTCTACAGAAAACAATCAGAAACAGAGGGCAAGGTCGCCCCTCTGCAGAAAACTGTCGGAAACAAAGGGCAAGGTCACCCTTCTACGACGTCTGGGAGGGCAAGTTCGCCCCTCTGCGACCTGAATCTGCAAACAAGCAAACAACAAAAAATGTGAAAGAAAGAGACCCCATTGTGGGTCCCACCGAGCGTGCCAGAAATGTGATCCTAATAAAGTGTTGCTTCCTAAAATACGAGATGTTAGATAAAACTAATAGTGCAATAAAGAGAAACAACAAGATAATAGGGCACCTCAATGATTAGCCTAAGAAAATGAACAATATGAAAGCAAGATAAACAAATAAATTGCTGTTATACCTTCATGTTGTTGCTTCCTTGGTTGGCCCTTGATGTTGAAGTCTTGTGTGCTCCTTGGATGGCAATGAAAATGAAGTGGATGCAAGATGAATTGATGCAATATGGATGCTAAAATGGATGAGAGATTGAATGGCAATTTTGCAAGAGTTTATTTGCAAAAGACTTGATCTCCCAAAATGAAGGAATTGAAGGGGTATTTATAGGCCAAATTGAATTCTCTAGAGAATTCAACGATTGGGATTGATCCAACAAAGATCAAGATGAAGGGCTATGGTGAGTTGAGGACTCACAAGCCCTCACATCTTGACATGTGGAGGGTGAGATGTCCTAGGGTGGAGTGATGTGGAGATGAGGTGGATCTTGGAGAATGAGAAGATTCCTTGGAGGAATAAAAGTGAATTAAAAATTCACAATGATTAGAAGAATCTAGTGGATAAGAGAGGGTCTCCAAAAAGTTGAAGATTTGTCACATGTGGGTGATGTGACAAGTCCAAGGTTCTAGAAGCCTTGACACATGTGAAGTGACAAGTCAAGGCTTCTAGAATCTTGCATGGGGGATGGGGAAGACCTTGGGAAGATAAAAGTGAATTAAAAATTCACATGGGGAAGAGGGGAACCTTGGGCAAATAAATGTGAATTAAAAATTCACATGGGGAAGAGAGTTTAGGCTAAAAATGGTAAGTGGGAAGGTTGACCAGAAAAGGTAAGCCAAATGTGGCTAATGATTCTGATTAAGGTTGTGCAAACACATGATTAAGGTAATTAATGAGATATTAGAGGCAAGTGGGAGATTATGGAGGATGTGACACTTAATCAAGATTAAGTGGTGCACATCCTAATCACAGATTAATTAATTTAATCCGGATTAGAAGAGGGTTATGGAGAATGTGACAAGGAGAGAGAAAAAAGGAATTAAAAATTGATTTTAATCCAAATGGGTTAAAGGACTAAATTAAATAATTTGTCATGTTTATTTAATTTAGAGAAGAGAAGACAAGGGGGTAAGGTAAAGTATTTAATTTATTTAATTAGATACTTTAGGAACCTTAGGCAGAAAATGAAATAATGATTAAATAAATTATTTAATCACTATTAATGAAATAGATGAATAAAATAGACAATTTTGATCATATGAAAGTGATCAAATTTGGATGTCTACACCTAGTAAACCCCTTTATAAGATTCAATGGAATTTATTTAATATTATTAATGTTATTTGTAACTTAATTAAATATCTAACCATGGAAATGAAATTTAGTTTCTAACGGTTTTAAGGGAGATGTTATTTTAGGGACTAGGATTTAGATGTTTAGGAAATAGGTAATAGTCTTGGAGACTATTTACTTATAAATTTTGCTTCCCTTTGTGGGTAGAAATTATAGAGGAACTATCTAGGGAAAAGGGGCCCTAGAAAGGGTTGTGTACCCACATAATAGTTCACATCAAACTTAGAGTAGAAAATAGAACTACATATTTTACGTATTGATCCCATTCAAAAGCAGGGTATGTAGGCAATCTAGGAAACGAAGGATGTTCCCAATACTCGGGCATTCAAGGATGGGGCTTAAGGCGCGTCTAAGAAATAGTATTCTAACTCAATTAATTATACAATATTTATTCAATCAATAAAATTATCAATTCAAGAGAAGGGAAGAATACCCTAATCTAATATCAAGATAAAATGCATTCCTTGTATACTCAAATGGAATGCTTGGTTTTCCCGAGAGGCTTAAGCCAAAATTTTGAGATGGGATTCAAGTATTTATGTTATTATTTTTATATACTCCTAAATATGGACCTCAGTGCACTTTCATTAGGAAATGTAATCTTTAGAGAGTAATTCATATGAATCTAAAGTCTCTGGCCATAGCATATTACCTATTCTATTTGATGGATGGATGTCCATCATGTTTGATGAATGGATACATGTCATGTTTGAAGGATGTATGCCTATCCTATTTTATGGATAGATGCCCATAATTTTTTATGGATGGATGCATGTCTTTTTTGATAGATAGATGAGTTCCTAATTATACAAGTGATTAAACACTTAACAACTAAAAGAAAATAATAATAATAAAAAAAGTGACATTTTTTTTGGAGTAATGGATTGGGTCCTTACAAAAAACTATTTCCTTAGTTCTTTGGGTGATATAGTCCAAGCCTAAGAAGAATGGAAACTTGACTTTCAGAATCAACCATATCATCCAAATAAAATGCATAAGATCTAGAATCTTGACATAATCGAGTCTAATTAAAATATCTATGGTTGCACATTTCATTTTCATTAAGGAAAATATTTTTAGGAAAATTACCCAAAGATTTGTTGAGTAATCATGCATTAACTAATAATTAATTAATAGTCTAGTTTATTCTCATGCACTCAAGCTAAACTTGGGAGTGATATTCTATGTTAACTAGAGAGTTATTATTAGATCATTCTCTCTCATTGCATGAGATGTTGACACTTATCATGATCTAATCCATTTATCATTTAGGGTTGATCCTATATAACACTCAACCCTGATTGTATTATCTCTCTTGAGATTTTCTCTTTCTCTCTTGAATTTTGTAGCTTTTTCTTGTTGAGGAATATTGCATATTATTGTTTGTAGTTTTCTTGCATGGAAGGTGTCGTTTTTTGTTGTTTGATCTTATGGCTTGTGTTTTTCACAATTCTAACATGGTATCAGAGCATGGCTTCAACAAACCTCTTCTTGATTTATGAGGTTTTCTCTTCAACAAGGGTTACAAGATTCAAATTTGCATTCTCCATTGATTTTTTGCAATTTTGGAGGTGGACAATTTTTAGGTGCATTTTGGCATGAAAAGAACCTCACGTTGGATTCAAGAGGCTAATTCAATGAATTTTGACTATAAATTTTCCAATAATCGATGTCAAGAGTTTCTAAGGAAATTGTTTTTGCATAGGGGCCATACGGCCTATGCACACCATTCAAAAAATATATAAAAAGGTCAACTTTTTTATTTTTTAATTTCTACTTCTTTTATAAAAAAAATTGCAGCAATTTAAAAAATTAAAAAGGGGAGCAATTTTTCAAAACAAATTTTTGGGGAGGCAGATTTATCAAGGGTACCCATAGGGTACCTACCTGGCAGGCCTTGCGAGCCCCATGGCTACCATCGATGGCTTTAAAGTCAACCAATGATGACTTTTTTATGCCACCCGACAGCCTTTTAACTATCATTCAACACCCAAAACAATGTTCACAGTGACCTTTATTTTCCTAGTGATTGTTTTTTTTCTTGGCCTTTCTTATCGATCGATTTTTTATTTTTCCGTCAGTCATAATTTTTTGAATATCCCGACAAATTCTAGGCATATTTTGTTGACAATTTTTCTGCAAAAAGCCATATTTTTTCTAAGCGCAAGGAATATTCTTAGAATATTTTGTTGACGTCATGTTGATGTCAGTGGTATGGTTGCAACGCAGGGCCTCAAGAACCCTCTTTGGCCCTAAAGGAGCTATTTTTCTCTTTTGGCCATAACTTGGGCATACGGTATCAAAATTGGGTGAATAAGATATTGTCCAAAAGTTGGTTTTGTCAACTTTCCAATGGTGTGGGTCTCATCACTATTTTTTTGTTGATGCATTCTACAACTTGTTGAAGTTAAAGGTATTTTTTTCATTCTTGAGCTCATAAATTTTGATCTGTTTCTCCATTTTTCATGATTCTAGTGATGGTGGGATGATATTTCAGATGTCTTCATAGCCATTCATACCATTTTTCTAGAATTCTCTCTCAATAAATTTTATTTAGTTTTTGGTGTTTTCACACTCTAGTAAATTACTTAGTAGTCTTAGCTCTTGGAAAAAAATTATTTGCATGGGATGAGTCATTTTTTGTTGTTCTACATGAATTTTTAGTGTTTTGTCCTATTTAGGTATTGTAGACTTATTTTTCATGCACATTCTCTTTTATAGATGCATTGAGATAAAGTGTCATTCTAATGTATACTTTTTGGAGATTTCGCACATCCTATTTGTGTCTTTTGTACTCGCACTATGATATAAAGTGTCATAGGAGGGTTGATGTTTTCCTTTGGTTTTCCATCACACTTTTGTAAAGTGTCCCTCCCATAGAACTAGTGAATCTTGGTGATTTTTTCCTCATGTGTGTGTGCCTTAGTTTGCACACTCTTTTATTTGCAGGTTGTTTCTCCTACATGCACTTCTTGGTTTCACATAGTTTCAGTGTACCTATCATGTGTTAAGAATTGCAAGCAATAACTTATCAATTAAATATAGATTATAGAATTAAAGAGAGGAATTTAATACACAAAAATCAATTTCAATGAAAGACAAACACCAATTTAATGCAGTTCACCCAATTTGTGCTACATCCACCAATAATAGAGTCTATTTTATTATTAATAACCAGAAAATGAATTTACAAAGAACTTGCAACAATGGCTACAACTTGTAGTAATGGTTGCAATTTGTAGCAACATTTATCAATGTTTCCACTTATATGTTTTAACAACGTTTTTCTTTGTGCGCGTAAAGCACGGACCTATCACAAATTTGCAACCCTCTATTTTTTGTTGCTTACACAACCTACAACAATTCACCCATCAATCTTCACATATAACCCCAAACCAAACTAATTTTCACATGGCTGATTTCCTCCCACACATGTGCAACTGTTCACATTCCAACCATGACCATTTTAATTTTGCATGCAGAAAAAGACTTTGTTTTTGGCGATTTTTAAGTGTCTTTAACTAAATTTGAATAGGAAATAGATAAGAAATTTCCCCCTTACATTCCACCATTAAATATTTTGGGGGGAATATGCACTGATAAAAGGTAGGGAAAATTAAGCCTCTGAGTCTGATTGGGCTCCACAATACAACATCATGGATCTCCCTATTCATCATTATGGGGGGTTTCTACTGTTGGTGCTAATGCTTCCTTGGTTTCACGTTCTAGAGTGATCTATGTGTCTAGTTTTTATTTCTATGTACTAGGTAGATGTAGTGTACACCAATGGTTGGTTTCCCTTGCATTTCATTGAGATGGAGAATTTACCATATGGACACTCTTGCATTCCTATTTTTGGAGGTTATTCATTTTAGCACTATATTAGTCATCTTTCGACGACAATCTACAACTTCTTCATGCCTTAGTGATGCTCTACATGTTCCTCTTTTTTGGGACATTATTTTAGTTGGAGGCTTCTTAATCCTTCACCTTGTTTTGGAAAGTTTTTCAATCCTTCATTCACCTTTCTCTTTTTTGGAGAGGAGTTCTTCCCATGTGGTTTTCTCCTTTTCTGTAGTTGGGAGATTCTTTTATTTGTACATGGGTACCTAACTGTCATGCATTATATTTTTAGGGATTTTAGCTACTACCTAAGTTCATCTTAAAGGGGGTGTTAGAGGAATTTCATGCATTAATTATTAGTCTAATTTATTCTCATGCACTTAAGCTAAACTTAGGAGTGATTTTCTATGTTAACTAGAGAGCTATTATTAGATCCTCTTGTCTCATTGCATGATATGTTAACACTTTTCATGATCTAATCCTTTATCATTTACCTGGATGCTCCTATATAGCATTCAACCCTCATTGTACTATCTCCCTTGAGATTTTCTCTCTCTCTTGAATTCTGTAGATTTTTTCGTGTTGAGGAATATTGCATATTATTGTTCGCAACTCTCTTTTGTGGAAGGTGCATTTGTTCGTTGTTTGATCCTATGGCTCATGTTTTTCACAATTCTAACAAAATTTGTATCAATTAAATTGCATCTTCATGATTATTAAGCATTGTAGGCATTTTGGCATTAATCTTTCAAGGAGATTAACACATTAATTAGATCTACAATAATTTTAGCAACATTCTAGAAAATATTCTCACCATAATAAATCAATATACATTTTTAAGCCTTAAAAATCTAAGAAAGATCATTTCATTTAGGAAAAGGGACATAAGTCACCCAATCAAAAAAATTATTTGAAAATTTTGGATTTTTACCTATTAGCACCTCATATGATGCCTTATCAACTAAAGTAAAAGTGGGAGACCTCTTTACTATGTAAAAATAATCCAATTAAGATCCAATATTGTGGTCGATTCTGTGAAATACCAAAAACCTATTTTTAAATATTTTCTACATCTCTATAGTTTATATTTTAAGGCCTCCAAAGTCGAATTGGCCCTTGAGACTTGTTTTTGGTTGCTTAGAAGAAGAGTCAAGAGTTGACTTCAAAGAAAATCAAACTAGGTCTCTTCGAGACCTTTCCAATCCATCCAACTAAATTAGTTTTTTTCCAATGAGCTATTAATTATGATCCCACCAAGTTAGGGTACCAAATTAAGTAATTTCCTAGTATTTTTATATTTTTTGTTATTTTTTCTTTATCTAGCTATCCTTTTCAACTTTCAAGGATGATATGGGCCAATTTTTATTTGAATAAAATAGATTTGAAGGTATACATCACTTCCATAAATTTTTTCATATGTTTTATAATATCTTTTAATTCTAAATTAAGTATATTTTATAGCTTCAATATTATTATTGTTCCATAATTACTTGAAATTATTGGTTATAATATATCTAGTCTGTCACTAGTTTGTTATCCTCTCAATTCCAAACATAATTCAAATTAAATAAGTATAACTTACAACCTTAACCCAAAATAATAATCAATTTTAGCACTACTTAGCATGCTTTTATCTCTATCCATTAATTTCTTATTCATTTGTTTTGCAGATCTATTCTACTACAACATTTAAGGATTATTATTTTGTTTGTTGGTAAGTAGGGTAAAGTGAAGGCATATACAAATAGTGAAAAAAATAAAATTATTGATTAAAGCAACATGTGATTAACAATTAAATCAACATGGAGAAGCATGTATCAATATATATCAACAAATTAAAACCAATCAAACTCATAACACTAGATACATGAGAAGAAAATATTTTAAAAATAAAATTCCACCACCAAAGAGACATTAAGATTGTATTAATCAATAATAATCTATTACATCAATATAATCTACTCAAATCCTTAATTTGATATCATTTTGGTGGAATAACAATGCTCAACCTACAAAATACCCATAAAAACTATATAGATAATACATCTAATTTATAAAGAAGTGAGAGTAAATTGCTAGTAGTTTTCCAAAAATGACACTCACCATAACTATAGCCTATGATAAAAAAAAATGCATGCCCCATATATAATCATGATAGTTATCAAGATATATATCAATTCAAAAAGATATATTTGACCTCATTATTTGAATAGGTACACATCCCTAAGGCTAGTGATCCATGATGGATTAGCCAACCAATGTGAACCCCGCCTGTCATAACAGGTTCCTACACTCTTCTCTATGAAATAGGTAATATGGATGGGAAAGCTCAAAATCCAAACCCCCCATTGAACCCTCCTCTAGTGAACCCTACAACAATTTAAGAACAAATTCAAAATTTTAATGAATTAAATAGGATTATTGAAATCTATCATCACTACCCTTAATTCACTTCAATGAAATCCACATTAGAGGGAATTGTCACCCATGTTCAAACCCTCACAAGCCAACATGAGTCATGTCAATGATAATGAGAAGCCAAAAGGGTGGAATATTCTATTAGCTTATCATATGAATATTGGGTGAAAATTATGTAATCCCTTTTAACAAATCACAAAACCTTGATTTCAACTATGGTTGTGCGAGATACAATCTCTCCTCTTAGAAATGGGAGGCGCCCTTCTTACCATTTATTTAAACTAAGGAAAACTAATCATATATTTACATTAATGTACACTACGCTAATAATATGGGGGTGTGTCACATTCACGATTCTCTCTTTTTTCAGAGAATATGTTTTACAATATTTCACAATTTTAAGTTCTTGGGGTAAAAGCACAAATCTGTGTCACTTTATAAAGGAATCGGCCAACAGCAAAACACATTTTGAACTTCGACCACATAAAAGTGGTCTTTATGTTTTGAATTTCAAAATGGTGTAAACTAATGAAATGTAGAACTTTTGATGAAGTTTATTCAAGTAATTTTTTTTTTTTTTTTTAAAAATTGTTTTCATTTTGATTTTTTTAATTTAAGGACAAATTTTGGAATGCTGAAAATTTCAAAAAAGCGTGACTTCACGGGCCGTCAAGAAAACAAATTGAAAAAAACTTCATTTCTCCCTAATTTTTTTTTCTCCAAATAGGTAACTTCAATATCTACTACATGGAAAAAAAAACAAATTTTAATTTATATTTTTCTCGTAATAACGTTTTAAAGTCAAACTTGTCAAAATTTGACAGTTTTCACGGGCCGTCAACTATTTTCAATTTTTTTAATCATTTTCAAAAAAAAAAATATACCCTTTTGAAGAAGACTCTCTCCTTTACTACACCATATAAGTTCTAAAAAAAAATTAATTTCTAATCAACCTCTTTTTTAATTTTAACAACCTATTTGCATTATTTTAAAAATAACATATGTTAAAACTAATCAAAATATTAAAAAATTATATATTTGGATTCCCCACTTCGAGCTCTACAAAAGGGTATTTTTCTTATTTGCAGAAAAATCATTCTGACTGGAAAAATACTTAGTTAAAGTTGAAAGTTTCTAAATATTTTGAAAAATGTTGAGTTGGTTGCCAACTAGATAGTTTCAGCTGAAAGCATTTCTATCGGAAGGGTTTCCGTCAAAACCCTTCAAATAGAAACCTCGCACATAGAATAAGCCAAATTGAAAGCCAGTTTTAAGGTTGAAAGGGAAAATTTTATTTTTCTTGGTTTCGATCGAAACCTATTTGGTTGAAACCATGTGTGCCACGTATACACCACATGGTTTCAATCGAAACATACTCGATCAAAACATTTTCGAACAAAATTAGTTCGCTCAAAACTATTTATTTGGTTGAAAGTGTGACATAGGTTTGTACTTTTACCCCTTGATGTAATACAACTTCAAACTAAAACTAAGCAATAATTCCAATATTCATATCTTGTCAAAGAAAAGACTAGGAATACCAACATGAAAATGATAAATGATAAATAAGAAAAGCTCATGAAGGCACAAAGTTGTTATGTAGCTCCCAATAACAAATCCTTCAAGATATGCAACTAGCATTGTATGAGAAGCAAAAATTATTCTATATACTTGACAATAATTCCATTAACAACATGAATGAATATAAGCACAAAGTCTTATATAGAATTCACCAATAGTATTTAACAATATCACAAATTCAAGTAAAGAGTGTAACCCAAAGTTTACACAAATTCACTCAAAGCCCTTTCAATCTCAATTACTAATCACTACCAATTCGATCAAACCATAAGATGATTGTTCCCAAAATAAAGTTTGGAATGCAACTTCAATTCTTTATTGATCAAAATTAGATTCACAAAATTGAACTCAAAGTTTTAAATTTCACTTCACAAGTTGGCAGCACTTCGTTGCAAAAGCTAAAAGATAACAATTACAATAGAATCCTCTCTTATTTATAGATGAGAGAGGAAAGAAAATTTAGGAAAATCAGAAGAGTGAATCTAGGATTAAATCTAGGAAAATCCTACCTAGCTAGTTGACTTATTCAAAAATGTCAAGTCCACAATAATAGGAGAACATATTTTTTTACATGTGATTAAATTTGTCGAAATGACATGTAAAATATCGAAGGCTATTTACATAAAACATGAAAAATCCTAAAACTATCTAACACTAGAGACATAAGAAGTCTTTATGGTTCCTTGCATTGGGCACAGAAGCCTTCATATTTCATCATAGTCTCTTGCATGAATTTCTCATCTGGACCAACTGTATAATCAACAATGGTATGAACTCTTGTGATTGATCTTCTCGCGGATGAGAAAAATTTCTTGCATCTATCCAGATTTGTCTTGAGATTGTCAAGAGAAAGTCATACATCACATATGGAATTCATTGAAGCCTTTGAAAAGCCTTCATCTTCAACTTGTTGTACATTATAGCTTCTTTGAAGATTTGAGCAATCTCACTAAACGGGAGGAAATTATTATTATCATCAAGGAGTTTACCCGGTAACTCCTCAATTCCATTTACCATGACGACACGATGTCCTTCAACATCTTCCTACACTTGTTAGATGTCCTCGATGAGATATTTGATCACTTGTATGTGGTTCTTGAGAGATTCTCCTATTTCCACATACTTTTTTTTGTCATGAATTACCCCAACTTACACTAATTTATTCAGCTTTGTCTCTCTCATTTGTGACCAAAATGAGAGACATCTTTCCATTTCTTTCTGCACTTTGGAAAGTGTATTTTCTTCTTTCTCAAGCTCTAATTTCAACTTGGCTACTTGAGAAGTCTTTTCACCTACAAGAGCTATAAGTTGTGAGCCATGCTCTATTATTTCATCAATAAAATCATAAAACACCTTACCCTTGGAGACAAAATTCTCCACTTTTTGTAGTACTAGTTCCTCAAAGTTGATCATGGCCATCGGTTGTACTTCTTTGAGCATCTAGTAATCTTTCTCAAAATTGATGTATATCTCTCAACTTTATCCTTGTACATATTTCTGGCTTGCTCCATTTTATCGAGTCTACCTAATAATGCATTCAAGACTACCTGTGCATCTTCTTTTGCACTTGCATTTGTTACCTTACCAAGCTTAACTCTTGTTATAGTATAGTCTTCCATGTTTACATCACGTTGTTCCTATGGGGGTAAACTGATATCTACATACTTGTGACCTGATTTGTCTATATGAAGTCTTGAATGAATTTAGCCTTTCTCTTCCCCTTGAATTTTGGAGGAACTATCTCTTCAAGGTAAATCTCATCTGGAGAAATCATTTGTTTCTTGTGCTTTGACACTTGTGATATTAACCAAAGGGGTAGGAATGAGGTATTTTCTTCTTGACTTACTATCAACTCCTGTGTAGTAGGTGCTTCTGTAGAGATGGATGAAATTGTAACAATTGGAGTAGTATCTATCATAATAAACCCAGTAGACTACAAACCAAGTGGATCCTGCAAAGACTCATTCATGAATCTATTGAACTCTCCCTGAGAAGAGATGCCATATGATGGAGAAGATAGGCTTAGGATGGATGACGAATAACCTAATGAAACATCAACAATTTGCAAGGTGGAACTTATAGGAGGGGTAGAAAGAATTGATAATTTTGAAGGAGGAACAAAAACTTTTATTGCATGCAAAGTTGATGTAGGAGGAGGTGAGGTAGGAAGAGGAGGTGGAGGAGTAGTAGGATTCAGAGGAGTACAAGGAACATTGCAAGTAATGGGCGATGATATTCAGGGAAGATTATCAACAATGTTCTCGTGAGGAGATACTTATTGCTCATCATCATGCCTTTGTTCATCCTCTTTATCTTCTTCTTCTTCTTCAATAGACTCTTCATCAGAAGAATCTTCATCTCCTACATATTCTTTTGATTCTTCGCTTTCATTCTCTTCCTCTTCATCAAATGATTGCTCTTTAGATGCAAGCTCTTTTCCCTCTACAAATGGTTGTTATAATTCAATATCTTCCTCTTCTTCAACTGTTTGTGTAGCACTTTTACCAGAATTAAATTTGATATTAGGGCCTCTTTGAGAAGAAGAGGGAGTAACTCCATGCTTCTATTTAGTGTGGAGCTCTTTTCATTGGCTAGTTTCTCCTTTTGGTGTTTCTCCTTTTGACTCTATCCTAAAAGATTTCATTTGGAATCCATGCCTTTGCAATTATTTAGTTGTGTTATGCAAAATAGGAGCAATTATTTCTTTGATAGAAACACTTTCTTTCCTAGACCATTGCACAAGAGGTAAAGGCCTGCGAGCAATTTCTTTTTCTTCATAAGCAGAATCAATGATGTCACCGGGATCTTTGAAGTCCTCTAGAATATTAGCTACACTAAGATCTTTGATCTACTCTACTGTTAATCTACAAAAATCTATTCATCAGATGTCTTCCTCATCTTTGCAATTTTCCCATATATCTTCAAAGTGGTAGACATGTTGATGATGCTTTTTAAGCTTCCTATTCACATTTTTGTAATCAAAGTCAAATTTGTAAATTTATATGTTCTTATAGTCATAATTTGCATTTTTGCATCTACTGATTTTGCCTTTTGAACATTGTGAATAGTCTATCTTCCAATAGTGAGTGGAGACTTGAAACCTAGCTTGTGAATTTTCATACGTTCTTTATGAACTGAGATCAGTTGTCTGCACAATTCCATTAGTACCCACTTGTCTAAAGGATATCTAGGCAACATATATGGACACCCAGTATAGCAACCTACTCTCAAATATGTGAAGGTAGGAAATTGTAGGAAGACACATTCAAATTTACTTACAACCCTGTGGGCTTCATCTTATACTCTCTTCTTTTCAAGGCTTGGATCAAAAGTGAACAGTAGAGGTGCAAACAAAGCATCTGTGACTCTTCTGAAATGTTTAATACTATTTCTAAAATTTAGCTGAGGATAAAATTTGTACATAGGCACAACATTTCTATTAACTTTTGTTGACAACCCTGGATAATGCCTCATGATTGCAGCAACATATACCAAGTAGGAAGTCATATAGAATTTCAAGGTAGTTGGCACATTGATCAACTATTCATGAATCTCGTCACTTATCTGAGTTCCCCAATCAATGTATACTTTCCTCCTTCTAATGATGTGGATATACTCATACATCCAATCTTGAAAATGGAAGGATATGGGTAAGCCTTTCACTCTACTTGGAAGAGTAACCATATCTCTAACATCCTCCTTGAAATCACTTCGAGGAATTCCCTTGGTCCATCTAGAGATTGTGGGCCTTGGAGTCTTTAGCCACTGAGTATTAATCAATGTTTTAGCCTTATTTGGATCCTTATCATAGACCTTGTGAGCTTGTTGAATGGATATTTCAATATATTTTTCCATATGTGGAACCTTGAAAACAATATCAAAGAATTTTGGATCCAACCTCATCATGACTTTTCCAGAAGAATCTCTTACACTTTTGTCGTCTCTGATGTAATGTGATACAACTAGGAGAACAAACTCTATGTTATGAGAAACAATTGGAAATGTAGATACTAAGTGTAAGTTGTTATGAACAATAGATCTCAAATTTTCCTCCAATGGATTCTTCTCAGTTCTTTTTACAAAATCTTCTATATCTTGATGGTCAATTTATGTATGTTTGATTTCATCCACTTTTGAGAGCATAATAGTAGGCAGAAAGACACCTTGGTATTTGTACTTCATCTTTCCTTCCTTTTCAGAAGATGATGGTGGCTCTTTTGATGTCATCTGAGAGTGCCAAAGATCAAGGAACGTCACCTTCAGAGATCACTTGATAAGAAATTGAAAAGAGTTGCAAGAACAATGTATTAGGAAAATGTTAGGAGAAAAAGCATTGTGTGAATAAAATACGTGAAGCAAGCAATAAATTTGGAGCAAGTGCAAATTTGGAATGATTTTTGAGTTTTTTAGTGGAAAACTATTTTTTGTGTAGGAGCGTTGAATATCAATGCTCCTACATCTTGAGAAGTTCATTTACATGTAGTAGCACTAAAAATTAGCGCTCCTACATGCCTTAAGCATTTGATAGAACTTGTGTTGAAGTGCTAAAAATTAGCGCTTGTGCATTTTGGATAAATATCAAACTCATCCTCAAGCACTAAAAATCATCTCTCGAGCATTTGGATTTTGGTAAAAAAATATTAACTGTAAATGCGGGGGCAGGCTTTCTTACCACTTTGACATATAAATTTTGGGGGCAGGGCACTCCATGTAGGAGCAATGATTTTCACTGCCCCAACATGAAGGAGTTGGTTGAAAATAATTATTGCAGGAGTGGTGAAAATCACCACTCTTGCATTTGGAGTTAGAACTTTGTGTGTGGAGGCGGTGAAATTTTACACTTTAGCATAAGAACAATGGATATCATATCATACAAGTGGTGAAAAACACACGTATAACATTTAAAACAAATGAAGACTTATAAGGAGAAAAATAGAGGGTTTGAAAAGAAGTCGAGGCATAGAAAAACCCTCTACGCCAAAGAAAAAGTGATGAGAGATGGAAACAAAGAGAATGACGTGCCAAACAAAGACTAGGGCACATTTTAAACTGAAAACAAAGATTCAATAAAATTATCAAAAACCTTAGCCTCATGAGAGATGTAATGCCCCGCCATGGAACCCAGAGAACAACACGAAAAATATTAAAAGATCAAAAAAAATAAAAAATAAACATTTAATTACAACATATGACAAGAAACATATACACGAGTGATCTTAGGGTTCCACAACAATACTACTAATAAGACATAAAAGAATAACTCATCACGATCCATAGACAAGAACATAAGAATGTATCATATTGCAATTACATTATCATAAAGAGATGGATTACAAGTTCATGATACAACAAATGAGACTATAACAAACCTCGATACAACCAGTATCATAATACAACAACATCTCATGTAATCATCATGAGTGTACACAATAAAGATGAAGAAAAAGTAGACTGTTGAACTCGTCCATGAGCACGCTCAACATCCAACTCTATGAACAAGTGAATCCAAGAACCTTTCAAGAACAATCTCGTCTCAAACTGTATCACCTACAAGGGGACCTAATGGAGGATAGAGCACGTTCCTCCCAACCATGTGGTGCTTGAAATCCCACCCCTTGTGCTAGGAGATAGAAGTAGGTCCTCAATTCAAACAAACATCAAGAAGATAGTACATACATCAAATGGTTGACAACCACCTCACGACATAACAGCATAACGAAACCATAAAAATACATACAAGCTCCCAAAGGCACAATCTCAACAATTAGAGACTCAACATAAGACCAAAATTATTAGGATGAGAGTGTCATCATATACAATTTTCTAGGTTACCCTGATGAACCTTCCTAGATTACCGACCCTCATCCTGAGTTACCCTGGCAATCTCTACCGATTCTCGGCCCCTAAACATACATATGTGGAATTGAGTTACTTTTCAAGAAGACAAAGTAAATGACTATGTCATTTCAGGCCTTCTCAACCTACCCTTAATTTGTACAAGAATTAAGGCATTAGGTGAGGCATCAAATTATCTGAATTAGTTATGAAGATCACACAATCCCTAGTACATTAATTAAAGTTTTTTTTGAATTACAAACTCTCAATAGGTTACCCTGGTTTCACTTAAGGGTTTTGGCCCCTATCGAAAGCCACTCTCCCTAATTACATAACTCAAAATCAAATACCAAGGAAATCCATTACATGCATGTCATACAAAACCATGTATAGATATAACTCAACCATGACATAATTCCTCTAACTAACAACATACCACTCAGGGTAGAAACAATTGTGCAAGGATAAATCCCAAGACAAATCATTGCCATTAAATAATAAGGTAAGAAAACTTTATAATTCAAAACTTCATTCCTAGCCTCTGGAAGACTTCTAATGTTCAATATATAAGATAATAAAATATGAACCAAAATCCACTTTCATTTCCAATAACAACCATACTCTTGTTTCGCACAAACAATCTAAACAATCCTAAAAAAATATATACAATGATGAGTATACATAACACTCAAATCAAGATACAAATAATCCACATATATACAAGGTGTCCTTCCATTATTCACATGCATTAAATGATTTCCTTCATTAAATTTCCAAACAATCAATCACTTAGACCTTTCATATGTTTATCCTCATACCCACACAATTATAAAACATAGATTCACTTTTAATTTCAAATACAATATTTCAACTATAACATATTGAGCACAAATATCTACCTACATATATATGTATCATCCATATATATATAAATAACGAATCCCAACATAAACATACAAATAAAAGCCCTACCCTTTAAAAGCTCATACGAATTAAAACACCAATCCACAAGGGCTCTCAACATCCTAACATAGCAAAAATTTAAAATACGCTTATGTACGAGGAATGCCAAAACATCATCATTACTAATGTATGTTAATGAAATTATTTTGAAAGATTAGAATCTATCTATTCAATAATTATAATGAATTCAACAATTACTATTAATTCAAAAACACTCTAATTCAATTGTTAAATAAATCATTTTCCTTAATCCAAGTAATTACTCTTTTACATATATAGCTCAATTCTTTCCTCTTAATTTTCTCTTGTATCATTTTGTAACTATAGATGATTAAAAATAGCATTGTTTCCACTAACTCAACTTATTACCATATTACCACATGCTATTTGTATAAGGAATATATATATAAATACAAATATAATTGCAATTACAATTATAAGGAATAATTAAGTATATAAATACCATTATATTAGTATCATTTAATATCATTCATCTTTTAAAAGGGTAAATCATCGTATTTAAATAAAAGAAACACCATATTATATCTACATAACCATCCACATATAATTTCACAATAAAAATATTAAATTATAAGATCCATGAAGATATATAATCTTTTCTCCATTATAGAGGGATTACTTAATTATAAATTCATAAGTTTCTATACAAAACCGTACAAATTACATCCTCTATTCTTATATTTTATTAGTTTTCTTTTAAGGGAATGAAGAAGGAAAGATAATAAAAATAAATTATCCTTTCTAAGTAATTCCTTAGTTTCACGAGGACCTTTTGCTATTACATATTTTCTTCTTTTCATTAATTGAATCTTCAACATAAGAAAATGGATATGTAACATAGTCATCTACAAATAACTTGTTGCCAACGGGAATGAAAGAAGACTTATTGAATATGGCACAAAGGAAATGCAAGCGCATTAATCTATATTCTAGTGTAGATAAGGGGCATAATGAAGATCATTATTTCCTTTCTTTTTTTAACTTGAGATAAGTGGTACAAATCCTAAATCGGTTAACATGCATCGGAAGTGATGCAGATTTGAATTTCATAAAAATTAAAGTAGACTAAAGACCTCTAATAAAAATTAGATAGAAGTAACTTTGACTTTTACGAATGCGATATAATAGATAGTGAGTGCATGCAATAGCTTATCACGTAGGTTTAACCACTATTACAGACAAAAAGAGGTCGATTCTAGACGTCAAACAAACAGTAAGCCCAATACTAAAGATCAACATATTAAGAATGCATGTAATATACATGCATCAAAAGAGTTTGCGATAAATAACATCAACTCATGCGTTTAGGGTGAGGATACGCTTATCAGATCAAGCATTTTAAACAATGCATCTAATCTTCAATAACAAAAAAACACCACACCACAGGAACTTAAATTAAAACCTCCAAAGCAATATATATATCTATCAATAAATCCGGTTAAAAAGAAAACTAAGGGAAGGCAACACCGAACAGAATTTTCAAAGCAAAGGTAATAAAAAATGAAACTCAGTCGGATGACAAATCTCGGAATAAACTACAGTGCCAGGTATTATAATCTCTCTACCATCCACCATAGTCTTATTACGATGATTATTAACAAACAGCCATGTGATGTCATTTCTGAACGACAGTAAAAGTCATAGGAGGCTAATAAACCTTCACAAGTGATGCATAGGTCTGGCGGATTGCATCGAATTCATGCAGGACTTGGTAGATCTGCCCTTCACTTATTCCATCTTGATAGAATGTGATTCGTAGGCTTCTGTCTTGTTGTATTATGGAAAGAAATCAGAAGATCCCTTAACATGCAGCCACCGCCAAGAGTAATATTAAGCCACGAGGTGGAGGGAATTCTTATATAAGGTTAATTTTCAATGTTCTAGATAACGGCTTAATGCCAACTGCACTCCAACGAATATGGAGTAATACTAAGAGTTAAGGAACACTCCATGGAGAACCTTATCTAATCCAATACTATGTGCCGAACAAAATGATAGTCTATGCATGCACATAATCAGACGGTTCACAATCGAGCCCACTGACCTTAGACTGAGTAAAAATTTAGTGAAGAAACCAAGGGTAAGATCATGCGGTTTCAGAGTTAGGAGTCCATGACGAATGGATGATAGACGACGACTATCATCAATTGAAACTCAGATTGACACAAGGAAAGGCATACAGTGGCAACGGTGCTACTACAGCTTCGACCAATTGCACAGGAGGACACATCAATAGTATGGAAAAAGGGTAATTACCTGATAGACTAAGAGTGTACAGCCAACAACTTGGTTCGACAGGAAGAGAGAAACGGTGATTAAAGATTAAATATCATGTATGTAAGTGAACCATAAATGAACAACTTGCATTCAACCACAGCCAAACCAAATCGATAATACTTTTGAAGTTTGCAGATAGGAGACGCCACTTAAGGCTACTGGCCATGCACGGGTTTGAGGAAAATAACTTATGTTCTCATGCAACCTACGGTCGACAAAAGATCTTATCCTATAACATAGGATACAATATAAGGTAATCTCCATGCATTTCAGAAGGTGCAAATAAATAGAAAATTCATGCATTTGGAATGTGAGAGTTTTATCCAGGTATAACGAGCACTTAAATATGCAAAGTACACTCACAAGACATGCATTTAACCCATCGACATAACTGGGCATTACGTGTGTTGCTTTATGCAGATTCCATTGTGATACAAGCGATCCAAGGTGTGATAGGTTTAAGACTCAGCTTAACAAATACATGCGCTCGAAGAGAGATAGTCATAAACTGACATCCAACTACAAGTAGGTGCGGTATAGATGGTTATCATATTGCCAGGCGCCGAGCTAAAAAAGCTAAAATTTACAATATATAAAGCAAGAGATCCTTCAAAACAACCGATACCCAAGTATCTGGGAAAATAATTCAAACCCTAGGCTGAGGTAAATGAAAAACATTAAGGCATCTCCAAAACGATACTATAATTCGGTAATCAAAAGAGGACATCATTCTGGACATGCACGGCAAAAGAATGCAAAAACTACAGATGATCTTTTAAGAGCTTCATGATTCAGGTTGCAACAAATATGTTAATGTTCATTCAAAGCTAGTCTCATGTATCACATCGTGTAGAAACCAATACGAATATTACAAGTCCAGGAGATGAAGGGTGTACAACAAACAAATAATCTTAATGTAAAGAGTGAAACTCTTTAATTCAAAATATCGACAATACTTTAAATAAATTTATTTATTTTCAAAAGAAAGTCGAAACTTCATTCATTAGACTTCATAAAATTTAAACAATTTCAAAACAACGACTTAAAGTCGACAAATAGATTCATAATACTTCTAATTAAATTTCATACACGTGTCATCTTATACGACATTGATAATAATACAAAAGTATTTTTGTAACATAAGTTTACTATTCAAGACTTAGGCATTATGTCACCTTAAGCTCTACAATACTTAATTAAAAAATACAATAATACATAAATGAAGAAATCATCTTTTGTTCTTCAATCCAATAGCATATCTTCAAATATGAAGATGAGAACAAGAATCGGGCACTTTTTCCACCCAACTTCGAAGCTTACGTTTCCCCGGAATTACTTAATCATTCAATGAATACCCGACCCTGCACGAATCGCTTAGCAAAATGTAGTCGACAAGCAAGATGGAATCTAGTGCGTGTCTAGTATAACTAGTAAAACCACAAACATTTTCATTTTTCTAATTCATTTAAGAAACAAGCAAGTTTGATACTAGGATATGGTAGAGAATTGATTCATTCCATCTATTTCAATGGTCCTTAAGTTAGTTGGCCAAGTAAAATGTCATGCACGACAAATAAAAGTAGTTTTGGAAAAGCAAAACTACACTCTCTAATAACCCATATTTGGCACCCATCCCGGAAAGTAACTTTCCAAACACATGTCATACACATTCATTTATCAAGCATGCATGGTTCCATTCAAAATTTAAAAATGATTTTTCACAAACATCTTTAACTGCAATCTTATTTCAAGCAAAAATGGTT
The DNA here is from genome assembly GCA_007115665.2 of Sequoiadendron giganteum. Classification (NCBI taxonomy): domain Eukaryota; kingdom Viridiplantae; phylum Streptophyta; class Pinopsida; order Cupressales; family Cupressaceae; genus Sequoiadendron; species Sequoiadendron giganteum. Next base: position 559,489,687 of record CM021105.1, read on the forward strand.
TAAATGCAGTATTTTCATCGTTTCAAATCATAAATAACAATAAATTAATATTTAAATCAAATAATAAAATAACCAAAAAGAAGGTATATCTCAAGTATGTATCTAAATACATATTAACAAAAATGAATAAATGAGCACACATTCTTTTGGTTCATTTGCTCATAAAATTCATCTATACTTTAATATAGTCCCTTTCTAATTCATTTCATTTCATAGTAATTATATTTTACTTTCCTTTTCTTTTTTGTTTTTCATATTTGTCTAAATTGTTATCTTTTAAAAAAAAAACATAAAACCTAATCTTTTATCTCTGTTTCGAAGCAATTTTTAGAATCATTCTTGAAGATTTATCAAATTTAACTCAAGTTTTATTTTTTAAGCATATATAATACTCAAAAATACTAAATCTTATCATTCTGGAAAACATTAAGCAATTTTATTTAAACCATAAACACTATCTTTTTTGTTTCTATTGGTTTTGAAAGTTTTATCTATCTGACAGTTTTGATTTATGAAGCATTTCTAAATTTAAATAAATCTAAAAACATGTTGTTTCTGGTGACAATCGTTGCTAAATGTTATATTTGAAATATATATCTAAAACATACTGTTTTCTGTTTATATTCATTTATATACTAAAACAAAATTTTATAACAAAGAAATCTATTGTTTTTCAATAAATTTTTTGTTCAAGATCTTCAATATCTTTCTAATAAAAACACAGTGATAATTTTCAATAGTTTAAATACAAGAAACAAAAGAAATTGATTCAAATTAAACATACTACGATCATGAATTTGTTAAATAATGCTTATTTGATTCTACCTGGTAATTTTTTGTAGATGTGTCCTCTAATTCTTGTGATGATTGTTTATTTCCTCTGTCACTTATTTTCCTGTAGCTATTCCTCTGTCTCTCCTCTTAATTTTCTTTCTATCTTCCTTCTGTCATGGTCTCTTGTTGTTCCTGTTTCTATTTGGGTCTCTCCTTCTCCCTACTCACCTCCTCCTCACCTTCTCCCTGCGCATCTCTTCTCTTAATTCTAAGCAGCCTCTAAATAAAATAACAAATTCGTTATATTATTCTCCCCTAGCCACACATGAGAGACCTCTCCCTGTCCTCCACTAGTTGAACCTCTCTCTTCCTCTCTACACTTCCTCCCTTCTGATCGTGCATGGTGGTCATCAAGGAAAGCACAATCAATCAAAATAAAATACTTTCTTCACTCCTAACTCCCCTCTCTTCCTGCATATGGTTCAACAGCATGCTAAAATAAATAAAACCAAAACTCCCTCCTTCCTAGCACACATGGGATAAGTAGCCTGCTACTTCATAAAACTAAAAGCTCTCTTCTTTTACTTTGCCTTCTAAAAATGGATTTTACTCTTTCTTTTTTAATTCCAATATCTTCTCCCCAATCTCATGCAAAATGGTGGAGTTTAATAATATCTCATATCCACTATTCATGCTTGATCTCCAGCAAAATTGACACTCCAAGTTTCATTTATTTTGATTGCATTGAATTTGATTGAAAGATATTTTCTCTTAATTTATAAACTATTGTTTGAATTCCATTTCAAATTTTGAACGTAATGCTTGTTTTCTAATTTTCATTAAATAACTTGTTTTGATATTTATCTATTTTCTATTTAAATAACCATATTTAATATATATATTTTATTTTAACATATATATTTCTTCTTTCATTTATAAAATGCGAAAATAACAAATAAATCAATAACATAATTTTTACATTTTATAAATTTTCACAATTAAAAGTTTATTCCAATATTTTAAAATAAAATGCATTATTATTTTCAACTGAAAATAAAAATTTAAATAAAGAAAATTTAATAAATTGAATAAAATCAATTTTCTCACAATAATTATCAAATCGTCATTTAAAACAAACATATTATTTTCACATATATTTGAGAAATCAAATAAACTTATTTTAAATTTATAAATATAATCATCACAAAAATACATTAAAATAATAACTAAGTTGTGTGTGAGATTTCATCATCCTCATAAACGTCTAATGGCTAAAATGACTCTACTTGATCAATGTTCTCGCCTTCATTCTCGTTCACCTGTTCCTGCGTTCACTTGCACTCAACTTCTCATCAGCAATGACAACCCCTGAATTTCATAAAAATAAATTTCAAATCATCTCAATTGCATTTTAATCTCAATTTCAATTTCAATTTCAATTTTAAATAACCATCTAACATAATAATTAAAAATCTCATGATTAATAATTGCATTTAAATAAATGAAAAAAATCAATACGTGACACTTAAACGATTCAGAAGCCAACATGAAATCAAAGATATCCTACTTTAATTTCAGAAACTCAAATCTAGATTTCCACAAGTTCTCATTTCTCTATTGTTTCTTTTGATTTAATCAAACTAATCATTTATGTTTTTTTTTCATTATCTATTGTTTGTGTAGGTTTCAGACCATAAATCTCAACATAAAGCAAACTATACACTGCAATCGTCATTTCAGAGTTTTGAATTCAAGAATAAACAAAATTACAGAAGAAAACCTAGAGCGCTTTCTCGAATTCCAATGAAGAGTGAAGCCAAACACAAGTTATCAGCTTCTATATCCTTTCCAACATGATCAAGCCTTAGAATTCACAATCCTCAGAATTTTTTGATCAAAACACTCAGAGAAACAAAGAAAGCTTCTTCCCAAAATTTTGTCGTGAAAACAACCTTTAGCCAAAAATAATTGCCCAAGACCCCACAAAAAAATGCATAATCTTCCTTAAATCAATTTCCAATTAAATTTCATTCACTAAACATAACTGGCAGTCTGCATGCCATCAAAATTGAATGGACAGTTAAAACTATCTAATTGTTTAAGTTAACCATTCTCTAACATCAAGCTCATAAAATTAGGATGTAAATCTCATATACAAATTTGAAAGTAATCATAAGGCATGACCATGGTAGGAGGATTGGGTAGTCACAAATGTTATTTTATAGTCATGATACATACATTGGAAAATTTGGGTAGTCTACAAGACATTGAACATCACAAGACAAAGCTGAGAAGTTGGATTAAGTCATTAAAGTCATCTAATATCATGGAGAATAAGATGATAGTGATAAGCTCTATGTTGAAAGATGACAAACAAATGGAAGCCAAAACTAACTAAGGTTAAGAGATAAATATGGTTGATCACATAACCATTACCACTGCCAAATGGAGGTACCATAAAAATAATGAAAATTAATAATTATAAAAAAAATGATTGTGTAATAATTAAGAGTAACACAATAAAGCATGAAAACCATATATGGGTTGAACATGAATCTCAAGGTAGAAGGTTTACCCTAGAATCGAAAAACATAAATGGTGGTGTGGTAAAAAACACCTATGTAGGTACATAAGGTTATAATATAGGTGCATGCTCCATTGGTAGAGGAGAGGCAATAGGTCCTAGTGGTGATGTAGGTCTAGGAATGTGATGTCAAGATACTGATGAAGAGGGAATTGTGCTTTCCCCCAAATTTGAAAAGGATATATGCAATGATATCATAAGAGATGAGTGGGAAGGATAAGTTTCCCCCACTAAAATAGGTGTGGCTCTAAATATATGATAAGGCAATTGATGGATGTGCACATGGAATTGGGGGAAGGAATGATACCCCTATTGCAAGGATATAGAAAGGAAATATCAAAATATAATAATGGAATTCATGATTTCTCCAATGTAGACATATAGAAAGTGAAGCATATGATGTAAAAGGCATTATTCCCATGTTTCTAGTGGAATAACTCAAAAAATGTGATAAGGAAATGCAAGATTAAGAGGTAAATATAAGAGGCCACACTCTATTCGTACGTTCTAAAGAATATTTATGCCACTATATGATCAAGGAAAGTAGTCAATATTCAATGAATAGCATCACAATAAGGTAAATTTAATAAGTGCATAGATACAATAACAAAATAAAAGCATTATATTAAGCATGTATGATAAGAAGTGATAAAGTAACATAAGAAATCAAAGTGGTAAAAGGTGATGGTCATAAGTAAATAGAAAGGTGAAATGCGGAGTAGGAGAATAATGGATAAAATATCAACCCATGGGAAATGAATGAAAATATAAAGCACATGTATAAAGAGAACACATAAAGCATATGTATTTAAAGATAATGTAAAAAATCATAACAGGACATGTTTGTAAAACAAGAAAAATGTAAAGATGCCCCCTTCATGAAATTTACACATTGATGGAAATATGCAAATTAAGGAATCTCTTCAAGGTGCATCAATCTTGATGAGTTTTCAAGGTTGCATGCACAAATAGAACATACCTTAAAATATGAGATTTGATTTGAGAAATTACCCAATTATGTCTAGTTTGTTTTTCTTCCTGCATCAAACTCCTAAAAAAATTAGAGCTTTTCACCAAGTTCCTTCATTTTCAATGTTCAATTCTATATAATCTAATTATATAGAATTTAAAAACTATGAAAAGAATAAATCTATAATATTAAATTAAAATAAAAACATCATAATTAACATTCCAACACTACAAACATGAAAATACTAGTTCATATAATCAAATTTCATCTAAAACTCTGGTATTTCCTCCTTTCTATGTTGCTAAACAAAAAAAGGTGGTGCAAAGGTGGTTATCAAATTTCATCTGAAAACTCTGGTATTTCCTCCTTCTTGGTATTTTAGGAATATGTAAAATATGCTTGTGCTTTTTTCAACACCATAAAAATCATTTTTTGTCAAGTAACACATACGAACTAGAGAATAATAGAGAATGTGGGACTAAATCATGGATCACGTGTTTTTACCATTTTTTATACTTCCTAAAATGTGCTTGCATTAAAGAATGAACACACTTTCACTTCCACAAAGCACAAGTGTGCTTTGGCTTTCTCAATATGTGAGTGCTTTTTATCTTTTTTAAAGCACGAGCATGCTTTAGATTGCTCAAAATGTGGTTTTCAAATTTCATCTGAAAACTCTAGTATTTCCTCCTTCCTGGTATTTTAGGAATATGTAAAATATGCTTGTGCTTTTTTCAACACCATAAAAATCATTTTTTTTTTCAAGTAACACATACGAATTGGAGAATAATAGAGAATGTGGGCCTAAATCATGGATCACGTGTTTTTACCATTTTTTCTACTTCCTAAAATGTGCTTGCATTAAAGAATGAGCACACTTTGACTTGCACAAAGCATGAGTGTGCGTTGGCTTTCTCAATATGTGAGTGTTTTTTATCTTTTTTAAAGCACGAGCATGCTTTAGATTGCTCAAAATGTGAGCGCTTTTCAACTTCTTCAAAGCACGAGCATATTTTGGCTTTCATGAACTATATGTCGACATGGATGTTGGGTGTTTAAAATGTCTACTTCCTATATCTTTTTCCACAAGAAAAAATTGCAATTCTAGTTTCAAGATAATGTGAGAATCAATGTGATTCTGAATGTGAGAATGGTGAGTAGATTGATATGTGAAATTTAAACCCTCAACCCTAAACCTCATGCTAAGAATTAGCACAAATCCATCATCAAATACCATGGTATGAGTTGTACAGTTAAATCATAAGTTATAATAATTTTAAATTAAGAAAATTCATATCTATTTATGAGGACCTCAATAGTAAATCATATGCTATAATAATTTTAAGTTTCAAAGAAAATTTATATCCATTTATGAGAACCTAAAAAATGAACATTAAATATAGCGATGATTGATTGTAATTTTTTAGTATACTATGAGTAAACTAAATATAATGAAGATTTAGATAGATGGTAAGTTGACATACCTGTGGCAAGATCCACCTACCCGTGACCCATTCTTGACAGGGTCGAAATTCCTTAGCTTCATAGTTTCTCCAAGTTATGGTGTCTAGAAAATAGAGAAAGTAACTCTATGGAGGAGCATCAGAAGTTGATGTGAAATCTAGTACAATGGAATGCCACAACAAATCATTATTAAATGCTTCCACAACATCACCCACAGCTAAATTATTCCAGGTAATTTGGCATTGGAGGTGGTATTGGCCTCAAATGATTATGACAAATTCTTTCTCTTAAGGGTTGATAGTCTTCTATCTCAAAAGCCTCATATTGGACACTGATAATTCTACAACCATCACATGATTTGAGAGGCCCAACCTCAATGACTACCTTCATAACCAATTGGATTGCTATAACACTCCACCAAGTGAGTCCTCTTAAAAACTCCATTTTACTGCCATGACGCTTAACCCAATATTCTCAATCCTAAGCCCTACACCCTATAAACTTAACCTTATACCCTCAGCCTTGAACACTATCCCTCAACCATATACCCTCAACCCTATACTTAAACCCTAAACCCCACACCCTGAACCCTATACCTTATACCCTCAACCCTCAACCCTATACCCTCAACCCTTAACCCTATACCCTATACCCTCAGCCCTATACCCTAAACCCTACACCCTCAACCCTATACCCTATACCCTCAGCCTTATACCCTATACCCTCTAATGGGTTCAGTTATTAGCCTATTTTTTGTTACTTTTAAGCATACTTTCAGAAACTTTTAGATATACCTTTAAGACAATACTCCGATGCTATGCTATATTTTCATGTTTATTATACAACCTTGGACCTAAGTCGTAGTAATGGAAATATGGTTAAAAAATAGTAGCATTGTATAGTTTATATGTGAGTATGCATGAAACGTGGATGGAATTTTGTGTTTTAATTATGGAAGTTAGCTTTGTGTATATGTTTTGTGGATTAACCTCTTGCAGCTCATAAAGAACTGTAGCACGTGGCAACTAGAAGCTATAACCCACAACAAAAGGAAGATTGGGATAACAAAACAAGGGAAGTTGTTTTTTTGTTTAAGTAGTTATTTCTACTCATCATTGTCTCATAAATTGCATGCAAGTTAGAATAGATCCTTATATTTTGATTATCAAAAATGAATGTTCATGAGCATGCATGCATTTCGTTAATATGTAGTACTCCAAAGGTTAAAGTAAGTTTAATTTCCAGTTTGAGTAGTTTTGAGTTAGTTCAGTAATTCTTTATTAATAGTAGTTCAATTATAGGTTAAGTTGTAGGCACCCGTAGCCATTAGCTTTGGTTTGTTTCTTTCACTATTATGTAATTTTCTAAATTTCTAGCAAGTAGAACACCTTGAATATGATAACCTAAGTATCCTTAAGTCTCTGAAGGAACATACAATGCAACACCATCACAAGTTTACAAACCTTGGGTTGACATTTTAATGTAGTTTTTACAATGTTGAGTGGACTGTTCAGTCAAACATACCTTTGAATTATGTAGGTTATACCAAGTTTACAATACATTAGTTTAGACTCTACACCCTAAACCCTAAATAAATACCTTATATCCTCAACTATAAACCCAATACCCTCAACCCTATAGCTAATATCCTAAACCCTAATCCTTATACCCTATACACTTAACCCTATGCCCTTGTAATGTGGGAAAAGTGATCCTAGGTATTTACTAGGATTAACCACCTTTCACTACAAAACATTAGAATTCAGATCAACAAGAGAATTATATTGACTTGCAACCTTGAAGGTGAACCAATTAGCCTTGGATCTAGATTACTTTGAGGGAGTGGAAATGGATTTAAAATTAAAATGCAATGATGTAGCTAATTGACTATGAAAATTCATTGTTTTTATGCAAATACAAAGAAACTAGAAATTGAAGGTCAAATTCTTAGAATATATTTGGAAAGGGTGGAGTATTGTGCACCTGTGGTATAAATTTGGGTATGATTTTGGAGGACTAAGTCACCTAGGGCAATAGTGTCCTTTATACTAAAAATAAAATATATTTTTACAGTCCTCTAGAGCTAGATTAAAGCCTTCTTTCCTCCACATTACTGTCAGATCTTTGTCAGTTATCGAGATAACTAGTTTTACCTATTGCTATCACCTAATTTTAACCCATATATGAATAGTTTAAGTTTACCAACACAACAATAAAATTTCCAACTCAATAACAAAGATGCACATTCGAAATAAACCCATTTCAAATTTTCATTCCATAAATAAAGTAACATTACATAATCCCATGTAATGATTTCATTTTTCAAATAACATTACATAATCCCATGTAATAATTTCATTTTTCAAATAACATTACATAATCCCATGTAATGATTTCCTTTTTCAAACATGTTTTTCATAAAGATACAAGATCATGATTACATACATAGCTTTCATTAGCTCAATGGAATAAAATAAAAATGGTCCAGATGTCCTTTGTTTGGCATGCATCCTCAAATTTTGGTTGTCGACTACGTGAGGTAGAGTATCACCCAAGTTCTTTTTTGTCAACCACAGACTTACTGCGATCCCCCGCACATCTACCTAACTGGTAAGATGGCCCTACCCTTCAACGAAAAGGTTGGCCAGGTAACTCTCATAAAAATAGCCTACCTAAGCATGGTGTTATGTCTTACATATCTAGAGCTTACCATATAGTGGATACCTACCTACACGCATGACATTCCCATCCTAGTTATGCAATCTTGGCTCATAGTGAATCGATAGTGTATGCAGTGGCAACTTACACTACTTTGGCCAAATATTTGATCATTACATAAAAATCATTTTGTAAGGAGTGGTGTCTCACTTCTATGAAGTGGATTTCACATGTTCACCCACCCTCTTGCTTGATTTGGTAAATAACATGACCATACTAACTCTTGACGAGATTATTCTATAACATTATTTCATCCCAAAAGGTAATGTGCATTCAAGTGATCTATTTGACCATCTAGGTTACTCCCAAACTTGGTTTATCCTAATCCCAGGAACAAACCTTATTACACACATAGGTTGAAATAACATCCCAAACTGACAATCTCAACATGTAATACTTCTATCTTATACCATTTCCCAACATTACCATTCATGCAAGCATACATTTGGCTTATGATATCCTAGATATTATGATAATAACCTCTATTTATCACTATTTGACTATCACCATCAAATGCTAAAATCATGCATATCAAACTAATATGATTTCACTCATCAACATGCCCTTTTGATTATTCTCTATTTCTCATGGTTCTTTCCAAGTTAAATCCTAGAAGGTTTCATGTTCATAAGCACTCACAAATATTTTCTTTCAATATGAATCATATTTTCACATGTTTACCATGTACACTAAATTCATATCTAATCTGGAGGACATTTTCAGCTCGAGAGGAATTTGTGTCTCTGCATCTTTAAGTCCCCTCATATTATGGATTTGGGTTGCCAGAACGTAAGTCCTCTTGTAGAATACCATGAATAGGTATAGACTCTTAGTCAGGTATAATATAATATCATAATCAAAAAATATATATCACTCATACATTTCTCAACCCTATTGTTGAATATCAATATAATCATATTCAAGAGTATACCCTAACCCTAGGGAATATACTATTCCCCTACTTTCAAGGAAATATGAGTAACCATTCAAGGATGAACTATCAACATGGTTTGTGAAACATCATATCCTCTTAATAATGACATATCTAACATGATATTATTCTCGTAGCATTACTAAAATCATAATTCATGCAAACATATGTGTAACATGCAATCATCTTGGTATCATATACATATACCTTATAGATAGTTAAATACAACTATGCCATACAATCATGACATTCACAATAACTCTATATAGGTATCATATGTACTAATATGATATCCAAAATAACTTATAACTGATCTAGCTATATGCACAAGCTTGCTTAACAACTATTGCAAATAACTATAACTTGCACAAGCACTGGCATTCATAAAACATAGAATCCAAATAGAAAATAATAATGGAGAAGAAAGACTAGAATGCCTGGAAATTTTGCTTCCAATGGAGAATTCACTCTCAAATCTTAATATCAAAACTCCACTTGCTGCTCCTACTTTCAGCTTGCCCCCAATTCTAAACTCTATTTCCAAACTCTCAAAAAATCTCAAATAATTAATTCACAAACACTCAAGAATTCTCACTCCTCACTACTTTCACTCAACACTACTTGCACAAAGAAAAATTAAAACATAATGGAAACAAATGAATTCCCAAAAATGAATGAATGCCCAAAGAATAAGAGGTTGCCCTCTATTTATACTAATCATTGAGAAACTTAATGCTACAATTTAGCTCCTAAAATCACCATCTATTCCATCATTTTGACACCTCTAAAACTACAAACACAAATCCAAAACTAACTCCTTTTCTAAATAAGTTGACTAAGCAAAACCGGATGAAATATGTTAGCTTAAATAATCATAATTTCAACACATATATAGTCCAAGTGAAATCAAATTCTTACTCATGGCTAAGTCGCCACTTTCCAGTCAACTCACAACATTTTACTAAGTCAAAGCATCTACTACAGTTTCCTTATAGCTTTCTATCACTCAGCATAGCTCATTTCATGCCAAGTTTTTGTCTATGGTGCCTAGAATGGTGACAACCATTCAAATAAAAAACAAACTATCTTTTCCTTCTACCATATCATGGCTTTGACCAAGTCCAACATTTTGCAACATCTTTGCATGGATTTTATTTTACTCAAAAACTTTATCATTTAAAATTCTTTATCATCCACTATACATGGCACAACAAGCAAGTGATATTTGTTTGTTTCATCTTACTTAAAATAATTTTTTATATATTTGCAATCATATGTGATTTATTTCCAATACTTCAACTGTTGTGAAACAATGAAAAATCCATTGTGTTCATATATGTGTAACACTTAGTTTATATTATGTCAACTTTTCTCGATTTATATAAGTGTTGCATTATTTATTTGTTCGCACTACATATGTGATGATATCTTTTCTTATCATTCATTATATATATAATATTATTTATTATATATATTATAATATTACATCATTATAATATATATATATTAAACATTCAATTTCCAATCATATACATATATTAATAAATATATATACATATATTAATATATACGTATGTATGTATATATTATCAAATAAATACATATAAACATATATATCATTATTAACATCTTAATAATAAACATATATATATATATATATATATATTGATAAGTATATATATGTCCAATCGACTTCCCATGTATATGAAGTATTTGTGTATGAGTATACATAAGTATTTCTACTTATGTGTGTGCACACGTGTATATGCTCATATGCATGAGTTATCACAGATATACAATAATACATTTAATATATATACGTATCAATTAATATATATATAACACACGAAAAAGAATATATACCCAATATAGAGATTCAGTCACTTTAATTCAAACCAGAGAAACAACAAATATAAATCAAAGGCCAGTGGACAAGCATTCCAATCATCTAAAAACTATGACCAAGGGTTTACTTACCGGATCTCGAATAGACTTGACTTAACTAAACTAACTAGGATGTGAGTGTGTGATAGCTCAAGTAGGAATATTAGGGGAACTTACCATACCAAACTCCTCTCCTAGGTGATACTCCCCCCTATCCTCATTGGAGGGCTTGATTCTTCCCTGCATCCAACTAAGTGCATCATAAACGTAGTTAGTCAATCACATGAAAATCACATTCATCATATATCATTTGCATCATTAAAGTATTAAAAGGAAATCAAATCATAATGCATGTTCATGTATTTCATTCATCCATTGAACATATTAAAGTCGTGATTTTGCATCTAATATCATATTTACTCATAAAAGTAAAAATAATTTGGTAATTGAGAAATAGGGTGTAATAGTTTTTGTATGTTGTCAAGTTGTAGGGTTTGAATGCAACAATGAACAAATAGTCTTTAAAATTATCCGAATCTTCTTAAAATTTGAAACCTACACATTCAAAGGGAGAGGAAGGGGTGTTCCATATAGGGGCTTGCCTCGATCAAACCCTATGTTGGTGTTTCCACCTCTACAATGGAAAAGTCAATGAAAGAGGGCTTATCCTTTTGAGGGATAGAGGCTAAATGATGAATCAAAAATTGGATTGCAACTCACCACTCAAACATGGCTTCCTTGAAGGACTAAAGTCATACAAATCTCCTTAAGGCTTGATTTTATTGAAATACCTACAAGGGTTAGCCCTCACAAATAAAATGATAAGAAAAACATGAATGGACTTACATAAAAACATGATGAATGCTTGACGTGATGCTTGACTAAAAATAATGTTGCAATAATGCTCATAAATTTTCGCTTGACTAATTTTAGGATCTTCAATTCGCCCCAAAATTCCTCCTTTCATAAAGTGCTTCCTTCATCATAAATTTTCTTTCTAATGTTCAAAATGAGAGGAAAACATGTTTTTATATGCATTTTAATTGACCCTTTCGGGTAGGGGTTGACCTGGGTCATTTTCAAATCATAAAAGCCTGCCAATTGAAATTTAGGACATTCAAAAATTTCATTTTTGGGCAATGGCGAAAATGTTCGATAATTTTTGGTCTCAATTTATATGGATGACAGGGAATTAAATATATTTTATTAATTTGGCATCAAAATTGGTAAATTATTATTATAATTAAAGTTATAGGAAAAATAGGGTGACAAGATAGTGTGAAATTATCAAGGGTGACAATTTACGATGCTACAACCCTCAACCCTATACCATATACCATCAACCCTAAATAGATACATTATACCCTCAATTGTAAACCCAATACCTTCAACCCTATACCCAATATCCTAAACCATAATCCCTATACCCTATATGCTTAACCGTATACCCCCAACCCTAAACATTATCCCTCAACCTTGTACCCTCAACCTAAACCCTATACTTAAACCCTACATCCTCAACCCGCAACCCTGTACCTTATACCCTCAACCCTAAACTCTATACCCTATACCCTTAACCTTATACCCTAAATCCTAAATCCTAAACCCTCAACCCTAAATAGATACCTTATACCCTCAATTGTAAAATCAATACCTTTGACCCTATACCCAATATCCTCAACCCAAAGCCTTGTACCCTATACACTTAACCCTATACTCTCAAACATGAACACTATCCCTCAACCCTATGTCCTCAACCCCCAACCCTATACTTAAACCCTAAACCCTACACCCTCAACCCTATACCTTATAGCCTCAACCCTATACCCTATACACTATATCCCCAACCTTATATCCTAAATCCTTACCCTAAATTCTCAGCCTTAAATAGATACCTTATACCCTCAACAGTAAACCCAATACCCTTGACCCTATACCCAATATACTCAACCCTACACCTTATACCCTATACCCTCATTTCTCGACCCTGAACCCTATCCCTCAACCCTATATCCTCAACCCTCAACCCTATACCTTAATCCCTAAACCCTATACCCTCAACCCTTAACCTTGTACCCTTGGCCTTCTACTCTAAACCCTATACCCCATACCATCAACCCTAAATAAATACCTTATACCCTCAATTGTATTTACCTGATACCTTCAACCTTATACCCAATATCCTAAATCCTAACCCCTATACCCTATAAAGTTAACCCTATACCCTCAACCCTCAACCTTATACTTAAAACCTAAACCTTCAACCCTATACCTTATACCCTCAATCCTATATCCTCAATCATATACCCTAAACACTACACCCTCAACCTTATACCTTAAATTTTATACCCTAAACCCTCAACCCTAAATAGATCTTCAACCATAAACTCAATATCCTTGACCATATACCCAATATCCTCAACCATAAACCCAATACCCTCAACCCTATACCCAATATCCTCAACCCTAATCCCTATACCATATACACTTAACGCTATACCCTCAACCCTAAACACTATCCCTCAACCCTATACCCTCAACCTCAACCCTCAATCCTCAACCCTCAACCCTACACCTTAAACCCTACACCCTATACCCTATACACTATACCCTATACCCTAAACCCTATACCCTATACCCTTAACCCTAAATAGATACCTTCTACCCTCAACTGTAAACCCAATACCCTTAATCTTATACTCGATATCCTAAACCCTAATTCTATAGCCTAAACACTTAACCCTATACCCTCAACCTTCAACACTATCCCTCAACCCTCGACCCTATACGTTGAACCCTAAACATTACACCCTCAACCCTCAACCCTATACCATCAACCTTATACCCTAAACCTTATATGATAAACCCTAAATAGATACCTTATACCCTCAACTGTAAACCCAATACTCTCAACCCTATACCCAATATCCTAAATCCTAATCCTTATACCTTATACACTTAACCCTATACCCTCAAACCTGAACATTATCCCTCAACCCTCAACCCCACACTTAAACCCTAAACCCTCGACCCTCGACCCTATACCCTATACCTTAACCCTATACCCTCAAACTTATAGGTCCTAAACCTTATACCCTAAATCCTCTGCCCTAAACCATCAACCCTAAATAGATACCCTATACCCTCAATCATAAACCTAATACCCTCGACCCTATACCTAATATCCTCAACCCCAATCCATATGCCATATACACTAAACCCTATACCCTCAACCCTAAACACTATCCTTCAACCCTATACCCAAACCCTCAACCTTACACCTTAAACCCTAAACCCTGCACCCTGCACCCTATACCCTAACCTCAACCTTATATCTAAACCCTAAACCCTCAACCCTAAATAGATACCTTATACCCTCAATAGTAAACTCAATACCCTCAACCCTATGCATAATATCCTAAACCCTAATCCCTATGCCCTATACACTTAACCCTATATGCCCAACCTTGAACATTATCTCTCAACCCTATACCCTCAACCCTATACTTAAGAACTTAAACCCTACATCCTCAACCCTCAACCCTCAACCCTCAACCCTCAACCTTATACCCTATATCCTATACCCTAAACCATCAACCCTAGATATATACCTTATACCCTCGACCATAAACCCAATACCCTCGATCCTATATCTATTATCCTCAACAATATGCCCTATAACCTATACACTTAACCTTGTACTCTCAACCTGAATAATATCCATCAATCCTATACTCTCAACCCTATATACCTTAAACCCTAAACCCTACACCCTCAACCTTTTAACTTATACCCTCAACCATAAACCCTATACCCTATACCTAACACCATCAACCTTATAACATATACCCGAAACCCGAAACCCTATACCTTACACCCAATACCATCAACCCTATAACTTAAACCCCATACCCTCATCCTTAAATCCTAAACCCTATACATATACCCTAAACCCTAAATCCTATACCTTATACCCTCGACCCTAAATAGATATCTTATACCCTCAACTGTAAATCCAATACATTCAACCCTATACCCAATATCCTTGAACTTAAGCCCTATACACTATATACTAAATCCTATACCTTATACACTAAATGCTAGTACCCTCTTGACCCTAAACACTATACCTTAATAGTAGGTGCTAAAGTCTATATGCTAAACCCTCAACCCTAATGTAACATACTAACCCTTCTATGAAGTAAAAATATCTAATTTTTCACCAAACAAGTAAATAGACAAGTGACAAACCAATGCAATAATTTTTTTTATATTCTTTATTGACAATTTTACAATCAAGATGAAAAACATAATACAACATGAATTCCTTTTCATTTCATATAATACATCAATGTAAGAAATCATATATTTAAAAACATAGCTCAAAGAGCTTTAGAACAAATAGTTGTAAGACGGTCCAATATCTTTCCTTTCAAATCTTGGTTCTTTTATCACTTGATGTGGAGGAGAAGCATCACTCAAGTAACTTTCTACCACCCACAGGCTTATAATGTGATCCCCTGCACATCTCTCATTCGATATATGGCCCTTCCCTTCGACGAAGAGATCGGTAGGGTAACTGATAACGACAACATACTGAGCATAGTGTTGTTTCCTACATAAATAGAACTTGTAACCCTACAATCTCTATCTAGCATGTACTACTGGATCACGATGAACCGAAAGTGTTTAGTCTTAGTAGTCACACAATCTAGAGTGGATTCTAATACATTCACACTACTTTAGCCAAAGTGTTCTCATTCAGTACTTCGAATGAAGTCATCTTTCACATACACTACACAGGGCCAATTTGACTTAAGGCTATCTTAAGCTATACATAGGTATTTCCTTCAATGGATATTACATCATCCTAGAAAACCTACAACATATTAATCTGCTTGGAATAAACCTACTTAACTAGTAAGTACACAAGCTAGGTATTTCCTTCTATTGATATTCCATCATTCCAAAGATAACCTATATACTTGGATAGCCCTATACTTACTTGTAAGTTTATAAAATTCTCTCCTATATTGGATGACCTCTCCTAGGAGTAAAACACAAGATTTCCTAGTTAAATAAATAACTTAACTATATGCACCATATGTTCTTTCATGCTCTAATATATAATACCTATGATAAACACCCATCTCCTACTATGGAGTACATAAAAACACATCATGAAAACAACATAATAACTTCACTTTCCTTTTCAAAGTAATCCAAACTTTCTAATGCATATACTGGAAAGACATCTCAACCATCCATGCAAAACATATAATTCAAAAGTAAAATAGCATAGAAGAAGAGATCCCCATGCCTGTTATCGCTTTATCCAAACTAAAGATAACAATGCGGCCCTCTCCAACAGTAAATAGCTTGACAACCAGCTTCTTAAGAACCTCACAATATCTCTATCTCACTTGTTGATAGCTTACTTCTCTCAAAATATATTTTCCTCACACTATATGATCTTACTCCCTTTCACTCTTCAATGTAAAACAAAGTATGGTTGGGAAATACTGAATTACGAATTGCAAAAGATGTATAATTTCTTGAAGGAATGCATTTCTCACAATGAAATGGTTCAACTATTTATAGAGCATCCAAGCAACCACAAAGCCTATGGTTTAGGCATGTAAAATAGCAATAAGATTCATGCAATGCAACTCAACATTAAGGTGGTGATCAACTAAGCTCAGACTCAACAAATCCTCCTATAGATCGACTACTTTCCAAGACAACAATTCAAAGACTAAATCAAAATGCACATGGAGAATTCAAATTGTTTCAATGAGAAGACATCTACAGGAAATAAAAATCAAAGGGGGTGCCATTAGCTATTCTTTTTCCTTCACATTCGATGCCATCAAACTCAATCAACCTCCGTAAAATGACAACATGTTTAAATGTTCCAAATGGTGAATGAATCAACATAACCAGTTTAATACATGAGACAAAGTAAAGCATGGTCTCATTAAACACTTTGACCAAGTCAATCATTCTACAACGAACAATATCAAATGCAATGCCACGCCATATATCGCATGTTGATCACAAGTATAAAAGGTTTCCACTTGCAATCAAAAGATTTTAAATCGGCTTCTAAAGATATGGTCAATATCAACCTTCATTCCATAGTCTATATCAACTATAAGTTAGTCTTATGGATTGACTTTAATAAATAAGAGATAGTCGATTTCAATCAACATATATAATATGTATAATATATATTATTATATATATTATATATACATATATGTGTATATATATATACTTAAATAACTTGACATGTATTATATGTATATACATATATATTTATATATTTAGATATATATATATATATATCTATTAATATATATATATATATATATCTATTAATATATATATGTATATATTTATATATATGTCGTAAGTCTAAAATGTAAGCACTCATTCAATATATGTATATGTGTGTGTGAGAGAGAGTATAGACAAGATAATATATAATTAATACATTATAATGAATGTAAACATATATATATATTTATAAATGTGTATACCTTTATGTACATGTATGTTTTGGTATATCTATATCGATGCATCTGTATGAGCATTTCCATTTTCCAACGTACACATGTATCGATATACATATACATATGGATATGTGTATATACTATACACACACACACACACACACACATATATATATATATATGTTCACATTCGTTTCACATAAAGCCATTCATGTTTACCAACATATTGATAAGTGTGTACATGTGGTATATCTATAGATATGCATATACATGTCACCATTTACATGCATGTGAGTATATATAAACATACTTCTACGTACATCCCACTTGTCTATATGATCGTACTAGTACAAGAAATATCTCAAAAGCTCAAATACATAAACATCACCTAATGCATGCAAAAGTAAGCACAACTCTCAAATGCATACATAACAACTAAGGATGACATACCTATTACCCACAAACTAACTCAACTCAATCATTTTAATGTGGTGTTTGTTTATGCTCAGATAATTTACTTTTATCGGTTACTCGACCAAGATCTTCTCCCTAGTGATACTTCCCCTCCGCTTGGAGGAATGAAACACATACACATGATAGTCAATTATTCATAACAATATACATTATACATCAACATCTCCAAATTTAGAATAATGATAATTCAATAACCTTTCATTCGCATAAATGCAGTATTTCACCATGAATAGCATCAACAAAGATAACATTCAAATGAGACAATCATCAAATGAGATAACATTCATATTGATAACAAGGTACAAGCATATTTTATTCATTTCTAAAATTCACATTACATCCATATTTACCCTATGCAGTAATAGTAAATAGTAACTCTACATTTGAGTTGTAAAAAACTCCCCCCTTATGAATCATTGTCCCTAATGACCTAAGGTATTATTAAAAACATAAAAACTAACAACACATTGTTCTCACATTCTCAAAGAATCAAGAATATCAGGAAAAAAATAATTTAATTTCTTAATAGTCCTCCCAAGTAACTGTGTCTTTTGCGTATTGGTCCCACTGGACTTTGCACTGCAAGACCTCTCTGTTATGCAAGCGTAGCTTACATGTATTTAGCACCTTTATGGGCTCAAGAGTTACTACTTCGGGGTCCCGTACCTATAAAGCAACCCAATCAATTACATGATTATCCCCTGATATATACTTTTTAAGGTAGGACACATGGAAGATATTATGCATTCTGGCAAGAGTTGGTGGCAATGCATTCCAATAGGCTACTGGATTCACTTCCTCTAGAATTTCAAAAGGGCCAACATAATGTGGGGCTAATTTATAAGAAATTTCAAATTTAATGGAGCTTTTATGAGGTTTCACTCTCAACAATACTTTGTCACCTAAGGAAAAATTACAGGGTACTCTCTTAGCATCAACGTAGCTTTTTTGTCGATCGTTAGCTTCAACTAACCTTTTCTTAACTTCCTTAACTTGTTCATCCATTTCAACCAACATTTCTGGCCCAAGACTCACTCGATCCTCAATTTTATCCCAACTTATAGGATTTCAACACTTTTAGTCATACAAAGCTTCGAAAGGAGTCATTTTGATTGCAAAATGATAAGAGTTATTGTAAGAAAATTCAACTAAGGGTAAGCAATCCTCCCACTTGTACTATTGATCCATGCAATACATCCTAAGTAGGTCTTGCAATAAATAGTTTACGCTTTCTATTTACCCATTTGTTTCCAAATGATAGGCTGAGCTAATATTCAATTGAGTCCCTAGTGCAGAAAACAAGGTTTCCCAAAACCTAGAAGTGACTTGTGCATCCCTATCTGAAATAATCTTTTTAGGAATCCCATGCAATCTAAACACTTCCTAGACAAATTTCCTCGCTATGACAGGTGCTCCATTAGTTAGGTTCCTTGGAATAAAATTTTCTACCTTTGTAATCTTATCTACTACCACTAGAATGGCATTGTGCTTATTCCTTGACATAGACAATCCTTGCACAAATTCCATGCTTATGACTTGCCACTTCTTTTCTGGTATATCGTGTGGATATAACAAGCCAATAGGATGATGATGCTCAAATTTTACACTTTGACACTCAAGACACCTACCCACAAAACTACCGACATCTCCCTTCATTCCCTTCCAGAAGTATAATCATTTTACATCAGCCATCATTTTTGTCACTCCCGAATGTCTAGAGTATGGTGCTTCATGCACTTCCTTCCACATCATATTTCTTAATTCCTTTACGTCGGGTACATACATCCTACCCTTATATCTAAGTATTCCATTAGGTTCAAATTGAAAACCTTCATAACTAGAATCTTGTGGATTATCCATCAGTGCTTGCTTAACTTGCAAGTAATACTCATCCTCCTTACACTTTTGGAGTACTTTCCCCTTGAAATCGATTTGGATTGTTACTATAGAAGCAATGTTCCATCTTCGAATTAATGCATCGACAACACAATTTTATTTTCCCTTAATATAATTTATATTAATATCATAGTCAGGCATTAAATCTAACTATCTTCTTTGTCTAGCATTTAGGTTAAGTTGAGTGAAAAGGTACTTTAACCCATTATGGTTAGTTTTCAACTCAAAGGGTTTTCCTAGCAAATAGTGCCTCCACATTTGCAATGCATGAACTACAACTACCAACTCTAAATCATGTGATGCATAACTCATCTCATATGGTTTCAACTTTCGAGATTCATAGGCAATTAGTTGCCCATCTTGCATCGGTACACCTCCTAACCCTTCTCTGTATGCATCTGTGATCACCATAAAGTTACCTTCAAGATCTGGTACTTTTAAGATCGGTGCGGTGGCTAATTTTTCCTTGAGTAGGTCAAAAGCCTTTTGACACTTCTCAGTCCATTCAAATCTCTTTCCTTTCTTTTGCAAACAAGTAATTGGAAAAACGATCTTAGAAAAGTTTGCAACAAACTTCCTATAATATCTTGCCAACCCATGAAACTTCTTATATCCAATACGTTCTTGGGTATAGGCCACTCAATTACTGTGTTAATCTTAGTTGGATCTATGATAGTTCCATCTGCCGAAATCATATGACCTAAATAATGTACCCTCTTTTGGAAGAATGTACACTTAGAAAGTTTACTAGACAACCTATGTTCTCTCAAATGTTGTAGGACCATTTCTAAATGCTTGCAATGTTCTTCCTAATTTATAGAATAAGTCAATATATCATCTAGAAAAACTAGTACAAATTTGTCAAGGTAATTCCTAAACACACTATTCATTAAGTTCATGAATGTTGCAGGTGTATTTGTTAAACCGAAAGGTAAAACAATAAACTCATAGTGACCATATCTGGTTTTGAATGCAGTTTTAAAGATATATTAATCTTTAACCCTCAATTAGTGATATCCAAATCTTGGATCTATTTTAGAGAATACGATGACACCCCTCATTTTATCAAAAAAGATCATCAATGCATGACAATGGATACTTGTTCTTAACCGTAGATTTGTTGAGCATATGATAGTCGATGCACAAACGTAGTGTACCATCCTTCTTCTTAACAAAGATGATTGGTGCTCCCCAAGGTGATACACTTGGTCTTATCAATCCTTTCGATAATAATTCATCCAATTATGTCTTGAGTTCCATAAGTTAAGTGGTTGTCATCCTATAGGGTACCTGAGAAATAGGTTTAGAACATGAAACTATATCATAGAGAAGTCAAATATTCTTTCTGGAGGCAACCTCGGTAACTCCTCTGGAAACACATCCAAAAAATTTATTAATAATGGATACTTCTCCATATCTGATTTTTTCAGTTTCATCCATTTCACCATCTTCTAGTTCTAGTAAAATTTGAAAATCTGAATCATCTCTATCCTAACTAAGTTCTTCAATCTTTACAACAAAGATTTTTCACCCTTTCTTCTTAGCTCTTATCAATTGCATTGTTGTAATTTGTCGAACCCTAACCTCCCTAGGTATCCCTTGGAATTTAACTTGATTTCCAAAATCATCTAGGAATTCTACAGTCTTAGCATGGAATTCTACTATAGCCCTATGTTTCCACAATCAATTCATTCCTAGGATAACACCATATGATCATGAGAGGTGTGACATAAAGGTTAACTTCTATAGAAAAACTAGGTAGTTCTATCCTAACCTCAAATAAACATTGATTCACCTTTGCTCTTATTTGGTTTGCATACTCTACATTCCAAGACATTGTCATGCATCCCACATTTTTAGATAATTGTTTAGTTATTCTAGGTGAAATTAAATTCTCAGTTGCACTAGTATGAATAAGAAAAAAAATAGGTAGGCCAAACAAAATACCTAGCATTTTGATTGGAGTTACTTGGTACTCTACCTATCGATTGTCCATGGATGCATGTATCTTATGCTAGAACATTGCTTGTTGAGTGGGTAATGGATTACCATATGGTCGCGATCCCAAAAATTTATTAGGACACTCACTAGCATAGTGATCCCCTCTACATATAAAACATCTTGTAGGTGGTATTCTTTTCCTTATGGTTTCTCCAAACTTATTGATATTTTCACTAGCCTTATTGGTATTACCCATGCTAGAATTATTCCTTTTTCGCTCTCTCCTAATACCTTTTCCATTATTGTAGAATCTTTTCCCCTTTTTCCTTGGAGCATTTTGCACAAATTCCTCCTTCCTAGGAACTATCTTGTTAGGAACTTCCACATCCTTCTTTTTCTCTTTTCTTTCTTCACGAGTGGAATTAGCCCTAAGATTTTGCTCCTACTTAATTGCTTTCTCATATACAATATCCATTTTTGTGGGACCATGCATATCCACTTCTCCCCTAATCTGGCTATTGAGCCCCATTATAAATTTCCTAGTACAAAAGCGCTCATCCTTGTGATATATCAGAACATAGCGCAGAAGTCGAGTGAACTTCTCCCAGTATTCGTTGACTATCATGTTACCTTGCCTCAAACCTTGGAAATCCAAAAGTTTTTGGTCATATAATACAGTTGTGCTAACCATCTTTTGTGAAAAATCTCCACAAATTCTCCCTATGTCAGCTTCCATGAGTTGGTGTTAAGTTCCAACTTCTTGTTCATCCACCAGTTAGAGGCTACCCTTGCTAACTGATACACACCCCATGCGGTTTTAGTAACCTCATCATAGTTACATATTTCAAAATACTTTTCCATTTGTACAAGCAACACTTCAGCCTCATCACCTCCAACACTTCCATCAAAATTAGGTGGAATAACCTTTTTCATGTCCGAAGAAAGTTTAGAAGCTACAAGCTTCTTATTCCTTTCAACAAATGGCATAGGTGATTTTTCTTTCTCATGATTATGGGTTTCATTATGCCCATAGGAAGAATTTTCTCCCTCATGATCATTAACGGGTACTTCCTTTTCTACCCTATCCTTAAGAGCTTTCTTGTTCAAGGTTAGCCAACCTTGCCAAGATTTGGTCGAGCCTAGCCTCTACTCCAGTGGTTCCTTGTCCAACCTCCCAACTTCCATCGGGATTAGTTCATGTCCTCACCATTCTTATGTGATTGGTTTCACCTAAATGTTTTATCCGTGTTAGAATAAATTATGTTATCAATTATCTTATAGAAAACATAAAAGTAAACATTCACGTGTACACAAGAATTTCACATAAGATTAAGCACACGCTTCTTTTGATAAACACATAATTTTGTTCATTTCTTGAGGATTTTAATATCCTTTCGATTACATGGAGTGACTATTCAGATAGTCGAGTGGAGAGTATCCTACGGATTCACTCTTTAACACATAACTTAAAGGATTATAACCTACAAATTGAGACATTTGTTGTTCCCTATCTTTCTGTTCATCTCTCATATGTTCGTACCTATCCCAAAAAGGATGATAACCTTTGGATTTACCATTTGATACATAATTTTGAGAGTTAACATCAATATGGTGTTCATCAACAATATAGTCTACATTTTTCACAAACATTGGTTCATCAGACCATTTCTCATCTAGTAGTGTATGTGGTACATATCCCTCAGACTATTTACTTGAATAAATTGCTATTACTTCAACCATTGGTAGAACTTTGGGATCCCTAAAGATGAATGTTGGACTAACACTTTCTTCTAAAGGCATATCCCTAAAAAGTGGTAATGACTCAGACTTTTCTAGCAAGATGGTTGGTAGGTAGTTGTGCATAGCTTCCATCTTCATCTTCATCTTCACATCACTGATTCGAGGAAGTGCATGACTAAAGGTTTCGATGTCACTCAACCAAATAGAATTATCATAGTTGGTTCCCTCTATGGTTCTAACAATGGCTTCTTTTTCCTTCTTGTCCTTGAGGTAACACTCGTTTCTGATTACTGACTTTTGAGCTATTAATCTGAGACACACCATCCTGACACGATAATTTCACAATATTAGATAATGTTGGATGGAAAAATGATGAGCTCATAGGTTCTAGAGATAAATCCGGTACCTCTAATACCACATGTAACATACTAACCCTTCTATGAAGTAAAAATATCTAATTTTTCACCAAACAAGTAAATAGACAAGTGACAAACCAATCTGATAAAAAAAATATTTTCTTTATTGATAATTTTTCAAATAAAATGCAAAACATAATACAACATGAATTCCTTTTCATTTCATATAATACATCAATGTAAGAAAGCATACATTTAAAAACATAGCTCAAAGAGCTTCAGAACAAATAATTGTAAGATGGTCCAGGATCCTTCCCTTCAAATCTTGGTTCTTCTGTTGTCTGTTGTGGAGGAGAAGCATCACTTAATCACTTTTCCGCCAACCACGAACTCATAATGCAGTCCCCTACACATCTATCATTCGATAGATGGCCTTTCCCTTCGACGAAGAGATTGGTAGAGTAATGGATAACGACAACCAATTGAGCATAGTGTTGTGTCCTACACAAATGGAACTTGTAACCCTACAATCTCTGTCTAGCATGTAATACTGGATCACGGTGAACTAACAGTGTTTAGTCTTGGTAGTCACATGATCTAGAGTGGAGTCTTAGACATTCACACTACTTTGGCCAAAGTGTTCTCATTCAGTACTTCGAATGAAGTCATCTATCACATACACTATTCAGAGTCGATTTGACTTAAGGCTATCTTAAGCTATGTATAGGTATTTACTTCAGTGCATAGTCCATCATCCCAGATAACCTACAACATATTAATCTACTTGGAATAAACCTACTTAACTAGTAAGTACACAAGTTAGGTATTTCCTTCTATGGATAGTCCACCATTCCAAAGATAACCTATATACTTGGATAACCCTAGACTTACTTGTAAGTTTATAAAATTCTCTCCCATAATGGATGACCTCTCCTAGGAGTAAAACACAATCTTTCCTAGTTAAATAAATAACCTAGCTATATGCACCATATGTCCTTTCATGCTCAATCATACCTAGTATATAATACCTATGATAAACACCCATCTCCTACTCTGGAGTACATAAAAACACATCATGAAAACAACATAATAATTTCACTTTCCTTTTCAAAGTAATCTAAAATTTCTAATGCATTTAATGGAAAGACATCTCAACCATGCACGAAAACATATCATTAAAAAGTAAAATAACATAGAAGAAGAGATCCACATGCCTGTTATCAATTTATCCAAACTAAAGATAGAAATGCAGCCCTCTACGACAGTAAATAGCTTGATTATCAGCTTCTTAAGAACCTCACAATATATCTATCTCACTTGTTGATAGCTTACTTCTCTCAAAATATATTCTCCTCACACTATACGATCTTACTTCCTTTCACTATTCAGTGCAAAGCAAAGTATGGTTGGGAAATACTGAATTACGAATTGCAAAAGATGTATAATCGATCAAAGGAATGTGTCCCTCATAATGAAATTGTTTAGATATTTAAACAGCATCCAAGCAACCAAAAATCCTATTGTTTAGGCATGCAAAATGACAAGAAGATTCATGCAATGCAGCTCAACATTAAGGTGGTGATCAACTAAGCTCAAACTCAACAAATCCTCCTATAGATCGACTAGTTTCCAAGACAACAATCCAAAGACTAAATCAAAATGCACATGGAGAATTCTAATTGTTTCAATGAGAAGACATCTATAGGAAATCAAACTCAAAGGTGGCGCCATCATCTATTCTTTTTCCTTCACATTTGGCGACATCAAACTCAGTCAACCTCCATAAAATGACAACTGGTTCAAACATTCCAAATGGTGAATGAATCGACATAACTAGTTTAATACGTGAGACAAATTCAAGCATGGTCTCATTAAACACATCGAACAAGTTAAACATTCTATAGCAAACAATATCAAATGCAATCCCATGCCATATATCGCATGCTAATCAAAATGATAAATGGTTTCCACTTGCACTCAAAAGCTTTTAAATCAACTTCTGAAGACATGGTCAATATCGACCTTTGTTCCATAGTCTATATCGACTATTAGTCAGCCTTATGGATCAACTTTAATAAATGAAAGATAGTCGATTTCAAGTGACATATATAATATGTATAATATATATATGTATATACATATATATTTATCTATTTATATATATCCATTAGTATATATATTTATATATATTGTAAGTCTTAAATGTAAGCACTCATTTAATATATATGTGTGTGTGTGTGTGTGAGTACATGCAAGATAATATATAATAAACACATTATAATGAATATAAGCATATATATGTATAAATGTATATGCCTCTATGTACACGTATGTATGGGTATATCTATATCGATGCATCCATATGAGTGTGTCCATTCGACAATGTATGCATGTATCAATATACATATACATATGGATACGTGTATATACTGTACACACATATATATGTTCACATTCATTTCACATAAAGTAATTCACATTTACCAACATATTGATAAGTGTGTACGTGTGGTATATCTATACATATACATATATGTGTCATTAGATCCCATTGACATGCACATGTGCATATATATAAACATACTTCTACGTACATCCCACTTTTCCATATGATCGTAATAGCACAAGAAAGATCTCAAAAGCTCAAACAAATAAACATCACCCAATGCCTGCAGAAGTAAACACGACTCTCAAATGCAGACATAACGGCTAAGGATGACTTACCTATTACCCACAAACTAACTCAACTCAATCATTCTAATGTGGTGTGTCTTTATGCTCAGATAGTTTACATTTACCGATTACCCAACCAAGATCTTCTCCCGAGTGACACTTCCCCTCCACCTAGAGGGATGGAACACATACATGCATCCACTAACACATGCACATAGAAATCAATTGTTCATATCAATATGCAGTATACATTAACATCTCCAAAGTAATAATAATGATAATTCAATAACCTTTCATTTGCACATATGCAGTATTTCACCATGAATAACATCAATAGAGATAACATTCAAATGAGACAATCATCAAATGGGATAAAATTCATATTGATAACAAGGTACAAGCATATTTTATTCATTTCTAGAATTCACATTACATCCATATTTTACCTATGTAGTAATAGTAAATAGAAACTCTACATTTGGGGTGTAACACCTAAACTCCATACATCAAGCCTAAAGCCTAAAGCCTGAATTGTAAACCTAATACCCTGAACCCTATACCCAATATCCTAAACCCTAATCCCTATACCCTATACACTTAACCATATACCCTCAACCCTGGACATAATCTCTCAACCCTATACCATCAACCCTAAACATTATCTCTCAACCATATACTTAAACCCTAAACCCTAAACCTTATATGTTATACCCTCAACCCTATACCCTATACCCTCAACCTTATACCTTGAATCCCATACCCTAAACCCTCAACCCTAAATAGATACCTTATACCCTCAATTGTAAACGCATACATACATATACATAAATACATACATAGGTACATACATATATACATATATATGTACATATATACACATATACGTACATATATACATATATACATATGCATACATACACACATACATAAATAAATAACTTGAATTGAGTATAACATGAGCACGTTATTTATGCGCTCACATTATGCTTGCTTTGACATTATGCGAGGGCATTATAACATGCTTGCATTATGTTTTGGTTAAATGATGTAATGTGAGTGCGTTATAACACTCACATTTTATCTTGCTTTGGAAATTTCCAAGCCTTTGGCTCTAATTTGCCTTGGGATTCCAACCCAAAGGCTTGGAGTGACTTTCCAACATCCAAAGACGTGTTTTTTTAGATTGTGAATTTTTTTGACATAATCTTGAGCATGCTCCCCATCAAATTTGCACATGTTTCAATGTCAAGTCAAAAAAATAGGTCATGGTAATTTTTAAGCTCTCTCTTAGCTATCTAACCATATAATTTTTTGACATTTTGAGTACATTAAGGTTTTTCATCTTTAATTTCTTTTGTTGGTGCATCCATTTTTTTTGTCAAAAATAAATGTTTGGTATTTTTCAATTTATTTTTAATCATTCATCAAAATTTCAAATAAATTATATTTTTAGAAACTAGACTCCATTCTACACATATTTGATTTTTTATTTTTGATCAGTTTTCAAAAAATTTAGGGGGGAGCACACTCAAATTTCTATTTTTTAGGATGTGTCCACTTTGAAAATTAGAAAAAAATCATATATTCATTAAAAAATTAGTGATAAACTACACGGTGTTAGCTATCGAACTGATTTTTGAAATACCAAAAAATGTTAACATTTTAGGGGGTCCACACCAAACACTATGTTATATTTTAAAAAAAAATCAGGACCAATTTATGTGGCCCCCCTTTTTGAACCCCTCAATCTCTACCATTTTAAAAAATAGTAGTTTATAAAGTAGATTTAGAGCACTACAACTCTTATTTTCATCGTATCTTAAAATTTTGAGTGTAATTATCTTCAATTTGTCATACAAGGTCCGTCTTTCTTGGTTTCAAAAAAAAAAGTAGCCACATTAGACCCCTTTTTGGTCCCCATCTTTTTGCACCCACCAATATTGCCTTCAAGTGCTCACCTTGTTCAGTGCTAGTGTGTACCTTGTTTCCTTGTCTTAGGATGTGATTGCATCTTTGCACCAATGTGTCAAATCATGAAATGGGCTATGAATTCTAAAAGGTTAAAATCTTAAAGAGTCCTAGTAAGAATGAAAGTGACTTTTACTATTCACAGATTATATAACTAGCAATTATTTTTAAAATAACATATTATGACTCCATGCACTAATCATATTGATGGTGATACATATTTTTAGCGGTAATTGGTGACCTAATCACTTTTTTGAGCTATTTTTTATTATTATGCATTTATTATGACACTTACTTTGCACCAACTATATTTATAACATATGACACCCATGGATGATTACATAGATCCATGATGTTTATCTATCTTGTAAAAGATATTTATTGGTCACACATTTACCATTTTTCTTACAATTTATCTTTGTGTCATGTGTTCATAACATTTGTTGTAGATGTAGCTATGACCTATAGAATGAAAAATGAGAAAACAAAATGACTTTACAAACACTTTCATGATCAAACCTCATTCATGTTCATCTAAATTCTTATCCATCAATATGATTACTTACCTATGACTACCACTAAACAATTATTTGGTCTAGGCCATCTTTACATTATCATTTGGATGGATATACATCACTTATGATCTTGCTTATGCTTCAACTCTTTGAGCCTCATGTCACTATCATACTAGAAAAATATAATTTAGAGCACTAAAAGGAATCTTAATCTACATCAAAGTCATTTGGGACACTTGCATGCTTGAGTTATTCTTCCACAACTGCGAAGTTGATCTAAATCAAGGGGTTGGCCTAGAAGAACAACAACTTAAAGTATGACACTCCCTAAGTTATTTTTTAATATTGTCATTTTGTAGTGCACTAACAAACATGAGAGACATGGTTTACATTAATTGAGTAGTCCACAGTTAACAAAATGGACCTTGCAGGTTATACATTGATTCCTTACGTCAAGGAATTTTTGTAGAGCATGCGATCAATCTCACACAATACAGAATTGATTTGTAGGAGATTTTACAACTATTATAGTCCCAGAACATCCCTATAATGGGATTAGATTTTGAACCTTTAAAAACTAGAATTTTGTGCACCATCAATGCTTTATTCTTCCTTTTTGTTCCAAGAGCTAAGTATGATTCTTTTTTTGAAATTTATCATTCCCAACTACTACATTTATCATTCTACATTAACATGTGTATCATGTGTATGCATTTTATTTAGTTAGAGTAAATTTAGATAAAAGAGATTTTATTTCTCTTACAACTATAGGGGAAAATACCTAGTAGTTAAACATGTTCCAATAGTTGTTATAACATTTGTTGATTTAATGTCTAATATTTTAAAAAATATTACACCAATATTTGTGACTTTAAAGTTGTTAGTGTTGTTGATGATTACCCGTAACTAAATGAAATGTATTCCTTAGATCTACAAAGCAACAAATCATGTGACACTACATTGACACACTAATAAAACATGACTTAGTGTACAACTATCAATCTAACCTTTTTTGAGCATTTTTGGACACCTTAACAAAATGCATCTAATGTGACATCATATTTGATGATGTGGCCTTGAAACCTTAGTTATAAGCAGGGGACTTGCCAAGTGAGCTACTGTAAAAAATTGGGAGTGATTTAAAATTTCCAAATAGAATTTTGATAAGTGCAAAATTAGGGTGCTCAACTAGTGGATCCTCTCCCCTAATCCATATGCCAACAAACATGATGTCATAATAGAAACTACCATAACACTAAGACATTATTCAACCCTATGTTTGAAGCTAATTTTTAGTTCAAGGAACTATAGGCACGCCCCTTCCTTAACAACTTATTAATAACTTTGATTTAGACAAATGAGAATTCATATTTATTTTCTATTTGACAATTATTTGTATATAGTTAAAGTAAATATGCAAGATTTTTAACTTTTCAAATTCCAAAAATTAATTTTCCTCAATTTTATTGGCTACAAAACTTTGAGGATTTTCAGGAAGCATAAACTTTTCAAAGTTTTTCTCCCACAAAGACCATAATCAAAAAAATATTTAGCAATTTTTAGGAATTTTTTTGAACTCTTCAAAATTTGTATACTTGTTTATATGACCACCATTCAATAAAGTACAACATTTTTAATGGAGATTTTTTTGAAATTATTTTTAAATTTTTTAAGATAATAATTATTAAAATATTCATAAGATATACAGTCTTTTAACATTTTATTTTAATTGTTGTTTTAATTTTTACTCTAATATTGATATTTATAAATATTTTTTTGCTATATATATATATAGATAAAATATAAAAATTGAATAAATGATGGTTTTGAACATTTACTCTTAAATTATTATTTTAATCTCACAATACAAATATCATTAAATTATTAACAAAATATACAATCTAATCTATTATTTTTCAATTATCTATAAAGTATACAACTTAAACATTTTAAAAAAATAATTAGATATAAGCCAAAAGATTC
The DNA here is from genome assembly GCA_007115665.2 of Sequoiadendron giganteum. Classification (NCBI taxonomy): domain Eukaryota; kingdom Viridiplantae; phylum Streptophyta; class Pinopsida; order Cupressales; family Cupressaceae; genus Sequoiadendron; species Sequoiadendron giganteum. The sequence goes on from CM021105.1 coordinate 559,521,073, forward strand.
ATAGATGTTCAAATAAAATTTCATGCAACTTTCATGGTTAGTATTGATTAGTGTAGAATTTCGTTACAACCCATACCTTGGGTACCTGGTGCAACCCGAGACCTATGGGGAGCAAACCCATGACCCAAGACAACTCTGCTACTTGGGTAGGCTGGATATCATCATATTTAAAACTTATCAACTTCAAATATTTCATATTTTTAAAATTAGAATTTAGTTTAATTTTACAATATAAAAAAGTTTGTATGTAAAAATGAAAAAATAGAATATAAAGAATACTTTTAAATTTAAATTTTAGTCTTTGATTTTTGAATTATTTAACAAGGAACATGTACTTCTATTTAATATTTAATTCATTTATATTTACATAATCATTATAATTTAATTAATTATGAATTTAATAATTAAATAATAAATATTCTATGAATTTTAGAAAATAGAATTTAGTTTAATTTTAAAATGAAATTTAAGTTTTGTAAATATTGTGTTGATTTGATTATTTATTTGCTTTATGATTGGTTATTCAAATTAAGAACAACACAATTCAACTCAAAAATATAAAAATAAGCATCTAAAATATTTTATAATTTTTTGAAGTTAGAATTTAATATGATTTAAAAAATAAAATCACTTGGATGTAAAGAAATAAAAAAAGTTATTTTTATATATATTTTAATTTATTAATTTATTGTCAAATATAATTAATTATTGTTAAATTATTTTGAAAATAATATTTAGGTTTATTTAATTATATTAAATATAGTAGAATAATCAATCATTATAGATATACCACTTCACCTTTTACATTGTATGCATTGCAAATAATTCTCGCATACACCAAATCAGACCTTTAGAAATGTATCAGACATATACATTAGATAGGATGTAGTTTTATTTAATTTATTTGTATTGAATAATTGATATAATTTAACTGATTATTTTTAAAAATAAATAGATAATACTTTATACATTTTTAAAATTAAGATTTAGTTTAATTTTAAAATTAATTCCAAGCTTTAAATTTTTTTTGTTGATTTTATTTTTTTATATGATTAATAATTCTTACCTTAATAATAATTCATTTCACATAGAAATAAGCCAAAGGTTATACTAAAATGAGTAATATGATTGAAGAATCAACAAAGTTTGAGACTAACTTGTAGGAGCCGAGGCTTATCTGCATTAGTTTGTATTTGAATGTTGTTAGCAGTCTATTAGAAAGCTAGTAGTGTTAGTTTCAGTTTTTAGATTGTATTTAAACAAACCTAGCCAATGTATCAAATAATATATACCGATGACAATTCATTTTCAGCTAGTCTGTGTTCATCTACTTACAATATAATATGTTTGAATGACTGTTCACTATGAAAACATTTGTCTATCAACACATTCTTTTTACCAAAAATATTAATTTTTGAATATATATTTTATCGCAGTTCATTGCGATGGATAGGAATTTGCATCGCCCAATTCCTTCAAATCGTGGTTTTAGGAGGTTCACAACATTGCTTTCACAAAACCACATAGAAGATGAAGACATATATTCCATTGATGATGAGCTCCTTGAATTTGTTCCAAGCACTCAAAGAACCAATGAAACAATCAATTCTAGTTGTCCTCCAACTACAGAAAGGGAAAATGAAGATTTTTTCACCTCAACTCCTAATGAACAATATACTAATGTTTTTTCTGCAGCTGAGAATCAAGAAAAAACACCTTTGGTTCCTCCCACACATAAAGGGAGGACACGCTGGACCATTGTAGACACCATAATACTTATTGAAGCAAAACGAGTTGAAAAAGACACATCGTTTAATGGTGGTGCAATGAAGAAAACTATAATTGTTGTTGAAAAGTGGAAAAATGTGAAAGAATATTGTTCTCAGCATGGTGTCTTTAAAATAGTAAATTAGTGTCGAGATCGATGGGAACATGTTTTCCCAGATTATAAAAGAATCCAAGATTATGAATCACATATTCCCTCTGGCCATGATAGCTATTGGAATATGACAAGTAGAGAGAGAGCTGAAAAAAAAGCTTCCACCAAACTTTCCAAATGAGCTTATGGTTGCAATGGAGGCCAGTTTTGGTAGTGATAGAGCAATTGATCCTGGTAACATATGTATTGATACTTCAGACAACAACTACACATTTTGTGACAAAAGCTCCTCTCCAAATGAAAATGTTCCTGTTGATGAATTTGATACAGCTTGTCAAGGGTCACTAAACACTGAAAATGAAACAGAAAAAGGTTACACAGGTAAGAAGCAAAAATCAACATTGAAAACCAATGGTATGAAAGATACAATTTTGGAAAACAACAAATTGGTTGTTTCTACGTTACAGATTCTTGAAGAGGGCCGTATGAAATGCCATGAAAAAGAGTATGGTCTTATGGAAAAACGATTCAAAAAGGAAGAATTAAATGATGAAAAGTTGTTTAAGTTGGAGGAGCAAAAGATTGTTGTGCAAATGAACATGGTTGCAGCCTTAAATTCTATTGGTCAAGCAATGTTAAAAATTCCTGAATCATTTTCAAATGAGAAATGATTTTTCATTTTGTTTAATGTTTGTATTTAAATAATATGCAAAAAACAATTTGTATTTCAACTATATTTCAATAAAATGAATTTTGAGGATGAATTTTTCTATTAGCATTTTTTCCAATATATGTAAAATGTCAAGTGAAGTATTAGAAACATTTGACATGTGAGATATTGTAACAAATACATTGCATTTATTTATTTGTTCAATATTTATGTTTCTAAGGCATATATCTATTATGTTTGTTCATTTGAACATGCTTATCATAAACAACATAAATAATCTACTACCCTCTATTGGAAGAATAATGTAAACTTAAGAGGAGATAAAAGTTTATTGTCTTAAGGAACTCAATGCATATATTGGTTTTTAATCATTTTAAAACTTTTCTTGATTTCTACACCACTTATTTCTCAGTTGTAAAATCCATACAACCTGCAACTGTTTTCACCCTTCTCTTCATTTTGACCATCTACTAGGAATGTTGCTTCCTTTTGGGCTTTACTACAAATCTGAAAATTGAGTTTGAATTGTACATTGGGCTGCTTTGTTTTTTTCAAATCTCTGGATTCAGTTCCTACTGAGCTCTGTTTGAGCATATATGCCTTAGTTGCTTTCAATTATTGAGTAGCTTATGGAGCCAAATATGCTGCAGAATTACATCTACATGAAAATTTATTAGAGTTAAATCTACAGGAAAGTCTCTTCCTAGTTTCAACTTGTCTATTTTGATTTTTCTTTACATGGTTCTACTTCTAGCAACCATGCTCCCTTTCTATTTATCTTTCAAGGGAAGAAAATTGAGATATACATACATGGAAACTAAAATTTGAATATTAATAAGTAATAAAATGGGACAATATGCATGCAGACTGCAATTGATATATCCACTTCTTTTATAGCTTAGATGTATATATTATATGCATGTAGAAGAACTTTTCTTAAGGAATTCGATGCATATATTAGTGGTACAAAAATCAATAAAAGTTTAAACGTATCTTGATTTGCATATATTGTTGTTTTGCTTAGATGTCTTTCTAGCTGTATTAGTGAAAGTTCTTCTGGGAGTTTAGTTTCAGTATTGGCCAGTTTTAAATTTCCTTTCAAAATATATTATTGCACTCTTCAGCTATGCAAAAAAAATCTATTTCAAAGTTTTAAAATATATTATAAGAATATATTCATCATAAAATTGTACCTGGTTTCTTGATTTGATTCGAATTTAGATATGTTCAATAATATATTGTTTTTGTTTTTATTTACTTGAGGTTTAACTAGGTACTCCCATGTTGATTTTTTTGTTAATTGGATCAGTTTAGTATAACCACATTTGAAAAAATTGTATAACCTTGTTCTTACTATTATTTTTGTCATGTTCTTACTAGATTCTTATATTAGCCTCACAAACGTATTTAACCATATTCCTAGACATTAAAACATTGTATTTAATATTTATTTATTTTTGAATTTTTTTGGTTTTGATCACAATTGCACAATGAATTCTAGTTCAACAGAAAAAATGAAATTTGTTCTTGCCATTGCATCAAATATTATTCAATTGGCAATGCAGATTTGGAGTGATCTCCAAAATTCAAACAACATACAAATTTTTTTTAAGTAGCATAGAATGGATTTCTTTGAAATAAGACAATCATCAAACATGGACTTAGATGATATGGAAACAGTGCCTCATGCAATCACTTCTGAGTTGGAAAGTAACATTGTTGAAACTGATTTATCTATTTCTCAGTGGGAAGGAAGAATTTAGGGTGAGTGGTATATCAAACCACGCTCTTTACATTGGTGGAACCACTACATTTTTCAAGTTAGATGTGATGATGAACGTTTTTGAAATCATATCCAATGGCCTAGTAACCAAATGGCACTTGAGCTTGTAAATGAAGGCTTTCATCTAAAACGAGGATTTCCAAATTGTTGTGGAGCTATAGATGTAACTCACATCTAATTTCATCTTCCACCCAATGAGTGTTCCTTTGATTGGTATGATTGTGATCATAACTATAGTATGTCATTACAAGCAATTGTTGATAGTAATATGTATTTCATGGATGTCTTTACAGGGTGGCCTGGTTCTGTAAATGATTTTAGACTTCTACAAAATTCATGTTTTTCTAGACTATGTGAAGGTGGACAAAGATTAAATGGTCATCCAGTGTCAATCAACTCACTAAATATGAGAGAGTACATTATTGGTGATGGCGAATATCCATTTTTGACATGGTTAATTACACCATTTAGTGGAGGCCTAACAACAAGCCAAAAAGAATTCAATTTTAAGATGTCATCAACACACATTGTTGTAGAGCGTGCATTTGGAAGGCTAAAGAGAATGTGGCAAATTTTACAATCGAAAATGTCGCATCCAAATCTGAAATTGGTTCCAAAAGTCATTGTTTGTTGTTGTATATTGCATAATATGACATTAGACATTGTGTAGGATGAAGATGATACATGTGAAGATGCTTTTGCTCAGAATGGATCAAATATGCCAACCAATGAATTAGCTAATCCATTTGCAACAGTTGCTCGAGAAGCATTGATGACTTTTGTAAATGCTGATATGAATAATGTAGACATGTAGAGCCAAAAGAACCAAAAGCTTATTTGATTTTGTATGGATGTAATAGATCTCAAGACATGTTTTCAATTTTGAATAACTTTTGTAATTTTTTATATTGTTTTTGTTAATTTTTTCTCCTTATATGAATGTTGATATTTTTATGTGGGAGATAAAAAGACCTCAAATTTGCATTTTCTTTTGAATTGGAAGGTGTAATATATAAATTTTGAATCCATGTGCTCTAAATTAGACAATACATTGCACCTTTTAATAGTCTTCTTGAGCATTCATTAGTAACATTACAAAATATTAATTTTCCTACAACCATATTGTGTGTTGCATTCTTTTATATTTCTCTATCTGCTTTGATTCAATGAGATTGGTCCAAAACATCAATTTAAAAAAATACCCAATTATTTCCATAAGCAACTTTTTGTATGCTTAAATTCAATTCAATTAAAATAAATATTAATTTTCTGAAAATATGGCATAACCAAATAGTTTCTAGTGTATTGTGATGTGTTCATGTAAATGCCACTATTAGTCTTTGTCACTGTTGAATCCATTGTTACAAGAACGAAGAATCATATTTTGCATCTTCATTTGTTCTCTATGTCAAAGAATATGCATGTTGAGCACCAGCTAGCAACAATTTTCAAAGATAAACTGTCACTTTTTTTACAAGACTATCTTGAAATGCTACCAAAACTAGCTGGTGCAAGGGTGCACCAGCCAAAATACTGTTGGCTGCAAGTAATGAGCTTAAATTATCTAGTTTATATTTTTTCAAAAAACTAATCAAGCTATACTTCTAAATCTTAACATCCTCATACAGAAAACCACTTAGAAGATACAAAAATAACGCATATTGAGTTTCAAGTACTGCAACATATTCATTCTTGTAACATCATTTTATTTGTTTGAGCTTCCACAAAATAAGAACATGAACATGAAACTTGCTCATTGAATATATACTTCCCAAATACCATTTCCAAATAGAGGAAACAAAGAACAACACTTTCAAATGAAAATTCTACAAGCATTAGTTGCACTAAAACTCAATTTTAATTAGAGCACTTCCATTCTGAGTCTTAACATCCTCATACAAAAAACCACCTAGAAGACACATAAATCAACACATATTGTGTTTCAAGTACTGCAACATATTCATTCTCTTAACATCATTTTATTTGTTTGAGCTTCCACAAATAAGAACATGAACATGAAACTTGCTCATTGAATATATACTTCCCAATTCAGATACCATTTCCAAACAGAAGAAACAGAGAACAACACTTTTAGATGAAAATTGTACAGGCATTAGTTGCACTAAAACTCAAAATTTTATTGATTGAGTTCAAATTTTTACTTATAAGCTTAAATGTCATGCATATCAAATGCAGGTCCAAGAGAAGTTTCTTCCTCATTACAATGATGACTTGATTGTTGAATGCATAAAATTGGTAAATGAAAAATGAATTTATAAATTGTTTAAATTATGTTTTTGAGAATTAATATGCCTCCAAAATCATGATACAACAGATATGTTCAATAATATATTGTTTTTGCTTTTATTTATTTGAGGTTTAACCATTGCTTCCATATGACTGGGATAAAACATCATAATATTTTTTATACAGTGGTTTGAAAAAAAAAAAATTATCAATATTAAAATTTCAGAGCTTAAAATTTTAAGCAGAATTGCAACATTAAATCCATGGGACCACCAACTTCCTTAAATTTCGGAGCTTAAAATTTTAAGCAAAACTGTACTACTAAATTCATGGGACCACCAACTTCCCTAAATTTCAGAGCTTAATTTTTTAAGCAAAATTGCAACTAAATCCATGGGACTGTGAACTTAAAAATATTCCTAAAAAAGCTAAGCAGAATCCGCTGAGACTTTTAAGGAAGCCCCCCTCCATGGGACCTTACCCTTAAAGAACAATATACCTAATTGAACTCAAAAATACAAAAGACAAAATAATTTTTTTATTTTTTTGAAGTTAGAATTTAATGTAATTTTAGAAAATAAAATAATTTGGATGCAAAGAAATTTTTTATCCTAAAATTATAATTAATAATTGTTGAATTATTTTAAAAATAAATTTTAGTTTTAGTTTAATTTATTTGTAGTAGATAATTACTATAATTTAAATGATTATTTTTAAAACTAGATAATAAATACTATATAAATTTTAGAAATTAAATTTTAGTTCAATTTCATAATTTATTCTAAGCTTTACAAATATTGTTGTGATTTGATTGATTATTTTTTATGATTAATAATTCTAAGTCTAATAGTACTTCATTTCACATACAAATAAAATTTTAGGTTAAAATACTTATTTTTGTTTGTAATATTTTTCATTAATGTCGAATTTAAAAACTAATGTTAAGACATTAATAATTCTAACCCTAATAGTACTTAATTTCACATACGAATAAAAATATATACTAACTTTTCTTTGTTTAATATATATTTATCATTAATCTCAAATTTATAAACTAATATCAAGAAATAAATAACTTTAACCCCAAGATTTATACTAGAACTCTAATTGAACCCTAAATCTAACCCTAATTCAACCATAACAATAGGATTTAATTACAGTTAAGGTTAGAGTGAGAATTTAATTATGGTCAGTGTTAGGGTTAGAATTAGGGTTTAATAAGGGTTAGGGTTGAGATTCGGTTATGATTATAGTTAGGGTCAAATTTATAAGCTAATATTAAGATATTCACAACTCTAACCCTAACCTAACGTTAATCTCCATCCTAGAATGCTAATTAAACCCTAATTGAATCATAACAATAGGTTCAATGAGAGTTAGGGTTAGGGTTTAAGTAGGTTTATGGTTGGAATTAGGGTTCAGTTACTTTGTTAGGGATAGCATTCAATTGGTGTTATGATTAGGGTCAAGTTCAAGTTATAGTTAGGGTTTAGTTAGGCTTATTTTGGTTAATCTTACAATTGGGGTCTAACTAGAATGTTAATTGAACCCTAATTTAACCCCAACAACAAGGTTCAATTAGAGTCAATGTTCGAGTTCAATTAGGCTTATGGTTGGAATTAGGGTTCAATTAGGGCTAGGGTGAGCATTCAATTAGTGTTATGATTAGGATCAAGTTCAAGTTACAGTTAGGGTTCAATTAGGTTTATTTTAATTAAGTTTATAATTAAGGTTTAATTAGAGTTAGGTTTATGGTTCAATTAGGATTAGGGTTAGGGTTCATTTAGATTAAAGTTCAAATAGGGTTGAATTAGGATTTAATTAGGGTTAGGGTTAATGTTAAGTTAGGATTAAAATTATTAATCTAGAATAAAACTTGGAGCTAAGGTTAGGGCTATGGTAAGTGGTAGGGTTAGGCTTAAATTAGGGTTCAATAAAGGGTAGGGTACAATAAGGGTATAATAATATTGGTTACTTTTTAAGTCATGACCATGCTAGATGCCAATTTAGTTTAAAAGACCCCTTGTCAAAGCCCACAAGGCATTTATTTCTATATACCTTATATATTGTTCAATTTTTTTATCATTGTGTTTGACCTCATGAGAATGCTTCAGAGTAAAGTACACCTTGCAGATCCACCTACACCTAGAGAACCATTCAATCTCTCAAAATTTGTCTGTTATTCTAGAATGATTATCAAATTGGATACGACCACAACCTTTGATAAGTTGACTTGGCAACTTCTATACTGCATATACCTCTTGTCAACTTCAACCAGGGGAGTACTAATTGCATAATGAATTGTCTTATTTTTCAATTCGATTAATCATCTCCCATAGTGTCTTCTTCACCAAGTAGGGGATTAAGTTAAAGAGACCCATTATCATGTATTTTTTTCCATCAAAATGACAGAGGCCCTTAGTACAAAACTTATACTAGCTAGTATGTTACAAAAAATTACATGACTGCCTATTCTAGCAGCACAAGCTAGTACATATAATTTGTAGATTTTACTTGACTTATAAGATAGACGAGTTTCTAGAGGAGATGCAAATAAAGACAACTTTTCAATTTATTTCAATACCCAATGTGGAGTATCCAAAATTTATTGTTAATTCTAAATCTGATATTGACATATATCATTGAACTAAGATTGATACTACTATTCTGATTCATTGGCGATAATTATTGGATTTGTGTGTAAAATATGGAGATTTGTGTTTGATTGCAAAGAGTTATCTCTTGTGATTTATCAACAAATTATTATTTCTGTTTGTGGGCTTCTTACACAAGACAATATATTTATGCATTTCTTGCAGAGTCTATTCTAATTAATCATAACAAAAAAACTTCCAATTTTGAAAAGAATATAACATAGAACCAAATAGCAGTGAAAATTCCAAACAAAGATTATCAAGAGTGCATCTCATTTAGATTTTATTTAATCTTTCTCTTTATGTCTATGATTTCTTGAAGTTTGTTTGATCATCCAAATAAAACGTTGATGGATATGTAACACATTTAGTGCACTCATGCCCTAGTTCATCATATTTGGCTGAGAACACGCCCATCTAGAGATGACCTTAGAATTTGGTTATGACTTATCCAAAGATAGTGATGTCGACAAAAAATCAAATGAGACAAGCAAGTCTAGAAGCTAAGGGTATACACATCAATAGCTAAGTTAAACAATTAATACCCTAGAAAAATATCAGTTCACACAGTGATGCGTTTGTAGTACATAATTGTGATTCTAGACTGCAGGCTTATAATTGTACTATTCTAGAAATGCATGATCATTGTGTGGCCGCCTTGAAAGGAATAAAACATTTTGAATCATCAATTTCTTGAATCATTATGGTTGAAGTATCTAATGTGTCCACCACAATATTGAGTAAAAATTGTCACATGAAGAGTAGGTTCTTTAACGGCAAAACATTTGCAATCCAAAGAGTAGCATCAAAATTTGAGCTACAAAGGATAATTTAAAATTTTATATGGTTATTTAAAATACTAAAAACTTTTTCTTGATAATTAGTTGTGCCAGACTTTCGCTTACACTTTATTTTGAAGGTAAGGAACAACAATAATAACAGTTAAATGTCTTAAAAACAAATTTGTTAGACAAAATGGGTAGATGAATTTTCATAGATCACTTTTTACACACTCTACAAGAAATATCGTAATCTTTATTTTCAACTGAAAAAGGATTTGGAAAAATACATATCTATAAATTTATAATTACAAATGTTTAGTCTATAAATAAAAATACACATTGATTAAGGGTGGATTGCATTTTCTCTTCTTAAAAAAGTGTTTCACATGTCACAATATGGGCCATATTCTATTGAATAGCTCTAAAATTTGAAACATAGTAGACAATCTTTACTTAAGTATTAATTTAAAGTTTTAAACCATGTTTCCACAAAAAAATTGTGTAGACCATAGCTACTCAAAACAAAAAAAAATTCGTACAAATTTTACTCATGAAGCAGATATTCTTGTTGCTGCAACAAGTGTGCCAAATTTGGTTTGTGGTGATTGGGTAAAACCTAGTGTAGTACTGATTGATCTTGGCTTAAATGCAATAAAGGTATCAAATTATTTATTATTGAATGGAATAAAAAAATTATTTTCTATCGTAAGTCATTTTTTGGAGACATTAGACACCTATAAGAGGACTTAAGACAATATGTTTTCATTTTCATTATGCAAAAAACTATAACATTTAAGCAAGTTGGTTATACATGACTCTACGTGCAATGAAAGTTCTAAAGATCTTTGCTTTTTTAAAGAGGATTTTTTATCATATATGCTGAATGGTTAATGAAATCTTTGAACTCATTAATATTTACATAATGTTGGCAACATGTAAATTGCGCTTTCTTCATAGCCTAAAAGCACAACCAAAGCATCTCAGAATTTTGAAGTGAGCAAAATTCTTTTGTTATAAAGATCATTTTCTAATGGAAGACAAAATTGACTCTATGAATGATCAAATTCCTAAATTTAGGTGACAACTGTTTTATCCTGACCAATTGTTCTTAAAACACAACAAATACAAACAAAACTATTCTAAAACTTTCTGGCAAAAACTTCGCAGCTCTGCAACTCTTGTTATAATAGTTAATTAATTTGAAAATACCTTTTAAAAATTAAGACATACCTTTTTTAAGAAAGAATAACCTCAAAAAAATATTTAAATCTCCCATTTCAAAAAAGTTTAGAAAAAAAAAATCTAATTACAACTACCTATACAACCATAAAACTTAATCATTAAAAAAAAGAAATTAGACAAAACAACAAACCTTTTAATCAAGATCCAAAATAAAATATTAAATATCAAACAAAATAATTTTTTTTCACAAAACTAATATAAATAAACCCCTATACATTCTCACTACAACTCTCGATCCCATAAACATCATATCCCCACATCTACCCATGATAACCTTTGAAGAAAATCTAGGCAAGTGTACCAAATCTTGAATTACACGGTACAAAATAAAACCCCAAAAAATGGCGGAATTCATCTCCCCACATGCGTCTTCTACGCTAACCAACCAGAACATGCAAAGGTACAACTTCTCCGATTGAACACATGGCACATTAATTACTCCTAAATTTAAAAAACAAATAACTGTAATCCAACTACTTTAAATCAACCCAAACCCTTTGTGTAAACGAGAAATAAAACCCTCCCGAAAAAGCACCACCATAATAACTACAACGTGTAATATGTACGTATGACTATTCAAGCTGCGCAAAGTTTCCTGTCGTAAAGGACGGCGCCTCAATTTTAAACCAAATTATTAAAAAATGGGGTAAAATAGAAAATTTCAGAAAATAGTGAATGATAGCGACAGGCTCTGCAGAAATACTAAAATAATATAGTAAAATAAAATAAAATTCTGAAAATCCTCTGGTTCAGGGCGTCCATGGAAAGTTACGAGAATGACGAAGCACTCGAAAAGCAAAAAGAGATATTTTACCAGATTGTATGGTCGTGTTTGCGGGATTATCCTCAGACACGCCTGAGGCCTTTACCGGTGATGATCGCGCAAGGGAAGCACGTGGACCTTTTCGAGGTATCCACCCGGGTTCGAGACCTGGGAGGCTTCGACGCCGTTACGCAGAAGAAATTATGGCCGTCAATTGCGTCCGAAAGTCTGGGGCTCGACCCCTCGTGTGGCGCCGCGCTGAAGCTGGTGTTTCTCAAGTATTTAAAGCAGCCGCAGAAGTGGCTGCAGAGGGGCTGCACCAGCAGGGCCCGTGGCTCCATAGCGGGCGAGCCTGCCCTGGATTTTAAGCCGGAGCGGAGGAAGCCGGCGAAGAGGCGGAGGGATTCTCTTGCGGGCATGTTGGAGTCTGTAAAATTTGTTGCGAAGAATGCTGGCAGTGAGCTCAAGGGCGCGTGGCTTGAGGAATGCGTGCCTAGGGCTTTGAAGGCTAGGGAACTTTTGCTTGCCGCTGCCAGTGGCTCTGACAGTTCTGTTCCGCTAAAGGTGTGTAACGGCTTTGCCTCGATTTTACTTTATTCGTCGTGCGCACTCATGCATTTTGATTTTCTTTTTCTTTTTTTTGAACGTCTTATGTAATTGTTGAGAGTTTTACTTTTTTTGATTTTCCTCACTTTAGGTGGCGGATTTGTTTTGCCTATTCTGCAAGTCGGTTTAAATTTTTATATTTTATAGAAATCAATTTATTCTTTGGATTCGTGTGTCTATTGTATCTGCAAATCTTTTTATCTAGGTGAAGACTTCAAGTTTCCGTAATTACGATCCTAGCCTTATTCTTTAATTCTTGTATTCTATGCCATGGCACTATCTTTTAATTTGTAGAAGATTTTCAATTTCCATATTTACAATCACGGCCTCATCCCTTAATTCATGTACCTTATGTCATTGCCTCATTTTTTAATTCATAAACTTTCAGTTTTCAAATTAATAATCCGGGCCTCATCCCTTGATTAGTGCACCATATGTCGCAGCCTCATCCCTGAATTTACGAAAGGCTTTTAATTTTCATATTTATAATCCCAGCCTCAGCCTAAAAATGTCATTGTAAGATGTTTCAATCCTCCTTTGATGTTCGACTTATTTTTCCCCTTTGCCTTTGTGTTACGCTGTAAGTTTCTAACCCTAGCGTAAACAATATAGCTTTCAATTAGCTAAATGTGTACGTTTTCCCCATGATGATGACCATGGGTGTACGTTTTCGATATTTATTCAAATGTTTATTTTCCCTCTGCTTGCTCATTAAATCCTGCAAATTTCATTTCCCTAATACAAGGATTTCTAACGGCGAAATATCTGTACTTTTCAATAGTTGCCTTTTGATGATTCAGGATTTGAGGGCTTGGTCTATAGATTGGTTGCTCATTGAAACTCATGAATTTTCTATTAATTTTTCTTTGCGTGTGGAGCACTAAATTTTTTTATTTTCCCTTTTTCTTTAATATGAATTTTTTGTGGGTTGAGCTTTTTGTTTTTTTTATTGTCCTCCTTTAACGTGTGCGGGGACCTCAAATGATGTAGCGGGTTTATGTCATGGTGATCATTTATAGACATGCAAGCATATTCTGTTTTTTCCTATTACAAAAAATACAAGTAGTGAATTGTGTGTTTATTCGTTTTTTGGTTAGGGATTTTTTTTCTTGTTTGATAATTTAAAATGTGTGAACTTGATTCTGGACTTGTAGGGCTAGTGGATTTGGATTGTAAATTTGCTGTTATAGAAATGAAGGCAACACTATGTGAATTTGCATGAATGCAGAATACTGCAAGTTAATTTCCATAACACATTCCTTTTAATTAAGAATTGTGTCCATTAAGTTAAGGTTTTTTCTTTTGTTTTTATTTGTTTGAAGTTTTGAATTGTAATGAACTTGATTCTGGACTTGTAGGGCTAGTGGATTTGGATTGTAAATTTGCTATTATAGAAATGAAGGCAACACTATGTGAATTTGCATGAATGCAGAATACTGCAAGTTAATTTCCATAACACATTCCTTTTAATTAAGAATTGTGTCCATTAAGTTAAGGTTTTTTCTTTTGTTTTTATTTGTTTGAAGTTTTTGAATTGTAATGAAGGTGGAAAACTTGTCCAATATAGTGATTACACGTCATAAAGTGGTATTTAATGGCAATCAAAGGCATATTATATGGTTTTACTTATGTATAAGTTAGAAATTTGTTTTCCTTGTTACAGTTTTTTTATGGATACAGTCGGTTTACAAGATATTGGCATCTCTGCCGAGTAAGCTTACACCCATACCATAAGTTTCCATTTGGCTAAGCTGCTATAACTAGGAGAACTCATTTAGTTAAGAGTTGCTCACATAACTTTAAAACCGGGACTTAGCAAAATTTTAGTAGCCCAAAATTTTGATGTAGCTAAAAAAGTGACAAAACTTGGTAAACTTTAGCAAATTGAAAAACTATAAAAATCTAACGAAATAGATTTAAATAACATGTAAAACTAAAATTCTGTTACAAAGCAAAGGGGTGACTTTATTGAATGCATGGCTATAAAATTGTTGAAAATTTATTTAAATGCATAGTAAGAACAAAAATTTGAAACAAAAAAAGTCTCTGTTTTTTCTAGTGTTTTGAGAGTTTTTTGATACGGACTTGTGATCACTCACTTGAAATTCCGTAAATATCTCAGAAAACTAGGTGAATACTTGCTAGTCACTTCTGGCTCATGAGTTCTGTGAGTTTTAAAACTAAAATCCCTTAATGCAGATGTATTTTGCTTTGCCCTTTTTGTTTGCCTTAATTTTATCTTTTGTTGTTTATCTAACACTAATGGCCGAGAGCATGTAGGTATTTGGTTTTGTATTAAAAAGTTATTTTTTTATAGAGATCAAGGTTAATTCTGTGATTTTATTTTTTATGTAGAGCCTTGCAAAGTCTTTTTCCATATCATAAACCACGGAATGGAATGTGCATGCATTTTCTGTATTTATATGGGCTGTTTCTTTTATTGTTTGCCATTTTTGAATGCCATAGATGTCCAGGGTACAAAAATAAGTTTGTTGTGGAGGCAGCAATTAAGAACTTTGGCAGTTTTGTGATCAAATGTCCAAGCTACCTAAATCAAGTAACAAAGTGAGAAATAGAAAGCAAATTTTCTTTTATGGCAAGGTGCAGATATATTCTTTGGACAACATCTTGTTTTTTTTGTGAAAAAACAAACTTCATCATCTGATACAAATTGTATAAGAGACACCAACCCTTAACAGTCAGCTAGACACTAGAATTGAGATTCAAAAAGGAACATAATTCAGATGAATCCTTTGATAGTTTCTGTCAACTCTGCAAAGATCTCTCACATCCTATTAAACATTGCCAAATCCATAACACAGTAACTTGAATGTTAAGTAGGACATGACAATTATCAATGCTATTACACAGAAACAACATATAACTTTGAAAATTCTTAACACCTAAGCAATAAAGGGCACAAGATATCAAAGCCTAGGGATATATAGACTCCATCAGTGATGGCAGAAAACTAGTTCAAATGGTCATGCCTAAGTATGATCCTCATTGACCAAACCAAATTATACATACATGTCTTATTTTAATCAATGGGGAGTGACGTGTATGATTACTTTTAGTTTTGACTGTATATGTTTTTTGGATTAAAAAACATTGACTGTCAAACCAAAAGCAATCATACATGCTACTTCATAGACTGTGGAAAACTCATGCCAACCAACGGTGAGTGGGTTAACCCCATTGAAAGTAGCAGGAAGAAAGCAGTCAAGCCTCCATTATCTTACCCCTATAGTATGAGATAGTAGTCAAATTCAGAATGATAAAGAATATGGAGATTCATCAGGATTTGATGGAAAGAAAATTACTAATTTATGCTGGTGTATGAGGGCATAATGACTAGTGTAATTGGTGCAGAGAAGAAGGTGACAGAATGTCTTCAAACTTGGATCAATCCTTAAGTAAATAGAAAGGTTCAATGCATTATTTTTATCTTTCAAACAAATTGTTGAATCAAGCCCACAAAAAACGATCAAGCATTCATCTTTTACCATCACCAAGGACTACTTGTAACAATTCTATACAATATGTGTGCAACGCCATGTAGATATCAACAACGATTGTGCTACACTTATTGCATAGTAAGGAACTAGGCATCTCTTAGGCATAGATTAGGGCTGATAGTGATATCCACATGTTTCTTTACTATGCATTCTGGCAACAATTGTGCTAGATGCAAAGCCCATACCTGATTTGCATATCAGAGTTAGTGTCCAAGGAAACATATGGGTAAGTAGATCTGATTGTCATATTCAAATACAGCCAAAGGGAACTAAATTAGGACTATCCTTTTCTCAATATTTCTTCTAATGGGAAAATGATACACTTTGTTAAAGGGTCTCCCATTTAGGATTTTCATCATAAATGATTTATAAATCAAATCAAAATTCATCTTTGAAATTGATTTTGGAAACACAAAAGTTTTTTTTTATCATTACCATTCTGTCTCTAAGGATTTGAGAGATCTTCATCTTCCAGCAAAATAAAAGTCAAATCAACCGAAAATAGCTCCCAAGAAATGTTGGATAATGAATTTCCATAGGACCAAACATTAGTAAGATAGTCTAAGTTGCCATGTTACACATAAATTCAGCTAAGCCATGGAATTTTAATGTGCTTCACAAACTTTTGTGTCACATTATAGTAATTCTACAAACAATGGTATGATGCAATCAAATTTAGTAGATTAATCATAACCATAGTTCCATTGTGTTTCTTGACGGGGGGATGGGGGGACAGGTTTTGGGGGTGGGGGGACCAAGGGCCTAAGTTTGGGGGCGGTGATGCTGATATACATATAGTACTTGAAAAAATAGTTATAAAAAGATGTATAAGAATTACAATGTTGAATTTACAAATGAAACTTTGGCAAATTAGTGAAAACTAAAATACTTAAATACTATTAATACTACTTAACAATCAACATTGAAGTTTGAACAATGAAAATGTCAAATTCAAAATTTATATTCAATATTTCATAATGATGATTACAATGAGTACAATGATGTCAAAATAACATAATGGAGTGAAGTGAGGTCTCTAATCATCCCCAAACTCCTCATCACTAGAACTGTTGGAAGTGGACACATGGTCAAGCTCCGCCAAACTAAGACCAACCAGCCTTGCCTGTGTAATTAAAGCATCCTCATCGATCTATGTTGGCTCCTTTGGCTCTACATCCCACCATGTTGCTAGACTCTCTTTGTGCACAACTGTCTTGTGATCAATGAGACACAAAACACTATGTACAACCACAAGCTTCTTTGCTCTCCTAGAGGTAAGTCTATTCCTCTGAAGAGAGTGGATGAAGCTATAAGTAGACCAGTTCCTCTCAACATTCGAAGAAATAGAAGCCTGGGATAGCAAATCGAATGGCTAGAGTGGTAGTCAAAGAAATTGGTCCATGACAATTCCACCACAAAATTGGGTCCTCATGTGCCATAGCTGGCATATCCATCTTGGCCGCCTCAAAATGACCCCTAAGAGTGGCAAATTTTGTCCACTTAGTACGAATGATGCTGGCCTCTACATGATCATACATCTTTTCAATGGCCCTAAAGAACCCTGCCTTCACCTCAACATCCTGTATGGGTGTAACGCTACCATGCCTTCGCTTGTACCACTTGGGGTTAAATGCATAGGCATCCATGTGCAAGCAAGTGCTGAGCTTCTCCCATCTCCATTGAATGATTGGTTGAGTGTGCTCATTGTAGAATGCTAATGTGGGGTCCTTCTCTCACACAACAACCCTCATTTGGTCAAGCATACTATCAATGCACTCATACACCTCTCCAAGGTTAGGTGCATTGGCATCCCCATATCTAATGACCTTGAAAATTGGAGTAATCATGGGGATTATATATTTTGCATCACCCCAAAAAACATCACTCTTCACTACATCCTTCACTCTCTTCCCCTGCTCTGTCTTGGACTTGGGCCACTAATTTCATTTTGTTGTCATAACCATTAGTTGCAATGCCTCTTGCAACTCAAGCATTCTCTCGAAGGGAATGGAATAGGATGCATATCTAGTCTCGACATGTTTCAAGAACTCCTTCTTAGAGAAGCTCTTGAAGAGTGTACATCTCTAGCATTATTGACCATTGCTTTGATCCAATCAGTCTTTCCCATGTCCTTGAGTGCATTATTCATAGCATGCACACAAGGAGTCCACCAAATATGTCTATAAGTTGTCTCAATCAATTTCCCTACAACTTTGCACACATGGGCTGCATCTGTCACTACTTGGACCACATTTTGTGGCTCAACTTCCTCAATAGCATCCTTTAGGATCTGAAACTGAAATTTGACATCTTTGCGATGTCCTAAACAATCAACTACCTTAAGAAAATATGGGCCCTTTGTACATGTAACCATGATATTGGTGAGTGGATGATGCCTAATGTTTGTCCACCCATCCATGACTATATTGCATCCACTTTGCACCCAACATTCCTTCATTTTCTCTATTAACACATTTAATTTGAAATAGTTCTTATCCAAGATTGTGGTCCTCAATTGTCTCCCCTGGTGGCACATATGATGGTCCTCCCCTTGCTACAATTGACATCATCTCCTTATAATAAGGAGATCAAGCCACATGGAATAGAATGCCATTTCCAAAGAAGAATTTCTAATGTTATCATCTATATCATCCTTCAATTGCACATTGAATAATTCAGCTATTGGGTTACTGACATCACTTGTCAACTTGCGTTCCCCGCTAGCCTCTATCGCATGGGCCCCCAAAGAACTTGGCATATGTGCAACTTGCCTCTGCAAATTAGAATTAGAATCATGTGGTTGGCCCTGATGACCCTACAACCTATGAGACAAAGTAGTAGATACAGGTGCAATTGCATTGTGTTCACTAACACCCCATAGCTTATATATCTCAACTTTGTATTTCAAGTTCATGGATCTCCCCAAAAACTTATATGCTTCCACACCTTTTCCTTGGATATGAAGGAGGTGGGTATTAACTATGGTAATGCTGCCAAAAAATTCAAGGGTACAAAAGTGGCACTTCCACAACCTTGTGCCCCCAAATGTCCTAGGCTTGCTCGGTAATTTTGTTGCAAATTGTTTCAAAGTAAACTTACAATCCAAAGGACCCTTAGCATACTTTGCCAATAATGTGGAGGGGCAATTAATACTTTCACCTGCACTCACCATGGAACTAGTGGTTTGGATTTCATCGTCATGGTCACGCCTCTCAGTCTTAGCGTTAGGTGCATAATTGGATTCAATGCTTTCATTGTGAATCTCAAACTCATCCTCACTCATGTCATGAGAACTCATTGCGACACTGCAATAAACAATATAAAATTTATAAATTTATAACTCTAAAATTAAAATTCAAACTATGCATGCAACATAATGCAAAGGATTAAGACACAAAGTTTTTCTTACTTTAGACCGCATGAAGTGTAGAAGTAGAGGATACACAAATAAAAATCGTTGTTCTTAATATTTGTCAACCAAGGAATTCACTTTTGTTTTTCTAAGTTCTTACTTCAGGTTGCACGAAATGCATAAGTAGAGGATACACAAAAGTTTCAGCCTAGTTTGACAAACTTGAAAATAAAATTTAAATTTCAATGTTGAATCTTGATGACAATATGAACAATGAACAACGAGCATTGCATTGAATCATTGAATATGCACTTGCAGCCATGTCCATGAAATTATGAATAAAATAAAAATTTGAAAATGAAACTAATAAAAAAAATAAAAATTCAAAAAACAATCATGGAATCCTACCTTATGCCTGAAAAATCCTTCCAACTTGGTGTAGAATCCCTCTTCTTCCTCTTTTTCTTGCTCCTTCTCACCCCTCTTGCACTTGCAACACTTTAATCTTTCTCTTTTAATCCTCTTCAACCTGGTTGTTGAAATGAGATTGAGTAAAAATGAGGAATTTGGAGTGTTTTATAGAGTTTAGGAGGCATAGGTGGGGCCCATTGGCCATTAGGGTTTGGCCTTGGGCTTTGGTTTTGAGAAAAAGTTAAAGGTTTTTTAATTTTTTCTTACCTTTTATGTCGATCGTTATGGGAGACTTTTGGGTGTCCTTGGGATGGTTGAGGTATGCCTGGTTGTCCTCGAGACATCTCGGGGACGTTTTCTTGGTTGCGGTGGCAGGGCGGCGAGGGGATGTCTCCCCTATGTCCCCACATCCCAAGGATGTCCTTGTCCTCAAATTGCCTAGATTTCAAGGGGGGGATGCGTTCTCGTGGTTTAGTGCTCATAATGCAGCCAATACAAATGGCTAGCCGTCAATGGTGCAACCTTTTAGGCTATGTTACCGATATTGGTATTGGTTCAAGTTCGGTTTGTAAATTTGGTCAAAAAGATTTTGGGATTGGGTTTGTCCATACAAAAACATAGAGAAAAATCATATATATATATATTTGATCCAAATTCTCATAATTTCTCATTACATTTTTAAAGTGTATATTTAAATGGTAAACCATAAAACTTAAAGGACATTTTCCTGAATAAACAAATAAATTCTTATCATCAATTTAATAATAGATAGAAAATAAACCCATCAAATTCAATAATAAAGTCCTAACCTACACAATATTTCATCGCTAGTAAACATAAATATTTTGAAATAGATAAAGGATTTGTTTTGCATCTATTATCCTTATCACCAAGAAAATAATTAAATACTTGTTCACTAAAGTCATGCAAATTTCCAAATGTGAAAGGTGCAGATTCAATGCAAAGAATTTGAAGTTCATTCCATAGGGCTCTTAGTGCATGTAAACCGTCTTGTAAAATACTTTTAATAAGAAATTTGCATTTATATCACCAGAAAATAAATCCTTATCACTAGCAATTAACCGATTTCATTGTGTAGCTTTGATTACACCTATCGCCAACAAACAAAGAAAAAACCAAAGAACATTATTGCTAGAAAATAAGAAATTAACCCTAAAAAATTGCTATAGTTCATTGCAAGGAAAAGTGAAAAAAAAGTTTAATAAAAGCGCCTTTTTTGGTTAAAATGGTATAAATTTGGTTTTGGGTTCATCCAAAGTGAATGCATCATCTACATGGCATCTCCTAGACACACCCCCACCCACATCGAACTAAGATCGAACCTTGAAGAAAATTGTTTACTTGAATCCGCTAGGCAACAAGGACACACCAATAACATAGCTTTAGGGATGGCCAAATTCAAAGTACTCCAAGCAAAATCAAGGAGTTTTCACTTTTAAGTTCTTTATGATGCTTTACATATTTTTGTTTTCCTAAATTTGTCATGATGAGGATAAATGTTTGGGCTCTTGTAGATTCTTTTGCTAATGATTTTTTGTATGTTATACTTTGGACTATTTTGGGCATGAAGTTAAGGTAGTGCTAGGTGTAACAAGTGTAAACCATGAAATATAGAGATTTTTAATTATTTAAAACTTTTTTTATGCACCCTTTAATGATTTTTTTGTTAAAGACAATAAACTAATCAAATAGAAACTACTTTGATCAAATACACAAGTATATAATTGATTATATGAGTAAGAAAACAGATTTTAGCTGATGGAAACAACATTGTCAAATATATAAATATTAAATATTATCAGATGCACACAAAACTCATGGATTATGAAATCCATAGCATCAAAATTAAAACTATAAGTCTATGCTCAAAGGAGCTTACATCACTTGTCTCAACATCATGGCAAGTCTTGTGCAAGAGTTTAAGATAGGTCCTTGATGATGATGCAACCATGATATCTGCTTGTGTCGTCGTGACACCAACATCTAAGCGGCTTGCTTGTGCTCTATTCTCCTCCTTTGCCATGGCTTTTGCTTTTGCTTTTGGATCCATCTAATCAACCCATGCAAGGTCCTCTTTGTTGAAGACGAGATCCTTAACCTTGGTTTATCTAATTTGATTGTGGATCAACCTCCTCTATAGTGATGGGATATGTTAGTGCCCAAGATTTGTTTTTGACGGCGGTGAAGGTTGTAATGAACATAAACAAGATCATTCAACCTTTGCACTGACAACCTATTGCGCTTCTTGGAGTGTATGTGTTCAAAGTTTAAACATACTCCAATTGCGCTCGCATCTTGAATTTTTGCATGGTTGGCTCAAGACACAAATTGCAATCCACTAGAGATTTTGCACCTTAGCACCAAACTCTTCCCACCATGCATTTGAAATGAGAAGAAAAAATCAATCTCATTGTCTAACTTTGAGGTTCAATATTAACATAAAAAAGGGAAAATTTATAATTTCTAAACTTAAATTATTCCTTTAATAGATTTTTACCAGGCTGCAATGTCATCCTAGTTGTCTTGCATATCTTTCATGCAAAGAGGTGTCCTTGTGCAAGTCTAAATATTTCAATCTCAATGGTTATTTGTGCTCCAATTTGAGGATCAAGTGCCATCCACTTTATAATTTTGAAGAGCCCACTCAAGACCTCTTCACACAACCTTAAAATCTGGGTGGAATTGGAATGCTGGATTGAGGAAATAGGCAACTACATGTAAGGGCTTGTGTAGTTGAAGGTGCCACCATCAATCGATGATGTCCCATATATGATGATATTTATCTTCAACCCTTGCATAAATGGATCCAATCGCCTTTGTCATCCTATCCATGCTCTCATATATGTAGCCCATAGTAGGCTTCTCCACATTAGCAGCTTGTAGGAGAACAATCAAAGGCTCTATTAATTGCAATTATTGTGAAACATTAACATAAGTAAGTGTAAGAACAAAAATACAATGGAAATTTGCCTCTATGATCTCCTTGTCCAAAAGCCAAAAATTGTGTTGATAAAAACTCTAATCAACTATGCCAACCCTTGCATTGGTCTTAGCATATGATGATGTAGCCCACTCCTAATTATCAAATGTGTGACTCAAAGCTGTCTTTGACTAAAGCAAGGATTGCAACATGATATAATTTGTTGCAAAGCGGGTTATTTTGGGATGAGTCAACTCCTTGTATGTGAATTTCCTCATTATTTTGAAGACCCAAGTATGAATGTACATGCAATTGCATTTACAAATGTTTTTAGCATGCTCCACATATGCTTTTTTTCAATGGAATCTTGCCAAGATCCTTTAATACTGTAATGTCCCCTTCTCATCAGCGATCATATCAGTTGCTCATCAGCCTATTCCGGAGGCCCGTAGGCTTGTTGAGGTGAATTAAGGGTTTCCTTGCTTGGAGGTTTTGTGGTATTTCTTGGTGTTTACTATTTTTAGTAAATACTATTTTATGGTAGTGGGCAGTTGTCAGTCTTCAGCTTTTCATTTTCAGTTGGAGCAGTTGCTTGGGTTTGAGCTTTGGGCTTTTAAAAGCATTATTTTGGTGAAATACTTCATTTCAAGGCAAAGTGTTCTAATTTCAAGTTGACCCCTTGGCCTAAGGTGTTAACTTTAAGTTGTGCTTAAAAGAGGGACATGAAGGGGGATGCCTTCATAAAGGAATTTTAATAAAGTCTTAAATGCCTTGAAGTGGATGCCTTTTTGGAGGAGGTTTATTTTTTTTTGAATTCAAAAATATGTAAAAAGCTTTTGGCGTCCCATCTTGAGAACTTGAAGAGTCATCTCATCTTCTTTAAAAATGAGGCTTTGCTCCAGCATTGATCATCTGATGTTTATGCCAAATTTATGCTGTCGAAATGACTACTCATTTTGCACTTCAAGGAATGCTGACCTCCTAGTATCAATCCGATTTCGTGTTTGAAAGATAACACCTAATTGGTTCCAAGCTGCTTCTCAAATCA
This sequence comes from Sequoiadendron giganteum, assembly GCA_007115665.2. Lineage (NCBI taxonomy): Eukaryota > Viridiplantae > Streptophyta > Pinopsida > Cupressales > Cupressaceae > Sequoiadendron > Sequoiadendron giganteum. The sequence continues at coordinate 559,544,969 of CM021105.1, forward strand.
GACTAGCAGATAGAGCTTCAAAGTGGTGAATTTTGGTGTGTTTTTCCAAATTTCAAGTTGCTGTTTTCTACACAGCTGAAAGTCGATTCTATTCACAGCTTTTTGTATGATTTTATTTTTGTTATGGGCATTCAATAATATCATTGCTAAGGCCAAGGTGACCCTTCCTAGCAATTTTCAGATTTTATTTTGGAGTGTGATTTCTTCTTGCAAAATCGCCCTTGCTAAGGGTTGTACCATTCTAGGAGCATTGGGAAGTGTGCAAGTAAATTAATGCTTGCTTTTTGAAGCTGTTTTTTAATCATGACATGGGCGCCTATCCTCCAAAGGTTCATTGCATTTGATTTCATTCAATTCGGAGGTAAATTGATAAAGTTAAAAGCATTTCATTGATTTACAGGTTGCTGATTTACAGTTTCAATTTGCTGGTTTTAATTATCAGACTTAAAAAAGATCAGATTTTGGCTTCTATTTCAGTATTTGAGAGCTTTATAATTAAAGAGAATCATTCTTCACATATTGGCTTGTTCTATCTTTGTAATACTAGTAAACTGTAGATTATTTTGTTTGTAAGGTTGTGCATTAGTAGTACTAATCTAACCATATGTTATTGCTGCATTTACTCGTAATTTTCTAAAGCCAACATTAATTACCCCTGGATGGTTTATCGCCAGTGTGGAGAAAGAAATTCTGTATCTCTCATTGTACCCATTGAAAAATGGAGAATCCCCACTCAAGAGTGGTTGCCTGCCGCAGCAGACGAAGTGTTTAATTGTAATTTCTTTCACCCCACGGCTTTAGTGGAAGAGCAAATATTCTCTCATGGCTGGTTATCCGCCTACGTTCTTTCAGTTTTGTAATTAGCACTCCACCATATGTTAGCACCTCGCCTTCTAAAGGATCTTGTGTGCACATTCTTGGTGTTGAGTTTAATTCCTCTCATTTCAGTTTTAATCATTTCAATTATTGATTCAGTAGATCCTAGGGATCCTCTGACCATATGCCCGCCCCTCCTCCTTAAGTGGTTTTAGGGCGCATTCTTGGTTAGAGTTCTTTCCGCATCGTTTTGGTTTAAAGCTAACCTTAACGGGTGCTTGGTTACATTGTAATTGCTATTGAAAATCATTTTTTTTTTGAGAGGGTATCTTTCAAATACAAGGTCAAGGCAATGAGTAGCACGAAGAGTCTAGAATAAGGATGGGTGCCTATCCATGAGAAGTCAGCCTACATCAACATAATTTGTTGCTTTATCTATAACTATTTGCACTATATTCTCCTTACTCACCTCTGCCAAGATTCCCTTTCCAAAGCCTCACAAAGGAATTCAACATGTTTTGCATTCCTTGAAGCATCAATTGATTTCAAGAACATTATGCCATTTGAGAAAGAAACAAAATAAGTGATTCAGTAAAGTAGAAATTAGAAATCTTAATCACTAAATCAATGGATTTAATGAAGTACATTCACTTGAGGAAGAAACAAAGAAATTCAACAATGTTTTATTTCTTCTATCTATCTAACCATTAGTCATGATGGTGCAACTCTTCTTCCATGTCATGCTGCTCATCAATTCTAGCTCACATTAGCTGCCTTTGGAGTCAAAATGGAACTCTTTATCTTCTCATCACGAGAGGCTTTGAATGCCACCCCACAAATAGTAATGGCATCAATCATCTTTTGCCAATAAAGAGACCTAATTTTTTTTAAAAAATAAGTTATAAATTTGAGAGTTTAACTTTAAATTCTACATATCCCTAAACACAAAAATTCAAGAGACAAAGAAATCAAATTATATATTTTAAAAGTAAAAATAAAAATTACTTGGTTCCATGAGATGGAATGGTACAGTAGAACCAAAAGTCTCCAATTGCACTTCTTGTTGCATCATGCTTATTCTTGTTTCAATTCATTCTCTCAAGTGTCCGTTTGCAATTGTAGTAGTGCAAAGAACAATACATGAATTTAAATTAGATAAAGATTCGCAAACTCTAGGCCTAATACTTACACTACCATTGCCATTGCCACTACTCAAAGATCCAAGAAATGGAGGAATGGAAGAAGAGTCTCCACCAATGGCTACCATTGCTTCTTTTTGCCTTTTTTTAATTCTTTTTGTTTCTCAAAAGTCTTTAATTGGTATTGTACTTTATATATAATTTCAGGAGGCATTACTGGGCATGGTTCAACATCTTGACATGATATTTATGCAAGGTGATAATTCATTCGGTTAATGCCTCCCCCAAACATTTTTTTGCAATAGAAACAAGTTATCTCCCTTTTCATTGTCCCAGGGGTGGCATGTTTCCAACAAGGATCCTTGCTAATTGGGGTTGACTGTATGATTGGAACAATTTATAAATGTAAAGTATGCTGCAATAGGATATAAATGACTAACATTTACAGTTTCTAATTAAGTTACATATATTGAATAAAATAGTTAGGGTTTACAATTATAAATTTTTTAAAAAGTACAAAAAACAACTAGGGCTTGTTTTTTGTTCCATTAACCTAAAGTGAAAAAATAAAAACAATTGTAGAACACAATGAAAATTAAAAAATAAATAAAATATCAAAATACAAAATTGCCTTTTCAAACTTGCTCCAGATTGATGGTAGGTTGCTCCAAACCAATGTTGGGCTCTTCCAAATCTTTTGAAGGCTCTTTTAGATGCACCAAGGGCTGCTACAAACCTGTCCAAATGGTCTTAACCATAATTTCTCAGTCAAAAGTATGTGTTGGATTTGACTTTGACTCTTATTTGAACTCTCAATTTAACACAAAATGTTATGCATTAAGGTTTTATAATGTATATATGAATTCTTTATCAATGTTATAATATGAATATTTAAAATTTTCCCTATTTTTTATATATCTACCCTCGCCATCCCTTGCCGTCCCCAAAAATTACCCAAAAAATTGGGGACCTCAAAACATGTCCCTCTGTTCCCTGTCGTCCCCGTCTTGGAAACTTAGGGTAACATAGGTGATAAGGGGATTGGGAGATAGGATTCCTTGCAAAAGAGCAAAGAAGGATGTGATGATGTCAAAGGGATGATTGAGGTGATCTAGAGCATCTTGGGAAGTGCCAGAGACAAGTTTCAAACCTTTGAAATGAGTGGAAATTCACTGCTTTTCATTGGCAACAAATTTGCTATATATTGCAACAAATTTGTTGAGTTAATTTGCAATCACCCCTTAGCAAAATTGGTGACTTCACAAACAAAATGTGGAATACAAGATTTTTTGTCATTTGATCTTCTATTTTTTGTGGATGAGAGGTTAGAAGAAATTCATAAATTGTTGTTGCATGAAGTGTAAGAGGTTGGTCTCTTTTTTATGGTGGTTTTAGTCCATCTTGCGACTATAACAAGCATAGTTGTAGCGTTTGCATTGTGAGAGGTGTTGCAAGTGATATGGGGGCTTCTTGTTGATTGATGAAGCTCAAATTTGCCTTGATGGCATTGCAAACACTTTTAAGCAAATGTTACATGGTGATATGAGGATCTTATAGCTCACTCTTGTTGGAGCTTTTTTCATTTGAAGAGTTTTTCTAGGGATTGCATCTTTTATGGTGTTTTCATGTATGTTTCTTGGTATTTCTAATATTTCCGAGGTGTTTCCTTTGATGTGCATGTGTTATGTTAAGTTGATAGCCATTGGAAGTGGTTAAGCTATATATATTAGAGCTATTGTGAGGGAGAAAGAATGTAATTCTATAGTTGATGAACAATGCATGAGGGATATCCTCCATTATTACAAATCATTCATCCTCTCTGCTGCTCTCTAAAGAGAGGGAACAAATTGATTGATGGTTTTTTAATTTGTCAGTTTTGTGACAACACAAAACACAATAGTGGGTGAGAAAATCCTCTATTCAAACTCATAGGGGAAGCTCCTTGATTTAATCTACTCTTAAATCTAAAATAATAAACAAGCTTGCTGCTATAAACACTGCATAGTCCGCTCTTTGGTGTTTTACATAAAGATGAAATAGCTAAAGCGAACTTGACCGAGTTGGTTTTGATTTTAGAGGTTAGAGCACAAGACTTGAAAATCTGCTATCTCATCAATGAATCTTTTCAATATTTGAAAGCTAAAACATAAATGATAATACTATCCAAAGATTAAAACAAAGACCTTTGAAATCATATTAGCAATTAATTTGATCTTGAAGAGACATATAACACTTGAAAATAGCAATGACTTAGAAGAATAGATGAAGGCAATCATTTATTACAAAAATTCAAATCTAATTTGTAAATTTGAATATCAACGTGACACAAAGTTAGCACAAATCTTTTATTAATTGACTTCTTCCCTGCACGGTTATAACACTTGAATCTTGACTTGAATGCAAATCTTTGCAGTGTAAGCAAGCTTTAGCTTCTTATTCACCACACACAAAAGATTTAACACATTAACTTGACTTAGAACTTGAGTGACAATTGCTGCAGCATAAGTCTGCCTTCAACTATCATTACAATTCATGTGTAAGTAACACATTTATAGTTTTACAATTGTAACTTCTTGATGCTTAAAAGATAATAAAATAATAACTTTAGAACAAAGCTTAAAGCTTTTCAATTGTCATCCCTTAAAAAATAATATTAAATTGCAACTTCAATCTTTTAAAATAATATAAAATTGCAATTTCAACAAATTGTTTCCTTTTTTGCTTATCTTGGATACCCACAAGAATGAAGGGCTCAAATCATGTGATTTTGGGTTTTGAATAATTTTATTTGATTTCAATCTTGATTTGGGAGATTGGGCAAACTTAGGTGCCACTTTTGTTTTCTTTCTATCTTTGGTCTCTGGGAAAAACCTTCTAATTTGGCATTAGGTGGAGCTTTTGGTCTTAATTGCTGAAAAGTGGAAGTTTTGATTCATTCATGCTAAGTGGAACTTTCTCTCATTGATGCTAAGTTGTGGGAGGCTTTAATCATGGACGCCAAGTTGTGGAAGCTTCAATAATTGATGCCAAAAATGATACTCATTCTAGGCACCAAGTGAAACTCTTGAAAATTGACACCCAAGTGGAGAAATTAATAACTTGATGCCAATTGGGGAATTTGACATTATACAACAAGCATTGGAAACTTTGAAGATTGGTGCGAAAGTGGAAGAGTTTATGACTGAATTCCAAGTGGGACTTTTAGAAGTGTCGAGAAGTGGAACTTTTTAATGTTTGATGCCAAGTGGAGAGTTTGAGATATTGATGCTAAAAAATGGGATTTTCACATGGCAATGCCAAGTAGAGTACTCACTTGAGCTAAAGTTGGGTGCTTGGGATGCTTTTTTGTGGAGGTTTGGACCTAACAAATTGTAAACTGTAGCTTTGGACACTTGTGAGCCATTAGGCAAGTTCTACTTTTTGGAAAGTAGTGGAGAAGCCCCCAACTTCCTCTAAATTGGAGGATTTTTGAATGAATTTGCCAAAACCTTTTGACTTATTTTAAATTTCTTCCATTTTTCCATTTTTGGATACTTCGCCAAAAGAAACTTTGCCCTTGATGAAATTTTCTTTTCTTTTACGACCATGCTTCCTTTGAATTCCATTTTCTTGTGATGAAGCTTGAACCAATTCTAACAACCTCTTTGCCTTTGCCATCTATTGTCGTTATTTGATAAAAATAGGAGAAACAAAGAAACAATTTTTTAAAATAGAAAGTTTGATTTTCAAGCTTCTCTCCTCAATTTGGGAAGGAGCAAATAAGTAAAAAGCAAAAATCAAAAATCAAAATTTTCTAAAAATAGAAACTTTCTATTTTAGAGAGTTTGATTAATGTTAGACATTGAAACTACTAATTGGAATTTTGGAACTTTTGTAGTGGCAACTTTATGCTTTAAAGATGATCCCCATATATGATTTTGTCTTAGTGAGCTAGAGTAGATTTGGCTTAACATTAATCCTTCTTGTCTCCGCTTGACATCTACCACCATAGTTTTTCATTTAACTTCACTCTTTCCTTCATTTGCTTGTGTTTGAGTCTCCTTTAGGATTCAAAGCTTGATAACCTTCATGATGAATATCTTGCATACATTCATTAGTGGACCAAGACATAATAACACCTAAGGACTTGACTATTTGAGAGGAAAGATAACATAGTTGACATTAATATGACAAGAATGACGTGACATTTGGCAACACATATGATTATTCTTGAAGTTTTTTATAGTTAGCAATTTTGAGTACTAACAACGATCAAAATAATTAAGTTATAGACCTAAAACATTTTTTTGCTAATCTTTGGCAAAATTTTGTTGTATTCCATGCTTAAAGTTTGTTGAGTCTACATTGTGTCGCAACAATAAATGGAAACTTCACAATTTTGACATCCAAGGGAGTCTTAGTTGTCAAAAGAGATTATTAACATGGAATGAAATCCCATCATGTGGATGTCATAGGATTCAAATAGAGTCAAGCTAGCAATATAAAATGAACTTATTAGGGAGCTTATGTTACATTTTGTACATTTGAAATTTTAAAGCAAGTATGAGATAGAATGGTAGAAGATGACTCATAGTGCAGATGACATTGAAAATTATATAATGACACAAGAGCATTCAAGGCCAAAGAGTGAACTTGCCAAGATAATTTTTTGTTAATGAGTGTTTTTAGTTTTCATGTTCAATTCCTAGGATTTCTTGTGGTTGGTTCAAGTGTCTAAGTAGGTATTGGCCTTTGTGCCCTTTCAAAATTCAAACTTCGTGTGGGCTTATAAAATTCAAACTTTGTATAGGTTTGGAATACAAATACTCTTCATGTGACTCAAAACTAGATTTAATAATTGGGTCCATTTGGTCAGGTTATTGTTTGTTTGGTTTATCAAATTTTCAACTAACCATGGACTCTTCTAAGTATCACCACATGTCCCAAAATGAAGATCAATGGCCAGGATGGACCATGTTAGATTTATAGAGGTTCCTAAGTCAACAACATACACAATCCTTTAAGTTGGCAGACTGTGAGTCCACTCGAACTCCTCCAAATGAAGTGATTCTTCCTAGGGAGTTGAGAAGGTCTTCAAACATTTACTCTTGAGATTGAGGAAGAACTATGACTGGTAATGCCTTTTGTGCATTGGAGCAAAACACATCGAGAGACAAGATCTAGCAAATTTTCCACATGCCAGTTACTAAGAAAACCATTATTCAATTAGTTTTCTGACAAATCAGCATTAATGAGGCATGGTCAGGATTGAATCAGATTGGTCTTCTGATTTCAAGATTCTAGATGGTATGGATGGAGTGAGCATCCCATCCTGGGATTTGTTGTTATCTGATTCTCGTCTCTGGGCGCTTTTTATATAATCAGGTAGCACATCTAATTAGGGTTTGATTCTCATATAGATAGAGGATTGGTTGATCTTACTATGGGTTGATCCTCCTGCCCAGAGAGATTACTTTGTTTGCTCTGCATTTGTAAGATTTAATCTCCATGTGCTTCTGATAAATTAATGTATTCAATTGTCTTAAATCCGTTGTGTACCTCTGTAATTCATGGACTGTTTTTTGGCTGCTTGGTTAGACAGCTCTTCATTGAACTCTCTCTGACCCAGACTGCACCATTGGAGCATCTATTAGTTATTTATTTATATTCTGATCATATAAGCTAGTAAGGATGCAAGGTGAATAACTTCTAGCACATTACAATTGCCAAATACCCTCATAACAGTCATAAAAACGTACAGCAATTACTCAGAACACACCATTTGACACTATATATTTGTAATTGCCAGAGTTTTTATGACCTTAGGATACTTGTTGCAATGTCTGTAAAAGGTGCCATGAAATGTTGAAAGAATTTTTTCTTATGATGGAGAAAGCTCATGACATGAATGATAATGGTGTTTTGGGAACACAATAATTTTTGAAGCTCCTTAGGTTGATAGGAGATTGGTGTTTCAGAAGCAAATCATTATTTGTTTATCTTTAAGTTTTGCAGAATAGACTGAATATTCTGTCAATCCTTATACATCACACAGTTACTATGCAGAAAAATGCTACAGTTTTATAATTTGACCTAGAAATCAATCTTTCACTTACAAGTAGGCTTGAATATGAAAAGAACTTTTAACTATTGCAAAGGTTTTATAGAAGAATTATTTTGCCTTGACGAATTCTGTTAACTGTCTGGGAATTGTGCAACACGTTATCATTTGATTGAGTATATGTTTTAAATTTCATATGACAATTTTTTTGTTAGGTTTTGCCATTATACTTTCAACTTTCAAGAGCAAAGGTCTACAATTATATTGTCTACTTCTTGAAGACCTACAAATTTACATTTCTATGAAAACTCACATTTCTGCAGACTACTAGGAATTTGGTATGGATTTTTGGTTCTCTTTTGAACTCCTTCGGATTTTGAACTTCTAACATACTTTGATATTTATTTTGAATAGCTTTACCCACAGTAGCAAACCAAACGATTTTTTTTTTCAACTAAGCGGGAATATATCAGGAAACCAAAAATAAGTATTCTAATTGTACATTGCAACAGAATAATAATTAGAATTTAGAATAAGCAATGCAAGTTTTTTTTACCTTGAATTTTTTTGAGCCAAAATGGTGGACAAAAGCAAATCATTTATTTGGTGTCGAGTCAAATAGTAGCATTTCTTGGAGTGTATGTGTTCAACTTCAAACACACTCTGAGAATCCTGACAAGTGGGCTGGCTCAAAATGTGCATTGCCATTCATCATATGTTTTTGGCATCTTTGCCAAAAAATTCCACCATTTTAGATAAAAAAGGAAAAGTTGATTGCATATACCTGGTTTAAACCAAAGTGGTTTTGCCTTGAATAACATAAATGTTGGTAGAAAATCCCTTTCCTTGCTGGTTTGAGGAAAGCTCTACAATGGCTGCCTGCGGAAATCTCTTGATGCATTTGAAGAGGCCCTTTGTCATCTCTTCATTGAGCTTGAAGGAGTCTCTATAAAACACTAGATGCAAAAAATATCTGGCAGTATGGAAGGAACAATACATCTATTTATCCCATCTCATCGATGGTCTCCTATTGGCATATACTTGTCCCTCTCATGGTTCATCCTCGTTTTGATAGCCTCCCTATCCATGACTTCATACAAGTAGTCCATTAGGGATTTCTCCCCATCAACTAGCTGCAAAATTCTAAAGGCTTTACAAATTGAAAAAAAATTAAGGGTAAGGGTCCTTATAGAATCCTCACTAATTAATAAAAAAATTTAAAAAACTTAATCTAATATTAAATCCTAAAAAAGTAGGGTATTCTATTAGAGTTAGGGTGTAAAAAACTCCAAAAAATTAACCCTCAACATTAAAAAAGTTAGGATCAAAATAAAATATCCCTTACCCTAAACGTTGGAAGAAATTAAGGTTTAGAGTTTGGGTGTATTAGAAATTAAAAAGATCCTAACCCTAATTCTTGAAACAAAGGGTTTAGGGTCAAGGTTAGGGCATACTAAAGCATAAAAAAATCCCTATGCCTAAGCCTAAATCTTGAAAAATTATAGGGTTTAGGCTTAGGGTTAGGGTGTACTAAAAATTAAGAGAAGTCCCTAATTCTAACCCTAAACCTTAAAATAATTTAGGGGTTAGGCTTAGGGCATACTAAAATGAAAAAACTCTAACCCCAAACTTTGAAAGGTTTTAGGGTTTAGGGTTAGGGCATATTAAAAAAGTTAATGGCTAACTCTAAATTGTTTTTTTGTTTGTTTGTTTAGGGTTAACCGTTAGTAACTTGAGTATGGAGTTACAGCTAACGAAACATTGTTTAAAATGTACTAATAAATAAAAAGGCGGCCTTTTAGTGCCTTGGAATAACTATGTGCATAACGTGAAACTATTGAATATTGTACTTGATCTGATTTGATCCGATTGAATGTGATGTTGCTCCCTCAAATCTATGAAAACTATTAAATTTTGTTTGAAATTGCTTTGAAAAAAGCCCCAAAATTTGTTGCAAAAATAAACACAAGACAAATTTTATGGGTCTAAAGATCATGATTTGTAGATTGATTTTTTTGGTTGACTGATTAAATGAAAGAAAGTGTTTTTTGGAAAAAATATGTAGCAGGGCTGAGTTGTTATTAATTGCAATTGTTTGTAATTTTTTGCTTCTATGGTTACTTTTTGCAAAAGACTAGCAACCCATAATAGTTTACTAGAGTTTAAGTTTTTTAATTTTTAATTTTTAATTTTTGAGTATAGTTCATTGTGTCCAATTGATGTTATCATGCTTGGTTGCTATAGGCTTGGCGAAAATGTGTTCTTTGCTTAATTTACAAGGTTTAAGAGAGATTTCTGGTTTCAAGATTCTTTTTTAATACAAGAACACCAAAGCCTAAAGAATTAATAATGATCGCAAGTGTTCCTCGTGTTCTATGAAACTTATCCATGAAATTACATTTGTACCATCAAACCTCGGGATGTCTATTCTTGGTAGGTTCAATTTTGGACTTTGAAAAGGTTCCATCCCTTGATTTTGTTTGTTAGGGTTGTACTTGCCTTGGTGGTTTTGTTGGGGCTTTAATTTTGATAATAATCCCTGAAACCTATCGAAACCCTCATTTAAAGATGTTACAAACAGGTCAAAAAATATATCCTTAATAAAATGTACCACTTTTTCATGCCCCGGCAGAATGTTTACATGGATTTTTGGTGGTGGACAAAAAAGAGTCGTCGGATTTAATATCTATAGAAAAGTCCTCTAGTCCTAAAGCTGACATGGATTCAATTGTGTTTTTATTTTGAACTCTAGATTATTTTTTATTAATTAAGGGAGGATAGTATCTAGTGGGGGTTGAAAGTTGAAACCATAAAATTTTAGAACATGGGCTGTGACAAAATTTGATGTTTGTGTTTTGATTAAAATTTAACCACTTTATTAAGGAATGCATTTTGTATTTAACAATAAATTACAAAGAACTAAACTTACCAAAAATTTAAACTTTTATTTTTTTAAAATTTTGAATTTGTGGCCTATAGAGCAAATTAATGGGAATAAAACGAAATTCTAGTAACTTGTGCAAAACTTACTATAAAACTCTAAATTTTTATTTGAACCTCTGTTTGATGCATACCTATAAACTCCAAAAAAAAAAAACAGCTAAAAAAAAACAGCTTCAAATTCATGATAGTGTGTAAATTATGGTGGAAACAAAAATATTGGCCCAAATTGTAGCTTCGATACCACTTGTTATGGTATTTTTTGGAAAAAAATGCAATAATCAGTAAAATTACATACTACTTTGAAGGGGTGACCTCCAATAATAACAAAATAATATATGAATTCAATATTTGAAGTTATGATGATATGGGAGAGAGTTCTCTTCCTTATTATTAAGGATAATTATTTAGGGACACACCCCTTCATCCTAGTTAAGAGGGGTTAAAGTAGTAATTAAAACTAATGTTAATGTTAAGCATGCCACTAATGTTAAAATGTTGACTGGTTGATGATCATATGATATGTGTAATGTTTGAATTATGACAAATTGGTAGTCAAATTAGACTTTTAAGTTCTCCAAATGCATTGATTTCTTTTTTTTGTGTAATTATGAGGTTGTTTTTTGCCAAATCCGTCCCGAGTCCGAGTCAAAATTTTGGGTTGCCGAGTCGTAGTCTTCAAACTATGGTATTATATAATATAAAAATGATACTCATAATTTACAAAAAGGAAAAGACTCATTAATTCATAATTCAATGACTTGTCAAATGTGAATATACACAATGAAAATTACAATCAATATTCAATAATCTTCATATTGCTCTTCAACAAGAGCATCAAAGTCAACATTTGTTTCACTTTCATTTGAACCACAATGAGTTACAATGCCACTTCCACTAGCCATGCCATATGTAGAAGTTGCCTCATCTAAAAGAATTTTTGGCAAGTTGTGTGATAATAACGTCTAAGTCAATACACTCAAGAGTTAGATCCTAATTCCTCGTTACCCCTTCATTGTAATCAAGTTTCTTATGTGACAAGAGATCCTAATAACTAGTGGAGGTCTAGGAGTGGAGACCCCAATGGGATTTAGGGGTAGTGCCCCTCATAGGGATCTAGAGGCAAAGCCCCCAATGGGTTCAAGGGGCAGTGCCCCTCATGGGGTCCAAGGGTAGCACCACAGGGTGAAGTTAAGAGGCAAATCCTCTACCACAAAGCCCAAATTAAGGCCTTTGAAACCACACAAGCCTTCATGGCACACACCATTTTCATAATTTTATCGTTTATATGCAATATTAAGTATTTGGCACTTTTTTGTTTATAATTTTTTTAAAATGATTTTTGTTTTTGTTTTTTGTTTGAGTGAACCTTGGGTCGTGTTGTGACCTTTTCACACATTGCCCCATTGCAAATGGGGACCCTAGTAGTTTTCCTTCTGAGCTTTGCCTTTGCGTTTTGGTCTTTTGGTTGGGTACTTAGAAGTGTCATCCAAGTCAAGAAGTGATTTTGAGCTAGAATCAGTGCACGAACGTCATCAAAGTGTTTAGAGGGCCTTGTGGACGAGGATTGATTGTCATTTCGGTCAATTCTGACAACTCCTAAATTTTAGGGTTTTCACCCCGACCCCCTATTTTTTAGGGACTTTTTTTGGCACTTTTAGCCTATTTTGGACTTCCTATTTTTTAGGGGCTATTTTTAGAAAGTTTTTTTTTTGGAAAAAATTCTATTTTTGGCAGGGTTTCTATTTTTGGAAAAAGTGCATGTCATGGCTTTGTCAGGATCAACTTCAGAAATCTCCAAAATGGAGAACATTGAAAAATCTAAAAAACATGTGCTAAATTCGCCCAAGCATGAGGAAGTTGGATGGCATGGATATATGACAAGTTCACCGAAGGAAGAAAAATCATGGCAAAAGGCTAATGGAAGTCCACCCTGGCATGTGAAGAAAATGGCTTAGACACAAGCCAAGTCCGCCATGAAGAGATGGCTTGGGTATGGGGCAAGTCCGCCCAGCACTTAGAAAAAACGGCTTGGACATAAGCAAAGTCCGCCCAAGGAAAAGGAGGATGGCTTGGACACAAGTCAAGTCCGCCATATGCAAGGTGGATGAGACTAGGCCAAGTCCGCCCAACACCTAAGGAAAATGGCTTGGACACCTAGCAAGTCTGCCTAGCCTAAGTAAGGATGGCCAAAGCCATGACAAAGTCTGCCAAAATGAAGATGGCTCGACCTAAGGTGAAGTCTGCCCATGAAATGGCTTGAGGCATGATGAAGTCTGCTCCAAGAAGGTGGGAGATGGTTTGGAAGTGAAGAAAGTCCGCTCCAAGAAGGTGGGAGATGGCACAAGGCTAATGGAAGTCCGCCCTATGATGAATTAAATGGCAAAAGACTAATGGAAGTCAGCCCTATGATGAATTAAATGGCAAAAGACTAGAGGAAGTCCGCCCTAGGCTTAGGAAATATGAAAAAACACAAGGCAAGTCCGCCTAAGCCTTGAATGGCATGCAAAAACACTTCACAAAATTCGCCACATTTGGATAAATGAAGAAATTTAAAATTTTGCCTAAGTCTAGACACTGGAAAATATAAAAATTAAATTAAATGGCATGTCTAGACAATGAAGAAATTCGCCAGAGATGAAAAAAATCATGGCAAAATCATGGCAAGGTTGACAAAGAAGAAAATTTTGCCTTAGGCAGAGGCACAGAGCAATTTGGAAAAATAAATTTTAAATTTGCCTTTGGATAAAAAATAATTAAAATACCATGATTTAATTATTTTTAACGAACGGGTTGGAAATGACACATAAAATATTATTTTAATATTTTATTTTCCAAAACCATTAAAAGAGAAAATTCGAATTTTCTCTAGGCAAATTTTGAAAAAAGAGAAAGAAAAGAAAAGACTTCATTGAGCTGGCGACGAAATTAGAAACTTTCTTTACAAATTGGTGCTGAGGATTGAAACTGCTATTTGAAAGAGAAGTGCAAGCCAAGTTCAAACTGGATTAATTGGAAACAAGTAAAATTTGCTAAATGGGTCGACTTTTTCAACCTTAAATTGGTTTTGCATTTCATTTCTCAATCATTCTTTCGAAAACGAAGTTGTGAAGAGAAGTTTTGTCTTTCAAGAGAAGTTTTGTGAAGAAAGTAATTTTTTCTTTCGAAGTAAAGGCTGAAAAGGGTGAATTTATTCAGCAGCAATACAATTTTTATTACCAGGCAGATTTACTTTCTCTATTCCGGCAAAGAATTCTCTTTTTGATTAGATAAAATTCTTCCATTTCCAGCAATGGCCATTTTCAAGATTTAATTTATCAAGCTGGCTGGAATATGTTTGTTTCAAAATAATGGCATAAATAAATTCTAAATTTTAATATTTTCTTTTGCAGATTTATGTTGGACAAGGGAGAATCTTTGAAGAAAATGAAATTCACCAGTAAGGGTTTGCAGTCGGAGTCTAAGATCGTCTCCAAATGGAAAAATATTGCGGATACCAACCTTGGCCATGTCGACTTTGACGAATTTAGGAAAAAGATGTATGGAAGTGATGAGCTCTTGCCTACGCCAATTGCACGAAAAATGATGCGGAACGGCATAGTTCAGGCTACAGGATTTTCGCTGGCAATCGAATGTCCAGAACTAATTGTGGAGTGTGCATTGCATTACAATGCTGTGGAAAGGAAAATTGAAGCGTTTGATGGTAGAGTGTTGGCATATCTAGGTGAGCTGGCTATACAGGAAGCATTTGGAATTCCAACTTACCATAGAACATATTACCGGTCAAAGGACGATGCACAAAAATTGTATGAAGACAAACAAATCCTTTGTGCAACAAATATGAACAAGAATTGGTTGGTAAAACCTAGACCTTCAGCCAAAAAGGTGCCTAAGAAGTTGCTCAGGCCGGATTTCAAGGAAGATTACGGAGATACGGTCTTGCTGCTGAACAAAATAGTGGGTAATCCTCAGGGTGCACCTTTTGAAACTTGGATGTATTACTTCATTGACGAAGTAGCTTCCAGAGCAAAAATGGTTAACTCGTCAAGGATGATCAGTGATAGTATTCACGAGCAGTTGGTCAACTTGGAGAAGACCAAAGCCTTTCATATGAGTTCCTATATTATATACTTGCTTGCTCGAACCTATAGATATGTCGGTCTAATCTGCAAGGGTGTAGTCGGCAATGGCAAAAGGGAGTTCAAGGTTTATAACTGCTATCCTCAATTGCAGTTGGGCGAGAAGTCACACTTTCGATGGGTGCATGATGCTTTTCTCATGTATATCACCCAAATACTTCAAGGTGGAATGCATCAAAGGCTCACCCGTGAGGCGAAAAGTTTAGTCAGCAAATAGGGATCCTGGTTTATCCAGTTTCCTAGATTCACCTACATCTGAATCCAAGGATTCACAGACTCTCCTTATAAGTTGCCAATTTACCCTACTAATAAAATGATTTTGTTGGAGGTCCTAAGGCAGTTGGAAACATTTCAAAACATCTAAAGGCCAAAATAGAAAGCAGCCGTCACGTTTCCTCTCGTTATTGGAAACATGGTTGAATCTTGTCCGTCAGCACAGGTAGCAGAAAGTGCCCAAGTGGAAATACAATGGTATCCATTCACTTCATACAAATCTAGAAGTGACTTTGATCCACTCAATCATATTGGAGCTGTGGATGAAAGAAAATACAGGCACAAAATTGACCTTGAGGACTTTTGGGTGAATGCTGTTGATGAATTTGAAGGAAGAGATTTTGGTCAAGATTGCCTTTGGACATGATCAGGACAACATAACTCTTCCGTGTGCTTGATCAATTGGATGATGATGAAGTGTACGTGCAACCAGGCTTTGATGAAATACTGCCGCTTCCTCCTGTTAAATGGTCTGAGCCGAAACTTGGTGACCTGACAATTCTTATGAGGCCTGTGGTTAAGTACTCGCAATGGTGGGTAGACCAACAAGTACAAATTTTGTGGCAACGGAATATGCCATTCACATATGACTTGATGGGCGAAGCTGAGTCCTGTTCTTCCAATGCTGGTGCTTCTCAGGGAGACAAGCTAGTCGAGGCTACCAACTCGAAAAAAGAAAGGGCAAGGAAAAGGCGGTAGGTGACGAACCAGTCCAAAAGGTGAAAAAGTCCAAGCCCCTTCATTCAACCACATCCAGGAATGTGGAGCATATATTGATCATGGAAGAAGAATCATGGGGACAAGTTATAATTTCCTCGCCAGTTTTGGAAAGAGACATGGAGCCGATGCAACTAGAGGATGATTATCATCACTCCCCAAAAGGCACGAAAATCTGTGAGTCAGATGAGGATGTGGATGTCATGGGAGACGACTTCCAAGAGGGAATGATTTCAGCCCTCAAAGGCATTCAGGAGGATCCATCAGTGTGGGAAGTCCAAGACATCCAAGACATTCTGGATTATGAGGATGATGGAGTTGAACAGCCAACAATCCTAGATTGGCTAAAGGAAAGGCTTAAAGTCAAGGTACTAGTCGAGATACCAGAAGAAGATGATATTGCAGATTTCTTGGCAAGGCTGGAACAAGCTAATACAAAGAAACCAGCCAAGAAATTCTCCACTATACAAAGAGATGAAACTGGTAATCGTATTGTGCAAATTGCAGTGCCGATAGTTGAGAAGCCACAGGATGAAATTACTCCAAGTGAGTATGCCATTACAGTTATTGATATTGGTCCAACAATGAAAGAACAGGAAGTGGAAGACCTGGATAACTCCTTTTCTACCATTAAATCCAGGTTAGAAGAGGAGACTTTGAAGAAAAGAGAATATAAAATGGAGGTTGAGCGCCTAAAAGAATATATTCGACATTTGACAAGGCCACTCAATCAAGGTGACCAATCAACCCCTCTACTTCCAAGTTTATCGTAGGAGCTGGCAAGAAATTTTGAAAAAGAATTGACTACTGCCAGAGAAACTAAAGAATGGATGGCAGGTAAAGAGGGAGAAGTAAAGGCATTCGTGGAAAAGTTGGCATATGCTCATGGGAAAACTTCTTCTTTACTCACGCGAGTCGCAAACTTGGCAGAAGCATGGGACGGACTCCAGGACATCCAAAATAGAATCATTCCATGTCTTCGAGACATAAGGGGAATTCCTAAGCAAAGGCTGATCGACGAGGAGATCATTGCAGCTGGAGCGGCATATGACTTTGGCAACTGGTATTGTGCACTGGTTTCACGTGGGGAGGTTTTGGAAAGGTTAAGGTAGAAAGTGCTAAAATCGATGAGCAGGTGAAAGGGATTCAAAGTAATATTTTTCACATGGCAGCAGATGTGTTAGACAAAGACATTGTCCGAGAGAATGACTTGCAGCCAGGCAATATGCAAAAAGAAGTTCAAAAGATTTTCTCCACCATGCCAATCTTGAAAGAAAATCTGACTAAAGCATTTGACCTCTTGACCGTCCGAAATACCTTCCTACAGCAAGAATCAGAGTGGATGGTTGCCTTCGCCGAATGTGCGGATAGTTTAGACCTACTGGAGTACAAAGTCAACACATTGCCAGACATCACCATCGAGGAGGTTGGCACCATCGTGTCCAGATTCATCGGACGAAACAATGTGGAAGCGGATAAGGACGCAACTCCCAGTGGATGACTCATCTGCCTGTTAACTGATTGATATTTTGGCAACCCTAATTAGGGTTATCTTGTTTTAAATATGGGCCATTGATCTTGATTTAATCTTGGTCGTTCATTGTATTCAGGAACTCTATAAGTACCCCTCCTCTTTCATTTGAAAAGGCATTAAAAAATTAGAAAATCAGAGGAATTAGAAGGAATTAGAAGTCAGATTAGAGATTAGAGATTTAAAGATAGAATTATAGAGCATAGAAATAAGAGAGAGTTTTATGGAATTGTTGCTAAAAACTATTATGATGATAAAGTTCATAAATGCATGAGATGCTTTGAATCCTTTCATTGTCAAATGGTTGCATGGTTGTGTATTTTCTCTTTCTCATAGAATTGTTTTAGATATTTATTTGAATGTTAGTGGAACGATAGATTGATGGTAAAGATTGGTGAAACTTAGCTCATACTTTCTTCGAATGGATGCTTTTCATTCGATGCGTAAAGTTAGATTGAGCTTTTAATGTGGATGCTTCAAAGTTTACTTCAAATAATGTTGTTCTATTGATGGTATTGTTTGTAGTAGAAAATCTTAAGCACAGATCCCAGAAGATTGCACCTGCTTTTGTGTAGTTGTCGTTTTATGTGGCGAAACAAAGCATGGTTTTGTTTAGTTTCATTCAATCCTTGCAATCTCTTAGTTCCATAGGATTAGTATAGGATTTCTTAACCCTCACTCTTTTTTAATCCAAAATTAGAAAAGTCCCAAAATTACAACATTGCATTCAATTCCTTGCTTTCAAGAAATTTACTGAAGTAAATCCCCTTGGGTTACCAGCAAATCACAAACGACCACAGAGCTTATCTGCACCCCAAATTTTGAAACATTGGAATTACCGTGTGACCTTTCTTGCAATCTTAGCACAAGAGGTAATTTTTCAAGAGAGGATAGAGCGTCTATGGATACTTTATTCTAGAGTGTTTGGTGTGTCATAAAACACGCATCAACAAGTCCCCCTAGGTTTATTTAAGGGAAAGGTCCCTTGGGCAAACCTAGGCCACTCCCGTCATAGAAATAGTACCCAAACCAAATCGGTATGGGAACAAGACCCCACGAAGGCAAACCCATTAACATAAAAAAAAGTAGTAGATTTGGTCTACATTCATTCCAAATTGCATCTCCAATTACATAAGGAAGTTGACTTCAAGGAAGGGGTGATAAAGAATTGGTATATAGCCCCTAAGGATTCAAACTTGGATGCATCTATTTTAAAGCTTGCCAAAGTCAATATAGATGACAATGACGCCCCTTCACATGATGTTCATGTAAGTGAGAGTTGCACTACGGTTGCTTGTGGTTCAAAAGAATTTGAACCAAGTGATGACTTAGATCTAGATGCTTTCAATGGAGAGCAAGGTAAAAAAAATTGATTTTGTTTACTATTTTCAAGTTTTGTAATGATTTGACATATAGATATATATATTAGATGATGACATTGAATCATAACGCTACAAAGAACATTACAATCTTCATTCCTTTTCATATGCTAAATCTTGTAATAGTTCATTTACTAATGGTATAATTACCCATAACATTACATCTCACTTTTGTTCCAATATAACATAAAAAATGACCTTAAAGTTTCATAGATTACCATGGCTCCAAGTTTCAATGCTCCAAAGGTAACAAGGACAAGGCTATTGTTAGACCAATGCAATACTCTATGAATATTACTCCACCTTGCTTGTGAGAGGGCAAGTATGAAGTACACATATAAAAATAAATTTGGCTAGAAATAAGAAATATTGAACATAAAAAAACAAAATGGAATCCACAAGAAATCCATAAAAAGGGAGAATCATTGTTAGCAAGACAAAAGAGAGTCTTCCTCCATTGAGGATCATATTTTTGAAGGCCTAAACATGGACATTTCCACTTTGGCAATACGGGCATGTCCATCTTGGCAAACTCTTATGGGTTTCAAGAATAGACAACTCCATGATGACAACACCTAGCATCATAACATCACACCCATATTTCTTCTTAACAAATAACAAGTTCACACCCTTCTTGGGCATGAATCCATTGTCTCTTTTCCTCCAAATAAATGGCAATCCTAACATGTTAAGGCTATCTACTACCAAAGAGCAAGATCCTTAACAAGAGCTTACATACTTTTTCCACATAGAAAACATTCGTTTTTCCAACAAAATAGGTACAAAATAAATAAAACCATAAGCTTAAAGCTTCATTAATGGATGACAAGCAAAGCTTCCTTCACATATAACATAAAACTCACAAGGTCAGAGAACAATATTTTCCTAAACTCATACAAATGCACATACACATTCATTTGAAAATAGAGGTTTAAATATGAAGAATATTTGAAAATACAAAAGCCTACCTTATTTCCAAAGCTCAAGAACAAGTAGAAAAAAACAATGGATGCATTTCTAATGCTCTTCAAAATTCTCAAGCTCCCTCTTCCAATCCATAATTCCTTTCCAAGCTTTCTTCCAAAATCCCTCATCAAAACTCAAACCCTTTCTCTGTCAATTGTTCTTTGTACAAAAGTAACAATAAGCTTTTCCAATAGCAAACAACTTTGCTAACTCCCTTTGAGTTAATATAAACTCTCCTTTAGAGTGATTAAGACCTAACAATCTATGTTGAACCAAGTTTTTGGGACAAGGATAATAGGGGATGAGGGGATGTGTTTCTAGAACGACTATGATAGGAGGCCATTTTTTAGGGGATGGTAGGGGATGACAATTAAAAATCAGGGAAAATTTTAAATTATAATTTTTTTTAAATATTCATATGATAAGCCATTCACCATATTATTATAGAACCATATTACAAAATGCTAGAGCTAAGTTGAGAATTCACATGAATCAATATACAAATTAATAACATTGTAATGTCTAATCATTTGAGTTTTTATTATCAATGCGCACATATAAAAACAGAAAGGTTACAACTACAAAATGACAAAACATAGACAACTAGATTTGTTGCTATTGTGCCTCTACTTCATCTTCACCTACATCAAAATTAGTCTAAATCAGAATCATTGCCAAGTTGAGGGATTGCCTCATCCAATGGAACCCAAACCAATACATCCTATGCTTTCTCATCAATTTGTGTGGCATCTTCAAAATCAATCTCCTATCATACAAGTAGAGTCTATTAATTCCTTCTAATTGACTGAATGAAGTGTTTATGTATCAATTCTTCTCTGTACTAGATGAACTGACAACCTATGAAAAGAGGCGAGTAGCAAGCATCTTCAACTTTATTGTATCCTTGCTATGCCATTTTCTCCATCTAATAGGGTGAGTTTGAGGTAATGTTACCCTATCCAACCATGTCTTTGGCTTGCTAAACATTGGACCTTCAATATTGACAAAGGCAAACTATTGCATTCAAAGTAAAGTTGTTTCCTCATTGCTATACATCCTTTGAAGGGCATTCATGAGTCCTTTCACCTTTTCGTCATCAAAATGAGGCACTCGCCTGGGCCTTAATGCATATCATTTGTATTGAGTGTGGGCTGCTATATGAAGCAAGGTGTTCATAGTGTTCCACTGCCACACCATGATGGACTTGACATGCCTTCTCATATAATCCCAAATCAAGATCTTTTCAATGAATTGCTTACTTTGTTTGCCCAAGCATGCTATCAAGTCTCATAAATTTCTTGAAGACTAGGAGATTCCTTATCAATATATGTAATGATTTGCACAAGAAGTAAGATGAAGGAGCAAACACATCTACAAACAATTTTTTTTGATATTTTTGATAATCTACATATATAATTAAAATAAGCATCTAAGTGATACTAATACATATCTCCTTACAAGCAATATAATACTTAGCTTCTGAAGAGCATTAACATGTATATAACAACTTATAAATTCCTATTGGAAGCTAGATGGTGGAAGACCAAGAGTCTCACCACTTATAATTCCACTTTAGACATCACATTGGGGATTTGAACTTGGGTCTCCACAATGAGAACCCAACACTTTAAATACTTGATCTCAACTCCTTGGACTGCAAACAAATTTATACAAAAAGAAAAAATCTCAAATGATAGAGTGAATACTATTACAAAAAATGAAAACAATTTAATAAATTAATAATTTAATAAAATCAGAAATTTCTTATCACAATGGACCATCAGTCATCATCAAGGATTCTTAGCTTGATACATTTTCCTTCAATTGTGTTCCCTTTTGATGATCTACCCACTTTGCATTAACTATAATTAATTGAAAAGGATTCTACACCTCAATTATCCTCTTTCAAAAAAGTCTTGAAGAGATCAAGGTGTGGTAGTTGCAAATGAACATTTGTATCTATCTTAGTTCTACGACCACTCTTTTCACCCAATCTCTATTTCTTATGTCTTTCGATGCATTCAATGCATGAACATAATACAAGGTCCAAAAAACATGCTTGTAAACACCCTCCACCATCATGCTAGCGAAATTAGACATATGTGTTGGATTAGGGACCATTTGTACAACATTTGAGGCCCTAACCTCCTCTTTGATGTTCTTCAAGTTTTGACATTGGAAGTTTGCGTCCTTCCGTTTCCTTGAACAATTACTAGGTCTAAGTGCTAGTGTAGATTTTTTATTTTTCTTAGTTTGATATTATTGTATTTTCTTACACATTTATTTACCTTGCTTATTTGTAGTGTGTCGATCATTATAAAGTAGATGGCATCTTCCATGAATATAACTCCTGCTTATTTTTGGGTAGTTGGAGTACATCTCTTATTGATCATATTTGCCTCCTTTCTTTTCTATATATGTATCCACTCCTATAGCTTGTTTTCATTCATGCAGTTGTAAGATTTTAGTTAACACATTTTGTGTTGAGCCATATTCTTGTCTTGTAATCTTGTGCTTGTCTTTCGTTCTTAGAAGCTATCATTATTTTGCTAGATTGATTTTTTAGTTATTTGTCAAATAAGTGTTTGTGTATCAATTTCACATTAGTTTTGGGTTTTCAATTTTTTTTTTTGCATATTCTAACATGGTATTAGAGCTTTGTAGTGTCTAGGGTAGATCATTCTACTTCTAGAATTTTAGAGATCTTTGTTTTTTGGGTTTTAGGTGTGAGTTTTGTTTTGGCATATTGTGCGACTTTTTGGGTTGCACTAGTGCATCTAGGAGGCTTGAGAAAGTTGAGACGGGCTTTTGTATCACTCAAAACAGATTGCGGAAAGCTAACACTCTTTTTTGGGTTTTTGTATGTGTTTGTTTGATCGAGTTTTGTGGGTGGTACAAATTTTGGGACATCTTGTCCTAAATCTGACTACATTATTGGATTTAGTGACATAGAAAACTTTAATTTTGATTGTAAACTTGGGCATATTTCAATATGTCTGGAGGGGCAAGAAATTTTTCCTTGACACATTAAAGGTCCATATGGTATTGTCATTTCACTATGCAAAGAGCTTGTGGTTCAAGGGTTTGGTTTGTAGTAAACAACATGGGGACACTTTGTCATTGTTGCACTTGCTATGAGGTTTCTCACATGTAGTGTAAAGGTTCTTTCATGGCTCTATAGAAGTTGTAGTACACTTCATATACCTTGCACATACTCTAGTGGTACCATTTGCAGAAGCCACCTTTTGAATTTTTCGTTATTTGGAATAGCCAATGATCAATGCAATGTCTTTAGTGGTCTCATTGCTATTTGATAGCTTGTGGTACCTCAATTGATAGTCAAAGTTGCTATCACTGCATTCGTAGTCCTCTATACCCACTAACAATTGTACTTGTTTGCTATTATGTACTCAACATTTGAAAGAGAACATTCCTAGGACATTTGACAAAGTTTGAGCATGTGGCAGCTATAGGCTTGGGCACTACCATAGACACGTCCCCACGATAGACACTTTTCACCATGTCATTGGCACATGGGACCTTGACCACAACTACTTGTTTACTTGGCTACCACATTAGCAACACATTAACTTGGCATGTGGAAGCCCCACCTCACTTGTTTGTTTCGTACATACTACTGACGTCATTGCTTGTACATGTTGACGTCACTTGTCACTCCGCATGCCACCTCATTTGACCATATAATTTGCATTGTAGACATTATCATTCATACAAATGGCACATTGTTGACATTGGCATCCCCTTGGATTTGTAGGGGGATCCTTCTTTGTTAGCATTTTCATTTTGGCTCCTGAAACTCAAATAGCTATATCTTAGTCATTCGGAGGGCCATTCAGATGCAATTTCTTTTGTTTTGGCTACCTACTTATGCTGTTAGTTTTCAAATTTAATTTCTATTGCGATGTTTAAAAGCTTGTAACTTTCTCAAAATAGCTCCTTTTTTAGCCTTGTTTTTTGAAAGCTTATATTTTTTTGAGCTCTATGGTTCTATATTGTTTATTTGGTTCTTGTTTTGCAACATAGTGTACTTTCAACATTATTGGCCATTTTGGGTGTTGAAAAACTTGAATTAGCATTTGTAAAAAAGTGCCAAACATTGCAATTGTAGGGGGGTAACTACAACACTAATAATGGGGGAGTTTCCTTGTGTTCTCTTGTTCTTTTGTATTCTCACACTTTGTTTTTGCACAATGGATCAATTGCTAGTTCTTCTATAAGGGAGCAAGATAAGCTCATCTAGATGAGTAATCGGAAATCATATAAGTCACATTCCTTGATTGCAAACTAGGACATGAAAGAACAAAAAGGGGTGGGACAATAAGGAAAATAGATAAAATAACAAGACTACGAAAGAGAAAAGATTCAGAAACACACTGCTTCAAAAGCATCATTTGATGCCTCCTTTTCGAAAGGTGACAAGCTTAAGAAAGAGAATATCAAGTGTTCTTATTGTAAAAAAGACTTGGTCACAATGAACATGAGTGTTGTATGAAGCAGATTGATCACTTGACACACATTCAATAAAAGAATAACATTAGTATTCTTGAGTTAGTAAAACACAGATCCTCAAAATCAATGGGCAATAGTAAGGGGAAAGGAAAGGGCAAGGCCCTTGTAGCACTTGTAGCTCCACATTTTGCTTGGATACTTGGCTCTAATACACGGATTTTCCACAAGATGACTTAACATCTATAGAGCCACTTTTCATGTTGCACATTTTGATGGGTGATGAAACTCTAGTTAAGGTATGCAGAAGAGGGTTTGTTGACATGGGTGACTAGACATTTCTAGATGTTCTTGGTGTGCTCTCATTGTCTACTAATCTCCTATCAGTCTACTAGATCACTCACATAGGTTCAGGCAACAAGTTAAGTTCACTATTAATACAATGATTATTTGTGAGATGCACAATAGTTCTACAATGGTAGGTGGGAGAGTAGATCACTAGTCTTTATTGTGCAGTCTCTCTCACTTTGTTCTAGATTCTCCTGTGCTTCTCACTCATTTTGTTGAGGTAAGTTGTGGCATGAGCAGTCTAGGCACTTGAATTACCACTATTTTTGGTAGCTCAACCAATAGTGCATAGTTGTAGGGTTGTCTTCTATCCTTGGTAAGCATCTTGAAGAGAAGTTTGATGAAGGCAAAGCATGGAGGGCTACACAAATTATGGAGCTGGTTCATAGTGGTTATTTGATTCATTTTTGCATAACTTTCATTGGGCCAGATACATCTTGACCTTCATTGATGATTTTCAGTTATACATAGGTGTATTCACTTTGGAAAAAGTTTGAGCTTTGAGCTTTTTTAGGACATCAAATCACTTGTGGAGACAATCAAGTAAACTCATTAGTATTCTATGCATTGATATTTGTGGCATGTTAACTATTGTTTTGAGTGGTTTTGTATGTGAGACAAGATTGATTTGCAACATTTAGTTCCATACAATCCTTAGTAGATCGGTGTGGAAGAGCATATGAGTGGATCCTTGAAGGAAGTGGCTAGTTGAATAATTCACTCCAAATCTCGTGCACCATAGTATTGGGCGGAGGCCATTAATTGTGCAAGTTATATTCAAAACCACATTCCTCATCAAGCCTTGAAGGGAGTCACTTCTTTTGAAGCTTGGAGTGGTAAAAAACCCACGGTTGAGTTTTTGGATCTCTAATATGGGCCCACATTCTAGGAAAGAAACACAAAGTTATGGATCCATAAAGCATGCTTTGCATCTTTTTTGGCTATCCAATTGTGGGGCTACCTAATCCTTCCTTTCTCTCTCTACTTTGGGGTGCTTCTCTCTTGTTTCTTGTGTGTAGGGGGTTCTTCTCTTTGGGAGGATTTTCTATGTACATGGGTATCTCGTCAAGACTTATCTCTTCACCCACCTAAGTGTAGGTTGTTTATTTTCCTTAGTTGCATATTATTCTACTTTCCTATTAGTTTATTTAGTTTGCTTAATTGTGAGTGGGTTATTATGAAGGTAGTTGGAGTTACATCTCTCATTGGTCGTATATATCTCCTCTCTTTTCTATGCATGTGTATACTCTTCTAACTTGTTTGAATTCATGTGATTGTGAGCTTTAGGTTAATGCATTATGTGCTGAGCCATGTTCTTGTCTTGCAATCTTGTGTTTGTGTCGCTTTAATCTGCTAGTTTGATTATTGTGTCATTTATGGAATAAAAGTTTTAGTGTCTATTCTACATTAGATTTGGGCTCTTATGTTTTTTGCATATTCTAACACTAAGAAAATAAGAGCTACTTGCACATATGATTGATATTGATGAGTGGCTGTTGTCTAATATTAGTCCATCTATCCATAATAATAGAGTAGCTCGTCCTCAACCAAGTTTGTTTCATTTCCTCCATCAAACTCATTTAAGAATACTATCTATTAAGAATGTTGGTGTATAGTTTATGTTCTCTAAGGGGGGAGAATATGAGGGACCAATATCATTTGTATTTGTACCTTTCAACATTTGTTTGAAGTAGGGAGAACATGCTACATGAAAAGAGATGGCATGGGCAAAGAAAATTTTGGCAACCAAAAAATTTGTTGTTTCTTGTGATTACATGTTGAGCATTTTTGCAACACTAGTAGCCCTTCTCTTTCCCTTGGTGGACTCCTCTCCCCATTGAGTCCCTATATCCATAGTTTGGGTAGTTAGTGACAAAGTCTCTATTGCATTCCCTTATTTCTTGCCTCACCCTCCATTAACAACTTAGATGCCTTGACTTTCTCAACTATGGTTTTTTTTAACAACCTTTTACCCCCTGTCCACCTATGCACAAAAGATGACTATAAGCCTTTATATAGCTGGCCCAATATTTTTTGTTTTACAGTAATCTAACTAAAATTTACTCTCACCTAAATGTTTTTCTTGTCTTCGACTATGATTGTTGCAAATCGCAAAAGGGGTTAAATAGATTAAATGGATTTTTTGCATAAATTTTTAGGAGAGCAAAAGGTCATTCAAATGGGTTATTTCAATCTATAGTACCTATGACACTCCCATACCTAGAAGAATTACCATTACCTCCAGAGCTTCTTTGTTGAGTCTTAACTTTTTCACCTTTGCTACCCTCATTGTTGCTCATATATATTGAAAACACAACTGCGAGTGCAAACAAAAAACCAAAAAAAAACTCCTTCAGTGTTTGAAATTTTGGAAAAAACAAAAAAATTTAGAAGGATTTGTGCGATATTTTGGAAACATAGTTGCAAGTACAAATAAAAATAAAAAACCAAAAAAAAATCCTCTTGAAGTGTTTGAAACTTTGAAAGAAACAAAAAGATTAAGAAGGATTTGCACAAATGAACAATGGATAGTAAAATTATCTCATATGACAGTTTCGATGCTCTGTTACTAATATTCTCCTCTTGTCACTATTGTTCTCTTTCTTTGTCTTCTCACAAAATGCAAAATGGCAAAATGAGGGACCTTTTTTTTTGGTGTTAGTGTGTTTGTTTTAGGTTTAGGGTTGTTGTAAAAGGGTCCTTGTGTGGTCCATCACCCTCCCCCTTTTGTTTTTATTTATTTTTTTGTGTTTTTTAAATAAAAACAAATTGAAACCTCTATCGGTTGGCCCATATTGGACATTTTTTCTTTTTTGTTGGGATGATCCCAAGGATGCTTCCCACCCATCTCTACATCCTTGAAACTTTTGTGGTGTAGGGACAGATGGAAGTTTCAAGGGGATGCATCCTTGTGGAACATAGCTAAAAATCCATATTCATAAATCCACTTAATAATATGATTGAAATTTTTAATTCCAAATTTGATTTTATATGCAAAATATCTTCTCCCAATTCTTCTCAAACTCAAATGAAATTCTTATGAAATTTGAATTCCACTTTCACCACATGTAACTTCATTTACCTTCCAAATGTCATATATAAAAATATGTGGCTCACAACTTTTCTTGCACCCCCTTAGGGTTCTAGCTTCTTCTAGAAGATGCCTTTTTGGATTTATTATGCACACATGAGGTTATTTTTCACTTTATAACTTGGAAAGCGCTTTTTATGACCTCTTGAATATGCAATTTCTCACAAATCCGACCCCAAACTTTTTGGAACACTTTTGGACTTAAATTTAAAAGAATATGAGTAATAATCATTCCAAACACAAAGAACATCTTAGGACATCATATTAAAGTAGTAAGATATCTTAATGAGGAAACTAGTTATTAAAATACAAGAGTAGACATCATAAATATAAAATTAAATGCTATACTCTACTTTTATAGGTTAGGAACAAGGATAACCCAATGTCTTATATGACTTGGTAGTTTAATTAGTTTACACAAAGGTACATTGTATTTAGCTGATGAACAAATCAAAATAATTGAAACATGTTCATACTACTCTCTCCAAATTAACTCCATTGGCTTATTCTTGTTTTTGACACACTCATTGTACATGTCAAACATGTCAAAAACAATAGTTGAGACCATAGTTCGCAGAATCGATGAGTAATCATTGAGTACGCAAATACTTGCGGGTTTACTTGCGAGCCCTAACCCCAGAAAACTCGCCGATTTTTTGCTTAAAAATCGCTGGCAAAAATCGCAAGATAAAAAAGTGCCAGGGATGCGGTTTTGACAGATTTTTTTTCTCGTTAAACCCTTGAAAATTGATTGTTTCTGCACACCATCTGAGGGAGGACGTGATTTTACTTGGCTTTGTAGAGGGACGCGATCTGAGTGAGGGGAAAGGGCACGCGATAGGACGTGAATCGTGATTTGTAGGTTTTCCTTTTTCCAGGTTTATTGTGTATCATTGTCAACAGCATAGTCGATACACACACACACACAAGTATGAAGTTTGTATGTCATTGTGTATCAGTGTATGTATATCAGTATATTAATATATACCTTTTAGTTGAATTTTTTATACACAAGTATGAAGTTTGTACATACACAACTTGTATGTATGTGTGTGGGTATATATGTATGTTTATCAGTATATACAAACACTGACACACATACATATATACAAGTTGTGTATATATAATTCAACTAAAAGTACATTGTACTTTTACTGTATCAGTGTATGTATATTAGTATATATTATACTGATATACATACACTGATACACATACATATATATCCACACACACACACATACAAGTGTATATACAAACTTCATACTTGTGTATATATAATTCAACTAAAAGTGCATTGTACTTTTACTGTTTTAGACTCTACACAACTAAGTCCTAAACAGACAGTTATATAATTTGCAATGGTTTGTAACTTTGTCAGACCCTTATCCTTTGTAGAGTAGGTCATAGATGCATCTGAAAAGTTTAGGAACTGCTTTCATAGCCTCTGTATGGTACCACTAAAATCAACTTCGTAGACAAACTTAAATTGTTCATTTAAAATCTTTTACTTTTACATATATATTGATAAGTGATACAAATATTATACATAATACATATGTATCCACATACATACATACAACTCATAAGTTGTGTATATATAAACTTCATACTAGTGTTACTGTATATATAAAATTCAACTGAAAGTACTTTTACTTCTTTATACAGGCCAGTCATCAAATTAAATTAAAAAAACCAAACATATTGAAACAAGAAACTGTGTGTATATTAAACTTTAAAGTACGTTCAAGGAGATGCATATTGCAACTCCAACCTCGAGTATATCTGTTGGTGAGAAGCTCTCACCAACAGATATACTGAGGTTTATCTCAAAAAATACAAGCCATAAAGATATTGTGAAATAGTTGATCATCATATCACGTATGTTGTAGCTTGGATCAAGTGTCATGTGATGGCATGCAAACTTGGCATCCTATATGTGTGGGTGTGTAACTGTATAGATATGAATGCAAATTTGGAATCCTGTGTGTGTAGATATGTATGTATGTGTATACATATGCATGCAAACTTGGCATCTTGTGTGTGTATAGATATCAATGTGTGCAGTGTATGTATAGGTATGTTATGTGTGTGCATGTATAGAATGTGTGACAATGTGTGTATGTATGTGTGTGCGTGTGTACACATGTATACATACATATATTATATATATACACCAGCGTTCCACGGGGACGCGTCCCCCCCAAAGATCTCGTGTTTCCTAGACGTCCCCGTCTTGGAGACTTGGGGACTTGGGGGGGATGTCCCCCCTCCAGCCCACCACCATCCCACCACCAGCATTAACATCTCCAAGACGCCGCTAGGACTTCGAGGACGTCAGGGTGTCCTTAGACAACTCAAGACGTCTAAGGGACTCCTAGTTGTCTCCAAGATGTATAATTCTTATACTTATACATATTTTTATAACTATTTTTTCTAGTACTATATGTATTTCAGCACCCTGCTAACACCCTACCACTGTCCCCCTGCTGTCCCCCCCACCATCCCCAAACTTAGGCCCTTGGCCCCCCCATCCCCGAAACCCATCTCCACGTCCTCGCATCCTCCCATCAGGAAACTCCGTGGAACTATGCATGAAACACATAGTGAATGTGCAATAGACTTGTTGGCAAAGCTAATTGATAAGCAATTGGTCCTATCCTCTCCAAAATTTTGAATGCTCCAACAACCCTCTACCTGCATAGCATCCCAAACAAGAACATAAATTGTTTAGAATATATTCTCAAAATGGAAACATGAAATACATAGTTTATGTGCAATAAATTGGGTGGCAAAGCTAATTGATAGGCAATTGGCTCTATCCTCTAATTAGAACTTTTTTCATAATAGATGTGACTCCTATGCGATTGCACTCTTAAGAAGACTCTATTGCCCACAGAGAAGTGTCAATCCACTCTCTTGGCATCAACATGAATTGTTTTGACGATCACGTGCCTCTAGCAAATGCTAATAGATGCAAACTGCTTGCTGCTCCATAACTTGTAGCCTCTCAAGACCAATAATGCTTTTGTTCTTGATCCTGTCCCAACTCAAAGGAGTCCTACATGGCTGACTGTATAAAGCTTGGAATGTTGCCATACCTAGGGAACTGTGACGTCTATTGTCATACACAAATTCCACAAGGTAGAGACAATCCTCCTATTTCGACCATTGGTCCATCACATACATGTGGAGCATATCTCCAAAACTTGATTCACTCTCTCAGTTTAACCATCAGCTATCTCACAAGGTTCGAATTCAAATTCAAATTCGTGTTTGGCAACAATAAAATTTGGATGAAGTTTGACAAAGAAAAAATTCGGGAAAAAAATTCGTGATTATATTCGTCTTATATAAATTTGATTTAAAAAAATATATAAATAATAAATTCATTAAATTGTCAAAACAATTTAAGATTGCTAAATATGTTGGAAATAAAATTATAATATATATTATAAAATAAAATATATTTGAAATAAAATGATCAAATTTATTATTTATTAAAATAAAATAATATTATATCAAATTTAAAGATTAATATTAATATTTTACATTTATTAAATTAAGATTATTAAAAGTAAAACAATATTATACTAAATTTTGAACACATTATAATAAATTCAAAAAGCATTATAATACAAATGTGTTCAAAATTTTAATTTTAAATTTGTTAATATATAAATAATAAATATTTTAAATTATATATACTAAACAATAAATATATTATAATTTAAATATCACCTTGTTTGTCTTTTATTCTCTGAAGCAACGAGATGATTTACTATGCCTCTCAATACATGAGAGGAGAATGAAAGAGGTCGACGAACTCATCGATCAGCAAAGCGACATCCATCGAAGCATGACTTAAGGAGAAATTTCAATTGCCATGGTAAACATTCATGCAAACGGTGGAAGCATAGACAAGGCATTGTATCTCCAAGTGTACGAATTATGGGGATGTGATATGGTTTGAGGAGGAGATTTGGAAATTTTAAGGCACAAAGCTCCTTGCCTGCAATGTAAAGAAATGCAAAGGATATGACACAGGTTTTGGGTCGTGGAAATTTAGAACACTTTAGAGTAGCTGTGCAAAAAATAGGAGAAGACGCGCCATGTTCTAGGCATTCTCACCTCTTCATGTATCAAACAATCGATAATATTTTAATTAAAGAAACCCTAGCCTTGTTCTATACGAATTTTAGGGCGAATTAGAACGACTTTTTTAGATTTTATTAGGATTCGTCCAATTTCGAACTTCATACATAAAATTCGGCGAATCTTGTGACATAGACCATCAGTATTAGGAGATATGGATGATTAAATTTGAATTGATTGTTTGATGAGTGCTACAAGGATGCCCAAAATAGAGAAGTGAACATTGGATCATGATCTGATATGATGATATGAGTGACTCCATGCAACCAAACATCCTCCATGAAGATTTGTGCTACGTAAGTGTCATTGCATAGTCCTTGTGGGTGAGAAATGGGCAACTTTGGTTAGCTTGTCAATTGTCACTTTGTGGGTGGGAAATGAGCGACTTTGGTTAGCTTGTCAATTGTCACTTTGTGGGTGGGAAATGAGCGACTTTGGTTAGCTTGTTAACTATTACCATGATATCTTCATGACGAAACAATGACATAGGAAAACCGATAATAAAATCCATAGAGATGATGCCCCACTTTGATTGAGGAATATCATGTAGATACAAGAGTCCTATGGGGTCATTGTGCTTGTCCTTCACCATTTGACACTTAAGCATTGAGACATAAGCTTAGTAACATTGCGCCTTAACCTTGTTCAATGGTATAGATGATGAGAATCTACATGGATCTTCTTCACTCTAGGATGAGTTGAGTTAGGTACACGATGTGCCTTGTCAAAATGATTATGTGAAGATCTCTTGAAACATGGACATAAATATGACCAAGATGTTGCAACAAACCATCAAACTAAAATGTAACCCTCAAACTTGCCCTTTAGGGTCCCTTGTGATGCCAACTCATTGCAAATCTCTTGATACCAAGCATCCCCAAGAAGTTGCTCTAGAATATGGCTTTTGAAATTTATACTCAAAGTCACATAGTTGCCAGGAGATTGGTACTGGTACTAGTACAAGAGATTGGTACCGGTGTTGGTACATCTATTTTTGAAAAATAGGAGATGGGGGTACTTGGAGATGCCATTTTTTCAATATAATTTAATAATTTATAAATTTGCTACATTAAAATTGAAAATATCATGACTTTGAACTTTCAAAACAAGAACATTGGTAAAGTTTAAAGTTAAACACACAAATGTCAAAGAGTCAAATGGTTCATACTACATATTTGATATTACACATTGAAATTTAGAAATATTGATTCTTTTTTTTCTTTTCACATGGAAACTTGCCGAAATGTAGGGTTTTTTTTTTTTTTTTAAATGAAAAATTAAGGAGATGCCTTCGACAAGTTTCTGGTACGGGGAGACACATCTCGGTGTCTAAGATGCATCCCAGGGGTCGGAGATGTGTTTCCGTGCAACTATGCAAAGTCATGAGACATAAGCTTAGTAACATTTTACACTTAGGCATTGAGACATAAGCTTAGTAACATTGTGCCTTAACCTTGTTCAATGGTATAGATGATGAGAATTTACATGGATCTTCTTCACTCTAGGATGAGTTGAGTTAGGTACATGATGTGCCTTGTCAAAATGATTATGTGAAGATCTCTTGAAACATGGACATAAATATGACCAAGATGTTGCAACAAACCATCAAACTAAAATGTAACCCTCAAACTTGCCCTTTAGGGTTCCTTGTGATGCCAACTCATTGCAAATCTCTTGATACCAAGCATCCCCAAGAAGTTGCTCTAGAGTATGGCTTTTGAAATCTATACTCAAAGTCACATAGTTGCCAGGAGACTAGGACTGGTACTGGTATGGGAGACTGGTACCGGTGTTGGTATGAGAGATTGGTACTAGTGTTGGTACGTCTATTTTTATAAAATAGGAGACGGGGGGTACTTGGAGATGCAATTTTTTTATATAATTTAATAATTTATAAATTTGCTACATTAAAACTAAAAATATCATGACATTGAACTTTCAAAACAAGAACATTGGTAAAGTTTAAACACACAAATGTCAAAGAGTCAAAGATTTCATACTATATATTTGATATTACACATTGAAATTTAGAAATGTCGATTCATTTTTTTCTTTTCATATGGAAACTTGCTGAAATGTAGGGGTTTATTGTTTTTTTGTTTAATGAAAAATTGAGGAGATGCCTTCGACAAGTTTTCGGTACAGGGAAATGCATCGCGGTATCCAAGATGCATCCCAGGGGTCGAAGACGTGTCTCCATGCAACTATGCAAAGTCATGATCTAGATCTCATGGCCTCTCCTAACCAAGGCATTTGCGACTACATTTTCCTTCCATTTGATGTACACACATAAGAACTCTATCCAACCTCATCAACAAACATTCAGATTCATTTGTATAAATATATACTAAAGATTTTGGTTATCCATATAGGCAACTCAAATCAATGGCCTAGGAGAAAATGCCTCCAATGCACATGTGCATGAACAATAGTTGCAAGATTCAAATTGTGAGTGTGAGTAATTAAGCTCATGGCTCTTGAGCTTCCATGACTCATGTGATTGATCCTGTGGTCATTCTGTGTTAGTTCTGCCCCCATACCTTCCAATGATGCATCTATGCACACAACAAAATTTGTGATCAGATTTGGTACTGCAAGAATGGGTGCATTGCTAAGCCACTCCTTGGGGACCTTTTTCTCTCACACACCTCAGTCCACACAAACTTCTTCCCTTTTTGCTAAAGAAAAGTGATAGGATAGGCCACCCTAAAGAAGTCCATAACAAAGTGGCAATAATAACTTGTTAATCCCATGAAACTTTGGTCCTTCGAAATAGTAGTGGGTGCTGGCCACTCCATTATAGTGCAAATCTTTAATCAGATTAGTGGGTGTTGAAATATCCTCAACGTACTAATAATTGTAAACAAGATTATTTTAATTGCATATATTAAATAATTCACATGAACAATGCCAATCCCATCAGTGACTCCCTTCTATGAATCCTACTTGCTCCTTTGATATAAGGATAGGAAGAAGAATTTTTAACTTGTTGGCAATTGTTTAGGAGATGAGTTTATATATAGTATTGCATAAAGAAATGTGTTTGAAGTATTCCAAATTTAGAACTTTCTTCTTCTTGGAGATTAGAGCAAGGAAGGTAGCATTTAGAGATTTTAAGGGTGATTTAGATTCCTAAAATTCTTGGGCAATTCCCCATAGATAATCCCCCAAGAGATCTCAATTTTTTTGAAAAAAGAAGGCCAAAAAAATGTTGGGAACCAAGGATCAATATCCTACCATGTCAAAGAGGGCTACTTTGACTTCTCTTGTAATATCCTACATGAGCTTGTGATAAGATCCACACATAATAATTGCAATAAGATAATGTAGAATAGATATTATACACGACATGAGATGTTTGTGGGCCAAGATGCTTTAATATTCAATATACGCAAAAATAGAATAAATCCTTGAGGTAGGGTAACACCATATGCTACTTATTATGGATGAAGCCACTCCACACTATATCTCCAAGAGGTCCCAAACACATATCATATTCTTCACATATCCTTACAATGATAGTCACCTCCTTTAAAATAAAAAGCATTTATTTGATTTTGTTACAAAGGTAGTGATTACATGTGAACTTCTTCGCTAGCTAAAATAAAAAGCATTTATTTGATTTTGTTACAAAGGTAGTGATTACATGTGAACTTCTTCGCTAGCTAATTATGTACTTTGTGGGTCCCTCGGTTTATTAACTAATACTTAGGTCAGAAAATCATGGATGAAATGACTACTCATGTTAGTTGGGTACAAAGAGAACTTAATTCATGTTGTCGAAAATCCCACAAAATTGATTGCCATCTCAGCTGAGGCTGGATGGGAAATTGGCATAAAATAATTTTTTGATGAGTGGAAATCCCTTTGGTGCCATCAATGCAACCTGACAATAGTTCCCAGTAAGGGGTGATATGATCTAATGTCCATGACATAATGGTGGATCCGAGGAAGAGACAGAGATCCTGCCATGTTGGCATGAAGAGCACCATTACAGTTTGGGCTTTTTGATTTCAACTGTTCTTCCAAGTGTGATTTTGTGAGGATGATTTTGCAGCTTGGGAGGAGATGTGTCAACTTTCATGTAAGCTCTTTTATCATCCTGTTAGAAGAATTCTATGGTACAAAAGGAGCAAGAATATGTGTTTCAACTAATATGCATATTGTAAGGATGGAGTCCCTTACCAAAGCCATAAACAATTTTCCTATATTTTGATATAGAAGCAAAAGATAAGACAAGGATGAATAGAGGGGGATGTGATCTAAAGGCAAAACTGAATATCTTACTAACTTCTCTCCATTGTCTTCAAACAAGTATAAATACAAATTTTATAAGAAGAAATAAACTGCATGACACAAAAATATGTGATGTATTGATACATGGAAAAATTTGCGAGGCATAAGGTAACATGTTTGAATGGTGGAAAAATATTAAAAATATTAGATTGTATGGGGAAGCATGAGCAATCGATGGTGACATAAATAAGAGTCATAGGCAGCTGGGAGAAAATCCCCTTACAAGCTGTCAGCTGGAATAATGGCAATTACTTAAACAAGAGGAAGAAGTTCGAGAAGGCAGTCAGAAAATCATTGGCCGCGAGACACTTTTGACCCTACTTACAAATTATGAAACAAAAATCCCCATGATAAATTGTAATGGCTCATAGAAAACAGTAGTAAATCTCAAGCTTTTTCGATTTTTTTCTGTGTTTTCTGTAAAATAAAAGCTTCATTAGGATAAAATAAACTCAACCATTTCTTATAGTTATTGAAAAATTGTGAGTGAAGAGACTAATCTCGACTTGTCTTTTATAATAAGAAGTAAAAATTTTCAGAAAATTGCCTATTACCAAATTCACACATACCAGGAATGTGTATCATTGTGGAACCTATGACCTGCATGTATGATGGATATACTGTGGAAATAAAAGCACCACAACAGGTGAGAAAATGTAAAAAGAGAACATTCAGTGGGAAATCTAAAACTGTGCAAGGCACTTCAAGCATGCTGGTAAAAGGCTCTTTCGTTCGGTGCATCTTCAATACTTTACAAAACATATTGAGAATAATGTAATATCCTTCTATAAGCCTCTCTAGGGTCTTATTGGAGTCATTGTAATGGCACAAACTCTAAACAACTTCCAGAACCATAAAAATCTCCTTCTCTCTTTTTCCAAACAAAATGTCTAGAATAAGAGGCAAATTGTGTGTCCACAATAAAATGCATGGAAAAATGAACTATGGGATTCCCTTCAAAAATTGTGATCTAATAATATTAGAAAACTGAAATTTTATCAGAAAATCGCTGAACATATTAAAATATCCTGCTTTATTATGAATTAATTGTACTTACTTGAATTGTTGATTTTTTCCGTAGATTAGGTAAGTGTAAAGCAAATGCAAGATTCATAAAGCAGGTAATTGGTAGAAATAGTTTAACTCCTTAAGCAAAACATACTTGTTTCTTTCTGAAAAATGTTTATCAGCTTTTTGCTTTGGGTTCAACAAAGATCTTTTTGTGTGGTAGAAAGCAAAATGCATTTTCAAAATATATCTGCAAAGATGATCACTTATATTGTTTAACTGTTTGGATAGCCCATATGAAGGGGAATGGAATGCAATTTCATAATCATAAATCATTGTCATCTTGTATCTTTTGTCTACTTCTTTTAACTATATTGTCATCTATATGCCTTTTTTTTCTTTGCTATTCAGAAGAAACATAAGATTCATCATGTACGTTATGAGGAGCGTATGAAATCAAAGAGTGAAGAGCTTGCAGGGCAGTTGGCTATCCAAACATCTGTGCCAGTATTTGATTTCCCTCTGCAGCCATTTTCTCCTTCATCTTCTTTTGCTTCATTTTTGCCCGGGGTTCATCCAATATGTGGCATGGTTGCTTCTATTCAAACAGGCGAGGGCATTACACAAAATTCTGATAGTCTGCTGAGCATTTGCAATGATGCAAGTTGTAAAGTTGATCTCAAAGTGCATTTCCCAAGGAAGAGAGTTCGTATAGGATCAGAATTTCAGGCCAAAGTACCTGTTTGGAATGGCCCACTAAAGAAGTCACCGAAACAGATAGGGGATGAAGATTTTAGTTTCAATCACTACATGGATGATTCTAGGTGGCTCCTTAAACCAATTTGGCCCATGGAAAACTGTGAGGTGGTGGTTAACAAGGAGAGAATTGGAAAAGGGAGGTCTGATGGCTGCTTTTGTGCTTTACAAGGCTCTATAGAATGTGTAAAGTTGCATGTCAAAGATGAAAGAGAGATACTCAAGAAAGAACTTGGTGTTGCTTTTTCGGATTGGAGATTCGAGGATATGGGTGATACTGTTTCAGAAAAGTGGAGTGAAGAAGAGAAGCAAAAGTTTGCGGCTTTGGTGAGATTAAATCCTGCTTCTCTGGAGAAGAATTTCTGGAACTACCTTCCAACATGCTTACCTGCCAAAAAGATTGAAGACCTGGTTAGCTATTATTTTAATGTTTTTGTTTTAACACGTAGAGGCACACAGAACAGGGCTGAACCTTATAATATAGATAGTGATGATGACGAATCTGAGGTAGCCACTGCTGAGAATGGAAATGTAAAAACACTGAAACATATAGGAAGCATAAATAAAGTTGCCATACTTAATTTTGATAATTCAGAAAAAAAATCTGGTAGACAGGCTTGTTGCATGAGCAATGCCAATTTTAGTTTGAAAAGATTGTCAACATGTGGGGAAGGCACTATAATGCTACCTCATTTAGAAGATGATAATTCCATTAATGTTCAGAAGCAGCACGGAATGGTGCCCCTGAACTACAATATGGAATACCTACAGACATTGCAGGAAAATGATTTTCAGGGTGTTGTTACTGTAGAGAAGCTTTAACTAGATTGCTATATAAGGTTATTATATTCAGCATAAATTGCTTAATAGGTAAATTCAGTGGAACTATGAAGGAGATAGTGGCACTAAAGTTAATGGGTCTAGCCCCCTGGGTTTTTGTCATTTGAAGCCAAAAAGGATCTTGTATACATTATTTGGGAATATGCAGAAGATTGATGATTTGACAGTGATGGGCTGACTAAGTTATGCTTTTGGTGAAGCAACTCTTGATTAAATGCTTTCCATAAAATGCTTTCAGCCAGCCCATTTTGGAAATCTCCTTGAGATGACAGGTGGTATCTCAAAGCCACTCGCCAAAAGAAATTACTTACTGGTGTTTTCACATTTCATGGGGATGATAATTGGAATGGATCATATTTTAAAGCTTCTCGAATTTCTCATGATTCTCAGGTCAGAAACCATTTTTCATCAAGATATTTAAGCTATATCTGCAAAAAACGTTGACCATGAGATCTATAATTTGAAAACATCGAAAGATTTTATTCTCTTTGAGAAGCATCGAGAATTGCTTTCTCATCTACTCAAGAAAATATAGTGTATTTATATGGATAAAATGATGCTTCCAAAAGTGCAATTGAAACCGATTCCTAATGTATATCTAAAATTCTAATCTTTCATTTCTTGCAGTGGGCTTACTTTGCATTGAGCAGAATCGATGACATGTGAGATGCTAACGGACAATGATGACAGCCATATGATCAGATGTTTCATTCCATGCGTTTGGATACTATTCCTACATTAATATGTTTAGTTACAACCAAAGTTCTGGTGCATATCCATATTTATTTATTATTTTACCGTTTTGCTTTCGTTAGCATTAGTGTTGCATCATACATTTGATTCTTTTTAGAAGGTTGTACCTCCTGAAGGGTCAATTGCTATATTATATTTATCCATTGACTTTTTGTCGTGGTTGCAGTCAATGGCTGTCCATTAGTGAGGAACAGGTTACCTCCCAATTCATTATATTTGTTCCAAGTTGAATAGTTAATCAATCAACTCTACACAAAATATCTAAGATCAATGGACTAGGTGATCACTAAAAAGCAACATCTCTCTCTTTTCTCTCTCTACAAATCCATTTAACCAAACTCTTGACACTATTAAAAGATTCAAGGGATTCATGAATAATGGGAAGTAAGATAATGTACCGGGGAACGTCACCACATTGATGATGCAAATAAGTGTCTTGCACTACCTCTAGCTTGATGTTATATGATTAAATCATGTAATCAGAGCTACTATTACCATATGGTCAGAAGCAAACTCATTTATAATGTCTATGATGTAGGAGTGTCCCTGATCTATAGACAATCTTGTATCAACCAAAAATGGTTAATTTTTCTGTTTTACTTTTTCTTTTGTAGATTCGTTTGTGCAATTAAAGTTCATGTTTGCTCTTTCTCTTGTACGTTCCTAAAGGCCTGGAGATGCTATTACATTAATGTGAAGGGGTTTGGCTGTGGCAGTAGGTTGTAATTGACACCAACACTCAATGTGTTTAGAAGATTTGTGTTCTGTTTTCATACACCTTGGGCACATACACCTTGAGCAAATAAGCTTGGGAGAGACTCAAGTTTTGCTTTGAATGAAGATTTATATAAATATGCATCTTAGAATGCATTGTAAATTATTTCTCAAACCTCAAAGTTTTGCAAGTTTTGCAAGTTTTGCAAATTGTAAGAGATTATTCTAATTTATACTTATTCAACCTTAGGTGTTGTATGACAAGAATTTTGGTAATCAATCAAACACTTTTTTTTTCAATCGAAATCTCAATGTCACTCTATTTAATTCATGTGGTGGTTGTGCTGCTCGGTTTGACAATCCTTAGTTCAGTTCTCATTCCTTAGATCTGCATCAAATGGTATTAGAACAAGGGTTGTTCCTTTCAAGTATAAAGTCTAGAAAAGATTTGTGAGAATTCGTGAACCTTGATCTATATGTGGTGTGGCCCATAGTCACATTTAGGATCGTTTGACTTATAATTGATAATGTATCTTAGAAGAGTTGTTGCATGCGTACCGTGTATACACACTGATAAAAATACTCAGTTCTAGTTCTAGTATTTTTTCATTCTCTAAACCCTTGTTTCTATTTTTCTTTTGCATGCATACACCACATCAAGATCCTCATCTAGAGCATTGTTCCCTACACTTGGGATGCAAATAATTAGTATTGGAGCAATTCATCTTGCATGTCATATTCAACACAATTAGAGTATCTAAAGCTTGGTTTAAAGATACATCAGATTATCTCAAGTTGTTTAAAGCAATTTTTGCTGGATTTTGACATGGCAATACAATCTATGTGATGATCAAGGATGAATCACAAGGGATCTTTGAGAACAATAGATATTTTTGTTCAACCATTTGTCAAATTCCTCAAATGAGTGGTTCCATTGACTCTACCATTAGGTAAAGCTTATAGTGGCCAAGTTCCCCTAGGTTTCAAGTGAATTTAGACATTCTAGTTTATGAGGGAAAAATATGCAAATGTAGTAGACAACTAACAAGATCGCTTAATCACATCTCCCTTAACTTTTGTGATGAGGAAAAGATCAGCATTGCACTTTTGAAAGTCTTTTCAGTTATCAAAAAGTGTTTGCAAGCCCATGCTCTATGGGAGGACCTCCTAGAAAGACGATACAAGCCATGCTAGGAAAACTTCCTAGAAGCCTTCAATGATGAATACTATCCTAATATGTCTATAATGACCACTATATTAAGTGGTAAGGATGTGGCCAATCAGTTCATGCCTACACTGATCCTTCCATGACCTTCAAGCAAAGTTGGGCATTTTCAAGTTAGAACAATGTAATGTCCCCTTTTGGGATATTCCTAAATTTAGGGTTGCAAAACAATAATAATCATTAAAAATTGATATTAGTAATAACAAGTATCAACTTGATGACAACATTCAAATTAATACATGAAATATTATAATATTGAGAGCAATACACCATAGCTAAAACATCATAATAGTTAGATCTATAGTTCATAGCATCATTAACATTTGAATTCAAAATATCTTAACATCTTTAATGGTTATTCCAAGGCATATTCCTATAGCCAATCATATGAGGAATTCACTTGAAATGTTTGTAAACTACAATCTCAATTATAATTGTCTTTGTATTGTGAGAGCATGGGTGGATCCTCGTCCATCTATTTCGAGGTGGCGTACTTGAGAAGACCCTCAAGCCTAGGAGCACTCACCCACCTAGCCCAAGAACATGGCAGGATATTAAGTCCATTCCATCCCTCAGTACCCTTTGGAGGCGCTCCATCCTCCTTGATCAAGCCTAGGAACACACATTCGCCTCCCAACCCATGAGCGCTCCATCTCGGGGTGGTGTGCTTGATAAGATGCATGAAGGTTGCCTTCCTCAACAAGCCCAGGAGCACTCATACTCTTCCCAACCCATGAGCGGTCCATCTCGGGGTGGCGTGCTTGATGAAGGTCGGTACTCCATCTCTCGTGAACTATATATATATATATACAGTTCCCAATAATATTTTTGCTGAAACAGTATTGATTTCCAATAGATATCTTATATTTCAATTTCTTATTTTCCTTTTTTCCAATCACATCTACTTTATGTCCTCCAATAAAATGTCCTCTCTTTAATATATATATATATATATTCAAACTTCCGAATAATAGTCTTGCTGAAACAATATTTATTTCCAATAGACATCTTATATTC
Organism: Sequoiadendron giganteum; assembly: GCA_007115665.2. Taxonomy (NCBI): domain Eukaryota; kingdom Viridiplantae; phylum Streptophyta; class Pinopsida; order Cupressales; family Cupressaceae; genus Sequoiadendron; species Sequoiadendron giganteum. The sequence goes on from CM021105.1 coordinate 559,587,576, forward strand.
CAATTTCTTATTTTCCAATCACATCCACTTTATGTCCTCCAATAAAATGTCATCTCTTTAATATCTTTCCCTCGAGGGGAGAGGTCACATCCTTTCATGAATTATATCACTTGCAAAGAGATATGTCTTTCCTTAATGAAGCATTGTCTTTTTTCTTTTAATTAATTAATTTTATTTTTTCCTTGTTGCGATTCTTTCAAACTCGATCATTAATAAGAGGCTATAGCTGTGATTCTTTCAAACTTGATCAATCATTCATAATAGGCTATAGCTGTGATTCTTTTTGTGGTGAGGACATGACAAACAAGAGTCCTTGAGCACCATGGTGGCTTGTGTCCATTCTTTTAGTTCAAAAGTTGTCCAAGGTCAAGATAGTGGGAGAAACCTATTGCTATGCAACCATCATTGAGGAGTCAAAATTGAATGACAAAAGGGATAAATCTCTTGCACTAAAGAAGACTTCTTCAAACAAGAACAAAGAATCTAAGAAAGTTAAATGTTGGGACAAACAAAAAACCAACCACCACCCTAGCCTAGACTTGTTTGTGTGCATATAAGCAAAGGGTTATATATATATATATATATCAAACTTAATTCCCAATAATATTTTTGCTGAAACAATATTTATTTCCAATAGAGATACCTTATATTTCAATTTTTTATTTTCCTTTATTTTCCAATCACATCCACTTCATGTCCTTGAATAAAATGTCCTCTCTTTAATATCTTTCCCTTGAGGGGGAGATCACATCCTTTCATCAATTATATCCCTTGCAAAGAGACATGTCTTTCCTTAATGAAGCATTGCCTTTTTTCTTTTAATTAATGAATTTTATTTTTTCCTTGTTGCAATTCTTTCAAACTCGATCATTAATAATAGGCTATAGCTGTGATTCTTTCAAACTCAATCGATCATTAATAATAGTCTATAGCTGTGATTCTTTTTGTGGCGGGGGCATGGCAAACAAGAGTCCTTGAGCACCATATTGGCTTGTGTCCATTCTTTTAGTTCAAAAGTTGTCCAAGGTCAAGATAGTGGGAGAAACCTATTGCTATGCAACCATCATTGAGGAGTCAAAATTGAATGACAAAAGGGACAAATCTCTTGCATTAAAGAAGACTTCTTCAATCGAGAACAAAGTTTCTAAGAAAGTTAAATGTTGGGACAAACAAGAAACCAACCACCACCCTAGCCTAGATTTGTTTATGTGCATATAAGCAAAGGGTTCACATGAGTAAGAAGTGGAAAATAGGGGCATTGAAGCTACTTGTCTTAATACAACAACTGCTCTAGATGCAAAAGCAAGACCCCAATTCCATTTGTAGAAATGGGTGCAAAGGTGACCATTAGGTTCTCTAGTCAATGGTAGCAATATGAAGAATATTATCTTCAAATCCACCATCAAATAATTGAGTTTTGCCAATCTTGCCTCATCTATAACCTTATAATTTAAGGTGGATTAGTTCTTGTAGCATTAGGGGTATACATATTTGCATCAATGTCATATGTTATTCATCCTCTTCAAAAGGAGCTAGTTTGTAATATGTTGCCAATTGAATCTAGTGATATAATTCTTGGGCATCCCTATATGCATCATTAGCAAGGTGTGCACATAACCAATTCTTTGGAGCATCACCATATCACTAGGTTGTATCAGATCAAATTCCTAAAGTGATTACATGCTCTAAACAGGCCACACAAACTCTCAATCATATAGCACAAATGTCTCTTAGCACAATTGGAATAATTACTCTTTAAAAGGCACAAATGGTCCACATGCTACCTCACTACTTGTGCACTAGCCTTTAGTCACTTACGCAACAATAGAGAGCCTTACACATAGCTCCTTGCATCATGCACTTGTATGGCACCAAGAACCATTTTGCACTACACACAAATCTTCACTTGAAAAATTGTGTAGTGTTTTATTTTTCATAAGTAGGTTTTTAGTGCAATTACAAGAGTAGTTTTGTGACAAGGCACCTTTTAGCACAACGTGTAACCATAACTCTGGAAGCTTAAAAGATAAATGGGAGTTTAGTCGTTGCAACTATTCAAATCTCATAACAAACCTCTCACCTTTTGGGCCTTGTAATCTATAAATTTGTAGCATTAGTTAGCAAGTAGACATGAGGAGAAAAACACATCCATACATATCCCTTGAGTATGCCATTTACAAAACACATATTAGTAAAAACATTATACAGTTTTCATATTCTTTGTCTATGTTATTGTCTGCATTTTGCTTTTATATGCATACAACACATCTAGATCCCCATCTAAAGCATTGTCCTTTTGACCATTGGGATCTAGATCATTTGAATCAACTTTTAATGTCATAGAGGAAGATGTGGTACAATGGGAGGAGCTGACACAAGAATTTGCAAACAAAAAAAGGGAATACTAAAGGTAGAACTCCCCTAGAAGCAATTCGATTGTGTTTAGAAAGTTAGTGATGCATGATGCTATAGCAAATGAGTGACATTAAGGATATATCTAGGAGGAGCCAATATGAAGAAAATGAGAAAATGAAGGAATTGTTTGAGAACAAGAAGATTTTCTCTCTCTAGGTGCTACCCTATATGCTATGAAGTATTGCTCAAAAGAGAAAATTAATGTTGTGGGGTTTAGAACAACCTTTGGAAGATTTTAGGAAAATGGAAAATTGTGCAAGAGAGTTCATTGAAATTTGCCTTATGGAGAGCTTAACAATGAAGGACATGGTATTGAGTTGAGATGGCCAAGTATTTTTGAGTGGAAGCAACATGGGAACATCTCATTAGTAGGAGGATACTTGGAAAAGAAGATGATTTAGATGTTGCAAGAAGGGCGAAAAGAGTAGGTTCTTTGTTGAGCATGTTGGAGCTAGCATGGTACATGAAAATGCACAAGAACATTATCTAGGAGAGGCACCAAGCACAAGAAGTAGAGTTGCAATAGGGCAAGCTATTGGTGGGAGGGAGCTTGAGTGGAGGTGGATTGTGCATGATAGAATGATGCTTATCAAAAGGAAGAAAATAAATTGAAGAAGAATCATAGATAGTTTGTTGTAGCAATGGAACACTCTCCTACTACAGTGATTGCAAATGAAATCTAAACAGTTGAAGTCACAAAGAAGCCACATAGGTGAGAAGGATAGAGGGGGAGTACATGTTAGTGTAACATCCCTCATTCTTAGTTTCATAATGATTCTATGATATTCCAATTCTATGATAAAATTGTAAGTGTTCCATTGATTTATGTTGGATACAAAGCATCGATTTAGCATAGTGTACAATGTGACATTATATTTGCATGGTTAATTGATTAAAGGTAATTATATTTTTACTCAACTATGTTACTAAGGTATATGTGGGAAGATTATGTTATGCAACGAGAACATACATCAAGGAAGAACTAGCTCCTCATGTTGAAGTGTCATGAAATAATTTAATTGTGGGAAACAATTAATTAATTAATATTAGAATAATTTATTTAAGGTAATTATATTTTTACTCAACTATGTTACTAAGGTATAAGTGAGAAGATTATATTATGCAACGAGAGAATATATCAAGGAAGAACTAGATCCTCATGTTGAAGTGTCATGGAATAATTAAGTGCGGGAAACAATTAATTAATTAATATTAGAATAATTTATTTAAGGTAATTATATTTTTACTCAACTATGTTACTAAGGTATATGTGGGAAGATTATGTTATGCAATAAGAACATACATCAAGGAAGAATTAGGTCCTCATGTTGAAGTGTCGGAATAATTTAAGTGTGGGAAACAATTAATTAATTAATATTAGAATAATTTGTTTAATTTTAAAAATAAATAAATTATTAGCGTAGTGCATAATATTATTTATTTATTGTCGTAATTAATTTCTTTTGGGAAAATAAATGTTTAATGGTCTAAGTTTGTAAATTTATTACTTATTGAACGTGCATGTTTGTTTTAAGAATATAGAAAATAAATTATCTTATTTGTGAATTAGAAAGGATAATTTCTTGTTCTTTCCATCAAGGTTCAAACCCCACTAGGGTGTAATTGTTGAATACTTACATTGGGGATGAGGTCCCCCGTTTGTGACCTCACTAGTTCATAGCTCCGGATTAAAAACGTTTACCCCCTAAAATAAAATATATAAAAAAGATAATTTCCTCATATTAGTTCAAAAGTAAATTGTTTATTATGAATAATTGAAAAAAATATATTATTATTTATTTATGAAAGAAAAACTATTTTAATATTATCTTCATTTTTTATGAATTTAATATAATATCTTATTTTACATTTTAAGTTTTGGGAAGCGAAAAATAAGATTTTTTAAAAAGGAAAAAATGTTTTTGCCTTGGTGATCTCATAAATGGGGAATCTCATTCCCAACATAAACACCCCTTTGAACATTCATGGCAAGAACAATACCACATTTAAACTATCACACTATGCCAATATTGGCTAAGCAAAAAAGAAGATTTATTAAAAAGAAAAGAATTAGTGTTATTTTTCATTCTTCTTCTCTTTCTTTTGGGTTTATCAATTTTTATCATGCAATTTAAAGAAAGAAGAAAGTTTGAAGCTTGAAGATTTTTGGAAGTTCTTTTTTGAAAAAAATATGATTTTTTTTTTTGTGGTTAATGAATTGTTTTGATTCATCTCCATTTGTTTTCCAAATTGGTACAAGGTTGAGGTAACATTCTATTCATGAAATGCTTTCAAAAAATATTTATTTTGGATTAATAATGACAATAGGTTGTTTGTGAAAAAAGTTATGCTAGTTGATTGTTTGTTCAAGAAAAAAATTATGGATAATTTGTAAATATATTTCTTTAAGTTATGTATATAAATTAGAGAAAGATGAAGTGATTGAATTATATTAGAAACTATATAAAAATTAATAAGTAGTTCCGATAAGTTGATAAATTTGATTTTAATTTTGGAAGGGTTGAAAAACATAGTTCTTGTGTAGAAAGAATTATATTAGAGAACTTGTAATAGGTTCTTTTTTTAATCATGCCCGTATTAATGATTTGAAATTGGTATGAGTGGTTCTACATGTTTAGGATTCTCTTTCAATGGTTTATGGATTAGATCGTGTGAGCTTTTTTTTGCATCACAGAGTGTGATCCGAAACGTTGATGCAAAAGAAAATTCACACGATCTAATCCATAAATCATTGAAAGAGAACAAGATGGATTGTGGAAACTTGATATCATTAAATGTTTAGGATTGTACCTAGAGGTTGATTTGTATATTTAAACAATTAGATCATGTTAAGTTTAAAGTTGATGATTCTAAATTGTGAATTAGTTCTACTAAAAAAGTATCAACCTGACTTAATTTAGTCATATGTTATAAATGGTGATTTTTGTTTTTCTTATTTTTGTATGTGGTATAAAACTATTGAATAAAAGTTTCCACCAAGATTTATGCGTTTATCCTTTAAGTTGTCTTTGGTGATTAAAACAAGTTGACTATTTTTGTTTTACAAAACTAGTTAAATTGATATGAGAAAAATCAGTTTATTACGTTTCATATAACATTAAATTTGTGAACTATTTTCTTTTAAATTTTTAAAAAGATGCATATACATGTTATTTAAATCTTCAAGAAAAATAGACACATCTGTTGGAGTTGATAGTTGAACCCCACAGTTCCTAGAAATCACTTGCAACTAAAATACCTATCACATACAAGAGATCAAAGCAATTGATTTTCTATGCAACCAAGAGAGAAAATATTGATCCATAAAAACATCTGATATGCTTTTTGTATTGAATAATGAATACCTAAATAATAATTACAGGATCAATCCTTATAAATGAAAAACAAACCTTAGATGAGGATTTGATTAGATTGTGACAAGTGTCTTAATTTCATGCAATGTGACAACTTGAACTATATTTAGTCCAATCTAATAATAAAAAACACTCCTAAATTTAGCTTAAGTAATTAAAGTAATAAGAGATCTAATAATTAATTAATATTTAGTCAATTATCAAATGGTCCTAATTTCTCCAACACCCCTTCTTAAGATCAACTTAGGAAGAAACTAAAAAACTTTGATGAAGAATGCAATGATGGATGCATGGGTGGATCTTGGCTACAAGGCTTGATGAGGTACCCATGTACAAACAAATTAATCTCTCATAACCAAAGAAAAGGAGAAAACCACATGCGAAAAACTACTCTCCAAAAGAGAGAAAATGAAATGACTGCACTAATGAAAGAAGGATAGGACTCAATGTGACCCCCAATATTGCTTATGTCACACAAGTACAATAGATGTCCCCAATAGGAGGGATAAAATGAGGATATGAATCTCCCCATAAAGAAGTAGCTCCTGTTTCAATGATGAACACCTAAAGACAAAATATGATCCACTACCTATAAACAACATTTCTCCCCTTAGGAAGAAATAGATCCATTGGTGATTGAAGAAGCCAATCCAAAAATATGGATGAATCAAGAATCCAAATCTAAATGATGTGTACCTCTAAAAAGTGTTCAATTGTCCATATGTTGAAAAGAGATGATATCAATCCAAGATCTTGTGAAGACCGATGTAGAACAAGTTGCAAAGGCGATAAAGATGGTGGGACAACAACACCGATGAGTTCATACAAATAAGGAAAAATATAAAGTCATCTGAGATGTGTCATGATGTCACTTCATCGACTCATAGTTATCCTTTGCCAAAATGATCACATAAGGATAGACAAAAAAACCCATGATACTTTCTCAAATGATAAAATCAAAGATTAACAACCTCAGTGCATATAAACCAGGTCAAATGGAGTAATCTCATGCAAACAAATATTTCTAGGTGCCAAGACATCCAAGTAATTGATAGAAATGTGAAATCACAAAAAAATGAATAAAATGTACATGGGGAATATTTTGGAAAAAGTGCATGAATGATTCTGAAGAGTTTTGAAATAGCTTTTCAACGCTATTGAAATCATGAAAATTGGATACAGGAGAAAAGTTATGAGCTCGGAAGCAGAAAATGAAAATCTAACTTTAAATAAGAATAAAATAAACTAACAAAATCCAATAATGAGACCTGCACCACTGTAAAGTGCTTATAACCAACTTTCCGATGATATCTTGTTTGCTTGATTTTGAAATCATATGCCCGTTATGACGAAAAGATAAAATCATTTCTTTAGACTAAATGGGGGCTAGAAGGGGGGCAAATAAGGGTTTACGATTAATTGTGCAGCTGACATTAGTGTGATGTCATGTTGACATCAATGAATATTCCTTTTCCTTGGAAAAACGTCGGACGCTTGAAAAGAATTCCATTGAAATATTCGCTAGATTGTCAGCTTCTTGTTGATGTAGTGGTATATTATGTTCCCTTCTTGAAATATTTTGCCTTGTTTTGTGTGTCGTCATTGGATAAATTAGGTGGTCAAGAATGTTGAGTTTCAGGAATGTTACCAAGATGTGACGATTGTCATCAAACAACAAGGGTTTGTCACCAACACTGTGACTTGCCGGTTGCGGGTAGGTGATGGGAACCTCTAAGGTACCTTGCCACCCAACAAGTCTGTGCAGGGGTAAGACCCCCTGCCAAACTTTAATATGTTTTTTTTGATTTTTTTTTTTCAAATTTTTAAACCAACAAAAATTTAAATGCTTATTTTTTTGAAACCAATACTTGTACTATGCAACGACTTGCATAGGTAAAAAATGTGGATGTACAATTTTTTCCTTGAGATTTGTGTAAGCTAATTTTTTACTTTTTCCAATTGCTCGGATTTGAGAAAATTGATAGGCGTTCTTAGGGTTCTTGACTGTTATGGACTCAACGGTGATACCCATTTCACCTCAAGATGAGCCAATTTTTTCCTTAAGGTTAGATCTCTTAGAATTTGGACAAGAAGCCACATATCTAGTGCTCTAATACCATGTTGGAGTTGATAGTTGAACCCCACCACTCCTAGAAATCACCTGCAACTAAAACACCTATCATATACAAGAGATCAAAGAAACTAATTTTCTATGCAACCAAGAGAGAAAATATTGATCCATAAAAGTATTTGATATGCCTTATGTATTGAATAATGAATACCTAGATAATAATTACAATGAAGGATTGATCCTTATAAAAGGAAAAAAACAAATCCTAGATGACGTTTTGATTAGATTGTGACAAGTGTTTTAATCTCATGCAATGACACAACTTGACTTATATTTAGCCCAATCTAATAATAAAAAACACCAAGTTTAGCTTAAGTAATTTAAGTAACAAGGGACCTCATAATTAATTAATGATTGATAAATTATCAAGTGATGTCCTAATTACTCCAACAATACCTAGATTGTAAATTATGAGATATTAATAATTTTGTGATTGTCTATCTATGTTGACAATATAAGAATTGAGTCTTATTATTTATTCTATTTATTTGTATGGTATATGTTATATCATGATTGATTATATGTAGTTTGATTAGAATTCCAAGTTTTAAAATCCTAAGAAGAATATAATGTGACATGCTAGTGTTTTGAAGGTGAACTATAGTCTTACCTTCTAGAGGTTTTGAGAATTGTATATATGATATGTAATTGTTTGTATGACTACATGTTGATTATATAAATGGTTTATGGTCAATAGATTATATTGGATAATATTTTTTGACTTTTTACACTCATGTAACTCAAACTTAATTTGGTGTTGTTTTATCTCTTTGTGAAGCTAAATCTATTGATTTGTGACAACTTTTGTGTCATGATTGATTTATGTTGATTTGCGACATCTTCCATGTGATGATTGATATGTGATATCTTTCATGTCATGATTTATGTGTGACATCTATTATGTCATAGTTTATTATATTTATATATGAAATCCTTTGTTTCCTACTTGTGAAATTAGGCTTCTATATGAAAGGATGGGGTGTATGAAAGATTTATATCATGGGTTCCATTTGAAAGAACAAAATGTGATTTTTTCTTATGGTTTATGATAGTTAATATCTTGTTTTCTTTATTTGGGTCTCAATACCTTGAAGCATTGTTCCCTATAAGAATTTGGCTGAGATCCAACCTTTCTCATCTTGATATTAGCACCACATCCCCTATAGGATTTAGTGCTCTCATTGGCAAATGGTCCACATGCAATTTATGTTCTAATTGTTTTGTACAACTAGAGCTAGGAGATTTGAGTTAAGTCATGTGACCCATTGTACTAGCATATGTGTTACTTTTACTTTGTGGTAGGGGTGCTATGTGATTGGTACCTATAGTTAACCTTCTTGTCTTATGTTAGGTAGTGATACTTGGGTATACTACACAATTTAGAGATGCCCTTTGGATGGTTTTGGGGATCAAGTGTTTTTGTCATATTTGTGGATTCCATGTGTAGTTTTACTTATATTTCATTGTTATTGTGTTCCTATATTTGTGAGGTTCTTGCATTCTATGTTTATTCTATGTTCTTGCTCTATGCATGTTTGCTTTTGTGTATTCTTGCATAATTGAATTGTTGATATTCATATGTTTGGATACTTGTGTTGTGCAAATGTTAAGATGCATGTAGTCCTACCTTGAACATATCGAAGGCATATATCATCACATGAAGAGATATTTTGTAGTATGAGATGTGAGTAACAATTGATGTGGATGTTGTATGTGGTCTTGGATGTGTTATACTAAGTAAAACCCTATAAGGTTGAAAATACTCGTGGTTTTTGTTGATGGTCATATTTTAGCTTGTTCATGTCCTTGTATTCATATGGGTATTAAATGTTGGAAATAATGTGATGAATATTGATATTCTTAAAATGATTGTTTTGCATGTGCCTGTTATTGACAATGTGCATTGTGAAATATATTTCATGTATTGAAATGTCTTGGATCTATGATTTCATATATATAATATGTGTTAATGAATGAATGAACTAAGAAATATAATCATTAATATTGTATTGTATCACATATTTGGATTGTGGATGGTGGTTCTTCACCTTAATTGATGGACGAGAAGGAAAGGGACATCTTTATGGTGAGTTTGAATCCCTCACCAATCAACAACAAGAGTATGATATCTTAGAGGATTAGCTTGTAGAGTTGAAATTAGACATCTATAAATATGATTTATGGTGTACATTATTTTTAGACTACTTGTTATGTGTGTAGTTGGTTTCATGATGTATTATAATCTTATCATGGATGAAGGTTATAATTTTACCTCTTATATATTAGTTATAGAATGATGTTATCTTCATTATTAAGTATTAGACATGTATCTATGAGGCTTTCATATTATTACAATGTACTTGAGTTGTACTTATTGATGCACTTCCTTATTGTACTACTTGAGTGAGTTATATATCATTGATATTACTCTCATGCCTTGCACATTGTTGTGATATTATATAATGGAAGTTAATGAAAGTAGTTAATATTTTATCATGTACCATTCTGTTAGCATTGGGATATTTATTTTAGTTAGTGCTTAAGAAATTTTGAGGTTACATTTTTTGGGCTATTATAGTTGGGTAGCATAATTTGGTATTGTGTGACAATAGATTGTTGAGAATACATATATGGTAATGGAGAATCATTTAAAGAGTCACATGGAGAAGAAAATCCATGAAGGTGCAAATAAATTTGTATTGCAGAAGGGAATTGAAGGAGGAAGGGAGGAAGGAAGTGTGTCGAAGTTAAAAAATGTTGAATAGGAAGTAGTAAAAGTAATAGTGGTAGTTGTAGAGTGGCAACTAGAATTGAAGTGAATTGTTGAAGTTCAACAAGATAACTGTGAGTTGAAGGGTGAAGTAGATTGGTTGGAATATAGAATGCGGAGGGCCTTTTCTAGTAGATAAAATGAAGAAGAAATGTTTGGAGGAGGTGGTCTGACTATGATTGATAAGGATATAATTGGGAAATGATATTGTTGGCCAAAAGTAAGTGAAAGAGGACATGTTATGACCTATCTAGACACAAGAATACGTGAAGGAAGATGATAAATATTCTTTTGAGGCACTCGTATCATGTGATGGGACATGCTAAGGTTTGGTGCAAGAGAATTCTTGGTCTATAGGAAATCCTATGCCAACTAAATATACCTTTTTAACCTTGTTTTCTTCATTCTATAGCGTGTTTTGTGCATTTAGGGTATGTGTTTGTGATTTCTCTTGTATGTTACTTAAGGCTTGGAGATGCTACTACATTTATCTTGTATGTTATTTAAGGCTTGGAGATGCTACTACATTTATTTTGAAGTGGTTTGGATATGGAAATTTTATTGCACCAGTCATGCAAGGGTCTTGTCAAACCTCACTCACCATGTTGATAATCTAAGTTGTGTGCTAGCAACTTAATCATGTTTCAATCTCAACATTTTTATGGGAATTGGCTTGACATGGATATATTTATTTTATCATTTAGTTGTCACTTGCCATCAAGTTTCTTTTCATACTCAAATTTTTATCCAAAGGAGGAGTGCTTGATTGTGCCTAGTCTTTAAATTCACTTTTCAAATCTTTCTACTTTTAGATTCATGCCATGTTAAGAGACCTTTGAACAATTTGATCCTTGCATCTTGGTTTCAAGTTTGGGTTCCAAAATCTTTGTGAGTAAGTGGTCAATCAAAAGAAAGAAAACAACACTCAACTTGTCCCAAATATTTTTTTCCTATTTTGATCCACCTTGAGTGGATAGGCTTTGATATCTAATGGTGGGCCAAATTTAAAAGGGCATCTTGATCCACAAGACATTATATTGGGCTTTTTTTAGACCAATATTTGTATAAATACACATCTCAAAATGCATTGATAATCATCTCTTGAACCTTATAAGATCTACAAGTTTTGTTAATTATAAGAGATCATTATGATCTATACTTATATGGCCCTACATCATTTTGTATTATTTAAATTTTGATAATCAATTGAGAATATTTTGTTTCCATCTAAATTTGTGTCATCATTTTTGATATGCAACAATTCTAAATTAAATTCCCAGTCATTGACATTAGTCCATTATTTAATTTATTAATATTTAAGGATTGGTGGAAATAACTTTATTGAGTTGACTAGTCTCCTTCCATCATTGATGGGTGGCATCACTAGATGAAGTGAGGAAGATGGGTAGTTGCCGAGAGAATATTGCTATAAAATATGATACGAAATTCCAATTTTTATTTTTATTTTGGAGCATCAATTAGTTGGAGATTATGCAAGTATAAAGGATATTTTGAATATGCATGTGGTGAACTCAAATCACAAACTTAACTATTTTAATCAACCAAGTACAATTTATTTATTGCTAATTTCTCAACTTCTCCAACTTGATCAACATTAACAATTGTTACAAACATGTTAAGCATTAGAGAATGATACTCTTGAAAAAAGGTGGAGTAGAGTGAAGTGTTGCAAGGGAGAGTTGAGTTTTATTCCTTTGCATTTCCTTGCATGTAGGTGCAACCTCGTTTTTCTTTGGTGTTTCTTGATGTTGATGTTGGTTCTTTTTAAATTCATTTTGTAAATTTTTAAGGGTTTCATGGTTGATCCTCATAATCATTCTTCAATTTCCTTTAAATAAGCTATGCTTGGTGGAAGTGTTAATCAATCTTTGCATTATGTTAGTATAGCAAACATTTTAGTGGATCTTTTTCAAAGACAGTGATTTTCTTTAGATAAAGAAAAATATGATGATTTAAAAATCAATGGGTGTCTTCCTTGTAGTAAAGAAATTCCTATAGTTATTTATCATCTTGACTTTGTGGTTGAATATTTAGTTTTCTTCTAGATAAATGTTCTTATTTATAAGTTCATGGGGGTTTGCTTAAATTTGAGGATTCTTGAAGACTGGGAATATACAACTTAGCTTATTGAAGGAGACATGGAGATTATCCTAGTTGCTATGGGTATTTTTTGTTTCCTTAATAATTGTTGGTATGTGGCGACTAATCATGCTATATTTTACACTCTTCATGTATCCTCGTCGAAGTTCGAGGCCGAGCTGGGCCTCGGGCGGGGGTTCAGGGGCGACAACCCCCAAAAAGCGGGGGTTCAAGGGCGACAACCCCCGAGAAAAAAATTTCTCCTATTTTTCGCTTTGTCATTGATAAGATAAAAATGAATTTGTAAAACCCTAATTCTAGAAGCTTCTAAAAAGCTTGTAATAAGCGGTCGGGATGAGAGTTGTAGTATGTCATTATTCATGAGATTGTAATATATTTTTGCACTAGATAATAAAATCATTGGATGGTTGCAGTTTTGTGGATGTAGCCTAGATTGGGTGAACCACGTTAAATTCTCTATGTCTTGTTGATGCTATCATTTTTCTCCATGTTTTTATTTCTCTATTTTATTGATCAAATCTTCATTTAACTATTAGCTATTTGCCTTCTAACCCTCACAATAATGTTACTGATTGTGTTCAAATTTTTGACGGAGGTCCTTATTTCTTCAAGCATGCTGGACTTTTCATGAAAACTTGGCATTTAGATTTTATTTTGACAATGGAACTCCCTTCCAAATTTCTTGTTTGGATCCATTTATTTGGTTTTCCTTTTGATTTCAGGGAGTAGGGGGACAATATGCGCCCCGCTGAAAATTGACCATGATAAATCCAAACAAATTTTAAGAGCTCTTTTTGGCTTCAAGTCTCTTTAATCAAATGGATCACTCCTATACTCATTTATCTTAATCGTGATTATTTCATGGAATGTAAGAGGGCTTGGCACTTTAATTAGACATAATACTATCCAAAGAATGGTTAAATATATGAATCCATTTTTGTTGTTAATTCATGAAACTAATCTTGCCAATGATTATTGAAAAATTTGGTTGTAGTACTGGTAGATAATGGGAATGCGTTGCTATTTCAACCTTTGGTTTATTTGGTGTTCTTTGTACATGGGATTCTAGGCATTTTTATCCAACAAATTTCTTGAGTTCCAATGGAGGTCTATTTGTAGAAGGGATTCTTACTTATAGTATTCTAAATGTTTTGGTTATTAATTGTTATGCCCCTCAAGATCTTCAAGGTAAGGTTAAATTTTGGGATGATTTATAAATTCATAGGAAAGATTCTCCTCAAGAATATCCTTGGATTATTGGAGGTGACTTCAAAATTGTTCTCTTAATGAAAGGGTAGTCTTCCTATGTAGAACATTAATCATCTTCAGTTAATGGATACTCTTCCTAACAATGGTTCCTTTACTTGGAACAATCGTAGAATTGGAGATGATTTCATTGCAAAACATTTGGATAGGTTTTTGGTTAGTGATTCTTGGCCTTCTCATCGCTTCTTCTATCTTGGATAATGTTGATTTAGATAATTGGCCTATAGCTTTGCATTGGGATGAATCTTTCAAGCCTCAAAATTCTCCTTTTAGCTTTCAACTCATGTGGTTAACATAAAATGACTTGGTAGGAATAATAATAATTTTGTGGAAGGAAGGAAAGCCTCGTCATTGTACAACTCGATATGTTTTGTTCAAGAAATTATGCTATGTTAAACAACTCAAACAATATAATTTTTTTTTTTATGGTGATATTTGACAAAGGAACATTTTCTTTTGAATAAGTTGATTGAAATTCAAGGATGCATTCAAGAGAAAGGTTTAAGTAATGGTTTATTATTTTTGCACTCTAAATTTTAAAATGATTTAGACACAAAATTGAGCTTTAGGAGGAAATTATGTGGAGAAAAAAATCTCGTGCTAAATGGTTGTAGGTAGGGTGTCAAAATTCTTCTTTTTTCCATCACTTTTTTGTGGCATAAAAATATGTTAATGATTTCAAGGAAGTTCAAAGACATGATGGGTCTAAATTAGTTTATATTCAAGATATTCAATCAGAGGTTGTTTCACTTTTGAGAATTATTCAAATCTCCCATCAACCTCTCAACTGCTAAAAAGAGTATTATTTTGAATTGTATTCCTAATATTATTTCTACTCATTATAATTCCTTTCTCAATGGACTATTTATCCATGGATGACTTAGACCAAGTTGTTTTCAAGATGAAAAAATATAAAACTCCTAAATTAATTTCCTATTGAATTCTTTCAATATTTTTTGTGAACTTGTCAAAGATGAAATTTTGATAGCATTTGAGGAATTGTGTACCTCTAAAAAAATGCTTAAATCTCTTAATAATTATTTTCTCTTTTATTCCTAAGAAGGACCAAGTCTTGAATTTTTCTAATGTTAGATCCATAAGTCTTTACAATACAATTTATAAGATTTTCTCTAAAAATATTGTTGAGAGGTTGAAATGTTTTCTTCCTTCCATCATTTATTTTGAGCAAGGAGGACTTGTTCAAGGTCATAAATTTATTAATGGAATTTTTATCATCCAAGAATCTATTCACTTTATCCATGTTAACAGGAAAAGTTCAATGTTTTTGAAGCTTGATCTTTCTAAGGCTTATGATAGAGTTTTTTTGGGAGTATTTGAAAGATATCTTAGGTGTCTTTGGTTTAGATGATAATTGGAGAATTCAGTGGGTGATGGCTTGTTGTAACTCTCCTTTTTTATTCTTATAAATGGCTCCCCTTCTATTATTTTCCATTCTAAAAGAGAATTATGTCAATGTGACCCTATCTCTACTTATGTCTTTTTATTTTGGGAAAGTTTTTGAAGCATCTTAAGTGTTCTAGTTATATCTCTGACTATCACATTGTGCAAAGTTTAGATTTGTTTTCTCATCTTCAATTTGTGGATGACACTTGTTTGATTGGAAACACAACTCTTGAGGAAGCAATAGATCTTCAAGGAGCTCTTGATATTTATATTATTGCATTTGGCTATCTTTTGAATGATCAAAAATCTCAAAATTTATTTTCCCATACTAACCCTCATTTTTAAGATTAGATTGCTCTTACAACTTTCAAGTATTTGGGCATCCCTATTTATCCTACTTGTTTATGAAAGAAAGACTAGAATTCGTGGATTTTTTTAGTGTCATTTCAATCATTGGACACATAGATGTCTTTCTTTGGTTGGTAATATAATCCTTAAATCTATAATTAAATCTCTCTTGGTTTATAGATTTATGGCTCTAGTTTCTCAAAATGGAATCCTACATGTTTTGGATCGTAAGATGATATAGTTTCTTTAGGAAAGAAACTCATATAAGAAAAATTGTCATTTGGTTGATCAAGATAAAGTTTTCCAACCTAAAGATAGAGGTAGTTTAGGTAAAAGATATTCCCTCCTCAATAATACAACTCTTATTGCTAAATTACATTGGAGATGGTTTATGGAGGGACATATGTTATAGGGAATAATTATTTAGCTTCAGTACCTACATCTGGATAATCATTCTTTTATCCCTAGGATTTTGATTCTTGGTAGGGGATCTCAAATTGAGAGAACTTTGAATTTGGGTAGTAGTTTAATTAAAGCTAGCTCTTTTGGATTGTGGGGAATGTTGATCATGATTTTTTCTAGGATGATTCTTGTGATCAACATATAATTATTTGTGTGGAATTTCCTAATCTCCTCAAACTAAAATATAAATGTATTGAAGATGGTTGGAGTTATTTTTATGATTTTTAGTATGTTCTCATACAAGATGGTGTAGGAATTTGGAAATGGAAACCTAAAGAAATTTGGACAAGATAGCAGATTCCTTCATCTCATTTGATTGGCTAGCTCATATCTTATCTTCTTGGAAAATATTTCTAGATGGACATTTGGATTTCCTTGGATGGGGTGTGAAAGGTTCTAGGATCTATATAGTGCATATTGGTTATAAAAATCTTCTATAAGGGAACATATAAGTTCATAACTCTAAGCTTCAGAGTCGACTTTGGCATCGTAAATGCTGGCCTAAGGTGAATTCTTTCATGTGGCTAGCAACTCTTGATAAATTTCTTCATTATGATAATCTTTAAAAATGTGGGATTATTAGTCCAAATAGATGTGTTCTATGCCTTCAACCTAAAGAGATTGGATGCCACCTTCTTTTGGATTTTCCATTTACCATTTTCCTTCATCAATTATGGTGTGATTTGTGTTAGGAATTAGGTGTTGTACACCTTGCATAATATTTATAATGTATTTATTTATTTGTGGGTGTGGTGTACCTAGGGGATCTAGAAGTACATGCATCACTAGGAATTAATATTCTTGGAGCCACTTTATGTTGTATGTAACTTGGGACATAAGTTATGAGTTGTAAAATATATTTATTTAATATTGGGGAAATTAATTTAAATAAAGTACCCAATATTAAATTTGGGGACATGGTTTTGTAATCTCATGTTTTTAGTCACATGGTTTTATGTAATACCACTTGGTGGTTTTGTGGGAGCTTGTTTCTATAAAAGAAACCACATGGGTAGTTGTTTAAGGTTGGTTAGTTGGTAGGTTAGCTCTTGTTAGCATTTGTGAGGGTTGAAGCATGTGATGTGATGTGTGGTTACATGCTTGTTCGCATGGAGTGTTTGCTAAGGGCTTGATGCTTCAATGGTGTTCATGGAGAGCTCTAGAGATGTATTGCAATGTTTATTATTGAGTAATACATGAGTGATGTATACTTTTAGAGGCCAGATTTTTCCCTCTTGAGGGTTTTCCTAGGGTATATCTTGTGTCATATTTTCATGGGTATGTTTTTGATTAAGGTAAAAACAGTTTTTGAAGGGATCCTGAAACCCTTTAACAGTAGATAAAGATAGAATAAAACATTAAGATTTCAACAAAAGATGAAACACCACCATTAAAGAAAAACCAAAGACCAGCAAAGAGGCAACACAACAAAAAACCAGCAAAAAACCAACAGGAAACCTAAGCCAGATTTCTCATAATGTCAGCAACTTCCTTTTCCAGGTTATCCATGTTGATGGCTGCTTTCTTCATCTCCCGAATTTCTACAAGAGTCTTGTCCATCTTCCTTTTCAAGTTGGCTCTGGTACGTTTGCTCGACCTGACCCCTTCAGCTTGGTTCTGTTCTTTATCATCCTCAACCTCCACCACAACTTTAACCTGATGTGCTCTTTCCAGGCTCTCAACCATCATATTCATTGTGTTGGCAGTGGATTTGAGGATTTTGTGGCTCATTTCCAAAACTTTCTGAATATAATCTCTTACATTCTTTAGCCTCCCCTCTATATCAGAAAGCTTCCCATCATGGTTGTTCTTGAAAAGCTCCAAGTCCTCCACAGTTTTCTTCAAGCACTCAACCATATACCTCTTTTCATCTTTAGTCAACATATTCTTAGCTCTATCTTTATCCTTGCTCGTATTATTAGTCTCCTCCAACTTTTCCAACCTACTATTATATGTCGTTTGATTAAGCTTAATTTCCTTTATCTCAAAAAAGGCCCACCTAAACAGACAAAAAGCATCAACAGAGCCATTGCGGGAAATTGCAAGGATGTCAGATGGGTATTCACGCTCTACTTTGAAATAGTGATCATCCTCCTTTAAGTCACCAGGGAAACGAGGCATGTCCTCCCTATCAATGGTTGGATAACTGGAGTACTCAGATGGACTGGTATGCTTGGAATCCTCTTGGTCAGTGTGATAGGAGGGGTCCTCCTCCATTTTTATTTTACCCTTCCCCTTAGGAGAAACACTAGGTGTGCCTTTCGGTTTCAACTTGGAAACATCAGACCCCAAATAGATAATCTTAGCCCTACCAGTTGAGGTCATCACACTAGGTTTGGGGAGGGTGCAGGCTTTAGGTTTTCATTTGGGTTTACCCTTCTTCTTAGCTCTCACAGGGCACTCCTCCTCCCCTTCCATTTCAGTGTCCCACTCATCCTTCTCATAATAGCTCTCACCCAACTCCTCTTTCTCAAAAACAGAGTGTGGAGAAGGGGTATGTTGGGAGATGGTTGACATAGCCTTAAAATGTTCATAAATGAGCACAAGCAAACCCTCATGGATTATGGGATATCTCACCATATTAGACACATGATATTGTAGGTTCAAATTTAATGAAGTAGAGAGATAATAAGGAAGGGAAACCCTAACTTGGTGCCTGAAGTGATTCAAAAGCATAAAGTGATACCCAAAAACTATGGTGTATCTCCCGTCTAGTGTGATATATTCCATTATCACCCTGAGAACCTCCCTCCACAACAACTTGAGTTTAGTAGCGTCATAGCTACTCTTAGTAGCTCTCAGCAAGTCCTCCCTTTCCTTGTCAGTGCACAAAAAATTCTTAATTGCCTGATCAAAGAGCTTCCTATCTCTGTAGAATTTGAGACCCTCCATAGGCATCCCAGTGACATCCGAGATTAACTGTTCGCCAATAGTCACTTTCCTCCCGAAGAGTTTAATTCTACCATTGTTCCAATCCTTAGTAAAGGCCCTAGTAACCTCCTGATTCCTACCACGAAGCTTCTCCATATAGCCCGTAATGCCTCCCTTCTCCAACACCCTCC
Source organism: Sequoiadendron giganteum (assembly GCA_007115665.2). Classification (NCBI taxonomy): domain Eukaryota; kingdom Viridiplantae; phylum Streptophyta; class Pinopsida; order Cupressales; family Cupressaceae; genus Sequoiadendron; species Sequoiadendron giganteum. The sequence goes on from CM021105.1 coordinate 559,606,929, forward strand.
ATAGTTTATCATTGGTCTTCAAATTTTTGCATTTGATCGGTTCCAATCTACAACGATGACCACCCATTCTGTTTGCAATGCAATATTTTTTTGAAGACTTTAGAATACCTCTGCAACATAGCACAAAAACACCCAGAAAGCATGCGAAGTACCGAAGAATAATTAGGCTATTAAATCCACAGTAGTCCATCCCTTGATGAAATATGATGAGACAGTAGTTTTGAGACTACTTAGAAAGACACGCCTTCACCTTAATCATTATTCAAAGAGGGAAGTTGAATTTTATCGTGGATACAATCATACTTCATTAAGGCCAATATATCAGCCTCTAAGCCATCATTCCTATGCCAAATAATTTTATTGTTAGCCTTAACCCCCTTGTTTGCAAAGTAATCAGCCACCGTATTGATTTCCCTATAAATATGGGTAATGAAGTGGTTCTCAAAGGAGTTAATGATTTCCTTGGATAAATTTATCCAATTCTCTATAGTCCATGAGGGTTTTTGAGACCCCTTAATACATTGGATTATGTTATTGGAATCTCCTTCAATCCACACATTCTTCAAATTCAACTGCAAGGTTAAGGACTTGATAAGCCCCTATGGCTTCAACAATGTGGTTAGTCTGGGTGCCCAAGGGGAGCGCCACAACTGAAATGAAGATGTCATTCTCATCCCTAATCACTCCCCCACACCCAGCTAGCCCAGGATTACCCTTAGCTGCCCCATCAAAGTTAATTTTTACCCATCCAGGGGGAGGGAATCTCCAGAATATTCCTTCCCTAGGGCCCCTTGATAAGTTTGAGATCATGAAACACATCAACCTTAATCATCCACTTCTCGGAAATCCTAAAATCAGAGTCTTGATATCTATTCTTTCCTTTAACCTTCACTTTGCTATTTAACAGATTGAAATTCTCTCTCAGTTCTCCGATTATCTTCTCAAAGACCACCTCCTCTGAGAGGGAAGAGTCCCTAAATTTTTTGTTATTGCGCTCCTTCTAGATTCCCCACGTAGTATGAGGAAATATGTATTTCCAAAGTAGGCCCAATACTGGATTATTTGAAGGCACTTTCCACTGATAGTAGAAATCCTTGATAGATCCAAGAAAAACCTAGTGAAGATTCCACATCTGCAAAATCTTGCACGAAATGTTATAAACAAAGGGACAATGAAGAAACAGATGTGAGGTACTTTTAGTCTCCACACAACAAAGATAACATCTGTTAGGAAAAGAAAAACCTCGCTTACAAAGATTATCATTGGTCAAGATTTTATTCTGGAGAAGGATCCACAAAAAAATGTTAATTTTCGGGGTTAAGTTATGCACCCAGGCCTTCATGCAGACATGAGGAGGAGAAATAAAGTAGCATGAAGGAAAAGCAGAGGAAATAGAAAATATCCCAGAGGGAGAAAATTTCCAAATCATAGAGTCCCCCATGCCCCTCAAGTTAAGCACAATATAATTAAGGATAGTCTGCAAGGGTGAAAGATCTAGGTTGATTAAAGAAAAACAAACCCACTGGTCCATCCTCCAATAATCTCCAACAAAGATGCCAAATCTAGCTTTACACTCCTCCATATGCATCCTAAAGGCCAGAATATTACAGAAGGGTTCGTTCCCAACCCACTTATCTTCCCATAACATAAATTTTTTTCCATCTCCGAGCTTCCACATCACACCTTTCCCCGCAAGGTCCCTGGCCATAATAACATTGTTCCACAAAGAAGAACTAGGAGGAATGGACAGAGAAATAAGGAATTCTTTAAAAGAAGCAACACCCCGCAAGTATTTGTTATGCCAAATGGAGTTTGATTCTCGAAGGCTAGAGAAAGTCTGCCAGACCTGCTTGGCCAACAAGGCTTTGTTCAACACTCTCAAAATTCGTAGGCCCAGACCCCCAAATTTCTCAGGTTTACAAACACTTTCCCAAGCAACCAAAGTAACACGCTTCTTTTCCTCAACACCCGACCAAAGAAAACGTTTATGCATTTTTTCAATAATATCAACATATTTTGAGGGAATCTTGAATAGACTTAAGGTGTAAACAAGCAAATTATGCAATGAGGATTTAAGCAACAAAACTTTTCCAGCCTGACTAAGAAGGGCACCTTTCCATCCAGCCAGTTTGTGGTTGAACCGATCCACAAGAGAAGTCCAAAAAGAATCAGGAGGTTTAGACCCCAATGGCAGACCCAAATAAATAGAGGGCAAAGAGTTGATAGCACAACCGAGGATTTCAACAATCTTCCTTTGTCGTCATTCAAGGGTATTAAAGAAAAAAATGGAGCTTTTCCCCTATTAATTTTCTAGCCAGAGGTAGCTTCATACATCAAAAGGGAACTCTTTAAAACTCTGGCTTCTCCAACAATGGCACTTCCCATGAGAATAGTGTCATCAACAAATTGCTGATGAGAACACACTATATTAGATGAAGAAGGTTTTAACCCCTTTAGGCTACCTTCATTCACCTTTTTGAGCAGAAATTGACCAAAGCTTTCTGCCAAAAGAGTGAAGAGAATAGGCAACACCAAATCTCCCTATCTCACTCCTCTGGTGGCTTTAAAAAAATGGGAAGGAGATCCATTAACAATGACAACAATACTAGTGGTAGAAATCATTTCCTTAATCAATTGCACAAATCTATCAGAAACCCAAAAGCTCTCAAAATATTCAGCAAAAAATCCTAGGCCACTCTATCATAGGCCTTTGACATATCTAGTTTGAGAAGGAAACCTTGATTCTTAGACACCTCAAGAGAATGGATGTTTTCATGGACAATGCTGATGGAATCCAAGATCTGTCTTCTAGGGACAAATCCATTCTGCTAACGGGAGATGAGTAGTGGAAGAACACCCAACAGCCTAGAAGTCACAACTTTAGACATAATTTTGTACAAGGAATTGCATAGACTTATAGGACGGAAAAACTTAAAAGAGGTTGCACCTGGGAGCTTAGGAATAAGAACAATAAAGGTTGAATTCAGATCCTTCAACAGTCTTTTGGACCCAAATAATTCTTTAACAATATTTGTAACATCCTCTACCACAATCTCCCAGAAAACTTGAAAAAAGAACATAGGGAATCCATCTGGCCTAGGGGCTTTGTTACCTTCAAATGAAAAGACATCCTTTCTAACTTCCTCAATTGAGGGGATGGCAGTCAGAGCTTTGTTATTATCCTCATTCAGAATATTAGGGATAACATCTATGAGGTTCTATTGGGTATTCACATCTAATTCACCATCAATAGATAAAAGGTTCTCAAAAAACTAGATAGCTTCACTCCTTATCTCTTCCTCCTCAGTTATTTTATCATTCTTCTTTATGTGATTTATACAATTGGTTGCCCTATGTTTCATAGTTGTCATGTGGAAAAATTTGGTATTTTTATCTCCAGATGAAAGCCACACCAATCTAGACCTTTGTTTCCATAATTATTCTTCCTTAGAGATAATTTCATGATACCTGGTAAGAATTTCATTCTCTTTGGGAATCATATCTCCCTCATAACCATTTTCCTGAATCTTGTCCTGGATGTCCTTGAGCTCCATTTGGATAGCAGACTTAGTAGCAAAAATGTCTCCAAAAATTTCTTTATTCCAACGTCTAACATTCATTTTAACTTTGCTCAACTTCTTAGCCACATGAAACATAGCCGTACCATCAACCTTTATACTCCACCATTCAGAAATGCATCTAGAGATCTGAGGGTGAGATAGCCACATTTTTTTAGATCTGAAGGGGAAATTTCTCTTACCTGAGATGGAATCAGCCATAAAACTAATAGGGTAATGATCCGAACCAATCCTTGATAGAGAAGTGAGAGAACAAAAGTAATCCTTCATCTACTTTTTCGAAATTAGAGTCCTATCAAGCCAAACTTGGATAAGCTCAGAACCTGCCCTCCTATTCGTCCAAGTGAATGAAGCACCCTTGAGATCCACATCAAGTAGGTACTGAGAGTTAATAAAATCCATCAAATCCAATTTTCTATCCATCTGAATCTGGGAACCTCCAAACTTTTCTGACTCAAACAAAGGAGTATTGAAGTCTCCAATTATTATCCAATTCTCATCAGGGAAGCTAATTCTGAAAGCTTCCAATTTTTTCCAAAAATTCCTTCTCACAATCCTATTATTGGGAGCATATATATTAGATAAGATCCAACTAAAACCATCTGTAATATTCCTGAATCTAGTTGCCACATGGTTAGCGTCATCCCAAATCGGGGTACCTTGAATATGATCTTGGTTCCAAAACGTCACAAGCCCTCTAGAGGCCCCCTCCGAGCTCCTACCCTGAACACCATTATTCTTAAATATTTTCATTTTCTCCACCCTTTCCTTAGGCATTTTAGTTTCTTGAATGATAAGAATATCAGGCTTGTGATCCCTAGAAAAATTGTGCAAAATTTCTTGTTTATGGGAATTGTTTAGCCCCCTAATATTCCATGACAAAAACTTCATTTTCTTGATGGGGTATTGATCCAGAAAATATCCAGAATGGTTCTTTGAGTCCCATCTGCAATGGTTTGGTTGCATTCCTACTCCCTGTGCCATCTTGTTGATTTTTTACCCGAACCTCTCTGGGCTCCACAATCCGCTTTAGTTATGTTTCTCGTGGAAACTCCTCTAGTACTGCCCCCTCTTTTGTTCCTTTTCTTCTCAACCTTTGTATATGAGCTATCCTCCTCAAGTTCCAGGTCCTCAAGACCCATGAATTCTTGCCCATCCATAAAATTATCTCTAGCAACTTCATTAATAACTGGGGAGAACCTCAATTCATTTCCTATCTTACTGGTTTTCTCTGAGCTCCCAAAAGTATCCTTCACTTCAACTGGGGAACAATGAGAGCTATCCCTAAGGGGTGAAGAAGAAGTCTTCCCCTCCAAGGCCACAAATATATTATCATTACTTACTCTGCTTCCCTCCTCCTGACCATTACAAGAGTTCTTCTCCACATCTTCATAAGCATTGTCTGGGAGCGTCTTTTCAACCTTCAAGCTATCATCCAGCTTGCCCGTACTCACAACCTCTTCCTTGTCTCCTTTATCTTGAAACCCATTGGTCCTCACCTCAATAGGTACCTGACCATAAACAATATTTTCCTTAGCATTCCCAGACATAGGGATTTCAACATTTCTCCCCTCCAAGTTGGAGTTCTTGTCCTCCTTACTCTTCTCCTAACCTGCCTCTGACATGTTCTCCTCTAGGGATTTCTCCATTTCTTTCACCTTCCAAATTTTGGTCCCTTTATTGCTTCACTTGGCTTTAGGTTTAGAAACACTATGTGGGAATTTCCTAGCCCAATGCCCAACCTTTTTATAGTTAAAACAAACAAAGGGAAGAGTTTCAAATTCTATAGTTTGAACCCACTTACCCAACTTCGAAACAATGTCAATTATTGATGGTAAATCAGTGGACTGTGTAATACCCACACAGATCCTAGAAAAAACCAACCTTTTCCTAGCCGCAGTCATGGCATCTATGGATAGGAGTTCCCCAAAAGAGTTTGCTATGCCTCTAAAAACATCCTCATTCCAAAACTCCATAGGAAGGCCTGGTAATCGGACCCACACTGACACAGCTTAAAAAGAGGTATCCGAGAAGTCCATTTTCAAAGACCATTTCTTGATAGCCAAAGATGACTTTCCAATGACCCAAGGGCCACCACACAACACTGCAATCTTATCCTCTTCATAGGAGAAAGCAAAAGAGAAAAAACCTTTAGGCAAGGCCATGACCTCAATTTGACCTTTTGCTCTCCACTTCTTTCTAACGAAGTCCCTTACCACTTCAATGTTTGGCCTCGGGCCCATAAATTTACCCACCAGTGAAGATGCCATTAAGGAAACGTTGTGGTCAATAACTGGATCTAGTACTAGAATTGCAAACGTCCCACTCGAGGGTACCAAAATATTACTAACCTGAGGGAGGGAGGATTTCCCAGTAGGCTTGGTACCGAAAAGCGAAGACCATCTTTTTTTAAAATCCACCCAAGCCTTGTCCCCCGCCACCTTCTCCACATCTAGGTTTCCCTAAGCGTCGGTCCCACCATCACCATCATCAAAAAAGGGCCAAAAAAAAACTTACCTTCCAGGTCCCGCCTGTCTCTTGGGTCCCCCCTCTTCCCCTGACTCCCATCCTCGAAAAAATATCTCACTTGCTCCTCTGCTACCTGCTCCCCATCCACATCCTTGCATATGGATTTTGAATACTTATTTGCATAGGTTTTTATTTTGGGTTATGTGGAAATTGTCATTAGATGGCTGCAAGTTTCCTTTCATTTGGTATTAGAGCCATAGTTGTGGTTGGATAACCCTAGGTTGAAAAAATATTGTTTCAGTTTGAATATATGGCATTGCACGAGAGAATGAAAGACATGGAAAGATATGAGGGTTTTACAGGTTGTTTATTGCAGATATGAGGGTTTTGGGTTTGTTGTTATGATGGGTTGTTTGCAGATTTGGGGTGTAAAACATGTTGAGTCAAAAGGGTTTCTTGGTTGTGCATTCAAATAAGGGTTTTATGGGGGAAAAATTGTAAATTCCCTCATGAAAAAAAAACCTCATGGTTGGATCTGGGTTGGCTGAGAGACGAAAATTGATATAAAACATGACCTATTTACCTCATTGTGAAAAAATGCAAAAAAGAATTAGCTGTTGGACACCTAGTTGTACGGTCGTACGATCATATAGGCATAATATTTTATTCCACAGAAAAAAAAATTACCCCCATCAACTTTTAAAAATTTAAATTTCCTGCAATAAAAAAATAAAATCAATTTTTTTGATTGACCCTGTAAAAGATTTTAAAAGTTAAAAGAAAAATTAAAAGTGGGTGGGGGAGGGGGGAGAGGGGGTCCGTAGACCCCCCCTGTACCCTGTGGTACATACAACCTGCAATGGTTGTACAGTTGTGTTAGGGGTTGGTGGCCCATGGTGGTTGACGATACCATCGTTGACGGGGCATAGTCCTTGACCCAATTGACACTGGTTGCCGGTCCCATGGGGACTGACTCCCGAGGCCTCATGGGCCTTTAAATTTAAACCACCAAAAATTTAAAATAAATTTTAACCTTTTTAAAATCCATCAGAGTTTGGAAAGTCAAGGGAAATTAAACTGCAGCTGAATTTTATTTCAGGTTCGAATTTAAAAAAAAATTAAATTGGATTTAATAATCACTTTGGATCTGCCACCAGGGGGCGCCGCTCGGGCACCACCGACCAACCACCACCATCGGCGGCTCCACCTGGGGGCCACCAGTGCACCACCTTATAGCCAAATTGGGGCACTTTATTTCAAACATGCATAACTTTTTCCCAGATTGTCCATTTTTCAACTTCTTGTAGTCGACAAAAAGCTCTCTTCATGCTCTATACTGTGGTACATGTTTGGTTTGTTGATTTTGTTGTTTTGACCTAATTTTGGGTCCTAAAAGATATATATTCTCGATTACACTATTTTGAACATAAATTTTGCATACATAATCAATTTTTCGATTTCAAATAGGTGTTGGAGAGAATATTTTGTGCACTATAGAGTGATGCTATTATTTTATCAATTTGATGAGCAAAGAGAGTTGTGTACTTTTTTGAACACTTGTGGGTGCCTAGGATTCAAGGTGTGATTATGTGAGCATCCAAATAAGTCAAGAGGTGAACCTTGAGGAAGTACATGTTTTCATGTGCTTTTCATGATGATATAACTGATTATCAGTTTGGTGCTTCTTGGTACATGTTTACATGTGTTTTTTAGAGTTGGACTTTGATGGTGATAGGTACATAGGTTGTCTTCAATTTTGAGGATATGGGTGGACATGGTTTGAGACTTTGAGTCTTATGTTGGTGATAGTTGAGTGTAGATACATGTTTTCATGTGTTTTTCATGATGATATAGATGATTATCATTTTGGTGCTTCTTGGTACATGTTTACTTGTGTTTTTTAGAGTTGGACTTTGATGGTGATAGGTACATAGGTTGTCTTCGATTTTGAGGATATGGGTGGACATAGTTTGAGACTTTGAGTCTTATGTTGGTGATAGTTGAGTGTAGGTACAATGTTGGTGTTGGTTATCGTGTCATGATTATGAAGGTACACTGTTGTATTGGCACGACACAATTAGGTTTATGGTGTTTTGGTGGTGATTTGGTTTGGCGTTAGGAGGTTGTTTCTTATCTCCTATATGCTTGTTTGGTTCCTTGAATATGGTACTTGGGTGTGGAAATGTCTGGAAAATTAGATCTGAGGTTGATTTAGTGTTTGAGCCATTTGGTCTACAATATTAGTCTCTTTGATATCTCGGTTTGTAGTTTACTGATGTGATGACGAGTTTGCATGTTTCAATGATTGGATCTACAATTTATGCAGGTTGTTGATTAGCTACCCATTTAATTGCAATGGGATGACTCAATTGTGGACTATCTATATCCACCAGGTTTGATTCATTGTTGTTGCAAACTTTGTTAGTTGGCCTTGTTTGTGGTTATTTGTACATTAGTATGTGTGCTTTGAGATGAGAGGATGGATGATTTTTATAGTACCTGGATAGTTGGTTATATGACTTTTAGCATGTGGTTTATCATGATTTTATGGATAGCTTGGTTACACTTTTCAGTGGGAGCTTTTGACAGTGATGGATTGGCGGTGTTGGATATATACCGGATGGTTTGTTCATAGTTGTATCTTCTTAGATTGGAGATCTTGGTTTCACTTGATGTTATGGACATTTCAGTTGTGTGTGTACACTTGGATGATCTTCATGGATGAGATGGTAAGCATAAAACCATGTGTAGCTCGGTATCACAGTTCAACGAGAGTTGTTGGTAGTGATTTGGATTCACCAATTGATAGTGGATGATATTTTGTAGTGTTTGTTGGTGTCATGGATAGACTCTTGGATATTGTTTCTATGTGGTGAGGGTTCTTTGACATATTGGGTTTCATTGACAAAAGGTGGTTATTTTAATATTGATTAGAGATGTTGATTCTTGGTATAGAGTGTTTTGGTATTATGTCATGATGTACTCTTGATTCTCGATTAGAGTTTGGCATGGTGCATGTTCTCTTGAGACCGGGATGTTCATTATTGCTTGTGATCTCCTAGGAGGAGATGGCTAGTGTAACAACCCTGATGTTTTGCTCAGTAAAATTTCCCAAGTTCTCACCTCAAGTGAATAAACCATGATGTCATAACATAGCAATACAAATTTTTCTTTCCATAATGTAAATTACATGCATAATTGATATAACATTGTTTCCAAACTCCAGTTGCATTCCATTGTAATTTCACAAATATTTCCATAATATAGATGTCCCATTGAATGAACTCAAGTATATCATTCATGATTACATTCTTCCATATAAATGGGTACATGACACTTACATATCTCCTCTAAGATTCATCTAGTAATAGCTATACAAACTGGTCCTGATGTCGCCACATCGGTGCATACATTTGAATGTCCTTGCTCGTAGGTACAAACACTCCATTTGTCCCCGATACTGGGATATACATCCGCAAACCTTGGTCACCAACTAATGAGGATGAGCATCACTCAAGCACTTTTTCGCCATCCACAAACTCAAATGCGGTCCCCCACACATCTGTCTCATATGAAAAGATGGCCCTACCCTTCGATAAAGAGATTGGTTGGTAAACCTCATGACAATAGCTTATCTGAGCTTAGTGTTGTGTCCTACATGACTAGAACTTGTAAACCCACAATCTAGGAATAACATGCATACAAATGGATCACAGTGAATTGACAGTGTAAACAATGGCTACTTACACTACTTTGGCCAAAGTGTTCTCACTCAGTACTTCGAGTGAAGGTCATTCTATTCACATGCACTTCTATAGCTCGATTTGGATCTTGACCGTTCATATACTTAGGTAATTTCCTTCCTTAGGTAATCCCTAACCTTAGAAATAACCTATTTCCCTTTCCAAAAAAAATAGTATGATATCTGGTGGATATTCCCATCCATGGTATAATATAAGAGATTTCCTACCCTACGAGTTAACTTTACATAGGCAATCCATTCATAATAAAAGTCATTCTAGTCCCAAGTATAACTTTATAATCTAGAGTATAGCTATATAAGCTTCTTCTATTCATAGATTAATTATTCATAAATAACCGACTTCAATCAGTAATATACCTCAACAATAAGTGATACTCATTAAGAGTATAACCTTATCAATGAATAACCTCATTCAAAGAATAATCATATCAATAAGTGATTCCATTCGAGAGTGTAATTTCCTTAATTAAAAGGGTTTAAGCAAAGAGCCTACTCTTGTCAATACTATAACTTGGTATTAAGAGTGTATTGCAACAAATCGAGTAGCAAATCTAACTCCCTAGGTAATTCCTACCTACGTCTCCATACACATAGTATCTCATAAGCTCAAGTTATTTACCAAATCACAAATGTGAGTCTCAACATCAATATACCCTAATCTTAGGATAAAGTCATCAACCAATGACTAGCCCGATTATATAGGTTATTCTAACCTCATTTGTTCCAATCAAGACTGAGTGTACATCCCAACTCAATAATTTATTCCCAACCTATAGATATCAACGAGTATTCAAGTACTTATCCCCAGAGTAACCAACTACCCATATAGTATAATCAAATAACTTAGTCATGAGTAACTCTTAAGCTACCCTTGTTTAATCATATCTAGTATAATAATAATACTTATGACAAAAAAATCCTCCTATCATGGAGTAACTACAAGAACTTCACAAAACAATATAACAACTTCTAATTCCTTTTCAAAGCAATACTATTTTCCCCTAAATGCAAGTATTCACAATAGACTAATTAAAGCAATCATGAAACAATCTTTCAAAAGCTAAGACAAATAAAGGAAGATTATACTCATGTTTGTATTCACTTTTCCAATCGTCTAGTTGTAACTCAACTTCCCAAAACATTAACTAGCTTAGCTTTGACCTCTCAAGCGATGCCACAATAAACCTCTATCTCTCAAGTTGATAATATACGTCACTTAATATGTTAATACTCTCACAAATACTCAAAGCTCTCTCTCAAAATATAGCAGAATAATGTAGATAAGAAATGCAGAGAAAAAGTGTATGAAATGCTAAGCACAATGCATTCCAAATGAGAGCTCAACTCCTTTATTTATACAACAGAAGTGAGTCTTCTCATCCTACAGAAAAGGCATGTGTATTGATAGAAAACTCCATGCATAAAAATTCACTCAACTTAGCTAAAAGGTGGCACAAAAATAAGTATACTCGGCAAGATAAACTACAGGTCAACCTCATTAGTTGACAACAACATAAGACCATTTTAAATCAACATATGATGAAAAAGGTGATATTCAAATTTCCTTCAAAATGAACATCAACAACAAATATGACTCCTCAAATTGGCACCAAGTATGCAACCACTTCCCCTATTGTTTGGCGTAGTTATTTCTATTGAAACAGTCTACAGTTTGCAATCAACACATGCCCAAAGTTGACTTAGTCAAATCTTGCAGAAAGAAGAGGGATGAGGAGTCACTCAGGTGTATACATATGTTTTGACCAATTCTAAGCCTTCTTGTAACTTCTCCAATTATCATGCATTTGAATACTCCAAACAACAGGTTACATTCACATGTATCATACACTTTATCTATAGTCTTAAATGCGCCATAATATCCTCTTGAGCACTTGCAATAAAGTGTGCCATAATACTCATGCATCGACCAAGAATTTACTTCAATAGTTCGACCTTTATTATTTTACTAGCTTCCTTCATCACTTTTCCCATGCGCAACATACTAATGTTCTTCTATACTCACCACCTTAGTCTTTATCGTTGGCTCCTATCATTGTAATAATTTTGCATTATGATTTTATTTGCAAAGTTTAAGTTCTTTGATTCATGCACAGTGAGTTTAGTATTTGACTTTGGATTTTGATAAGCCTTTCACCTATTTATGGCTGCTCCATATAGGTTTCTAAACTTATTTTATTTCCATATAACCTCCATATTCGTATATATATATGCATTTATATTATAATGTAGTCTACGATAATACACAATCAAGATGATACTTAAATATATCCCGCTTTTTATCATTGCGCCATTAAATATATATAGCGCTATTTACTTTGCAATAAATATAATATATATTTACATATATATATATATGTATATATACATTGCCTCTTAAAAGGCTGTGACTTATCTTTCACTTGGTCTCACTTTAAAACATTCCTTATATATACTTTCATATATATATATATATATATATATACATGTACATATATATACTGACGAATAGCTTTAATGCTATATATATACATATATATGCATAAGTATATATATTCTAATATATATCTATATATGCTCCATGTCAATCAAGTATGTATACACTTGATATAAATGTGAATAAAAAACAAGTTAACATTCATATAGTAATAATAAATACATCGATTGTGTACATATATATACATACATACATACATATATATATATTCCTCTGTGTACATGTATACGTATGTGTACAAATATTGATACAGTTGTATGGGAATGTTCATTTTCCAAACATACATGTGTATTGATACATGTATACATATGGATATATGTATATATCATATATACATATATATACACACATTCGATTACACACCAAGCACATACACAATTACTATTGTACTGATAGGTATCTACGTGTGATATATCTATACATATACATATACATATTCCATGTATTTTCAACTTATCAATACAAGCTTAGTAATAAAGGAAAGAACTCACAAGCTCAAACAGATAAACATCACCCAATAATGCACTCAATAGTAATCAAGACCCTTACTAATGCAGACACATCAATATAAGGATGACTTACCAACTCCTAACATAATAAATTGACACAACCATACTACTATGAGTGTGTGTAAGCTCGGATAGGTTACGTTACTAGTTACTCAACAAAGATCTTTTCTTGAGTGATACTTCCCCTCCACCAGGAGGATTGAACCTATCCCTGCAACTAGCTCAACACACTTGCAATGGTAATTAGACATTCACAATAAATCCATATGCATCATAAACTTTAGCATATTCTTATAGCAATAAATGTAAACATATGCACTCTTTCAAAGCCATATTGAGCATTCATCAATACTTTCACATAATACCTATTTCAGTATTACATTCTTTTAGAAAGCATATCAAACTCATGATTGCATTTACCATCCTATTTACCTGTGAAGGTAAAAGTAAATCGATAATAACAAGATGGGGTGAAACAGTTAGATCATGTTGTCATGTTTATGTTCTTGATTCATGATTAGATATTTGACATTGATCTTGTGTGATTCTCTTTGTATTGAGTACATGATCATTTTATTGATTGCTTCATGATGATGCTATGTTGCATTTGGATCTTGGCATGTGTTGATCGGTTAAAGGTTCTCATGGATACTTGGAGACTTAGGTGAGGCTAGATTTATCTTGTGGTTAGAGACATGTGTTGAGATGGTTACTCTTGATGAGATTTCAACAAGAAGTCTAAGGAGCTTACATCTTGGTTGGACATGAGTTCAACATGGACCTATGAGGAGAGTGTTCTTGGATGAGTCATGATGACTTGGGTATCTTGGAGGATCATTCTCATTCCTCACTCTTGGTCTACTTGGAAATTTACTTGAGAGGTATTGCCCATTATTTCTTCCAGGGGCATTATGATTTATGCTTTGTCTTCTCATGCATATGGATCCTAAGCTATGGATATATGGTTTTGGAGGGTTCATTTGAGGAGTGTTGGAATGTTTATCTCCTTATGCATCGTGAGTATATTCATTGATGTTGAGTTTAGGGAATGGTTTATGGGCTGATTTCCTTATATGGGAGTGGATATTTAGTTTGATCTTCTTTGGTTTAAGAGGCTTACATCCATGTTAGTTACATGATACATATGTTATGTTTGATCTTGGTGATTGAACAGTTGGGTGTTGTTATGGATTTTATTTTGGGGTATTGTGGAGGAGATCATACTTGACACACCTGTCATTTAGAGGTGTATGTAGGAGGATTTTCTACAGGTATATGATGTGCAATGTTTCTCTCTTTGGTCTTGGTTATCTTTCTGGATGTTTGGTTTCACATTACATTAGTTTTGAGGTTTGGTTGGAGATATTGTGATTACTAGCTTGTGGTCATGTGTTTTCTCTTATGTTCTTGGTTGATGACATGGAGGTTCCTTTATCTCTTACCTTTGTTGGGTGTGGAGAACATGGGAGAGCTATGGAGACTTGTGGTGAGAGTTGTTCTTACAAGTTATTTATTTATAGGTTTTGCATATCATTGTGGATGTTCCTTGGTACTACATGATGTTGTTTACACCTTCTATGTGATTCTATTGGTAGAATTGGTATGCATTGATCATTTTCAAATTTACATTACCCATGTAGTGGGAGCTCTTGGATGTGTATGTCATTCTTTGTCAGGTTTGCACATGCAGTTTATGATTGCAGTTTATGGGTGTATATGTTGATGGCATGGGTTTACTATATTTTGTATACCTTGGAGGTATGGATAGTTGGATGTGTTGGAACTTGTTGTGGGTTCTATTTCAGCTATGGTTAGTGTATCTTGATAGCTACTGGTGCATATTAATACCTTTGGATTGGGTGTTTGTGTTTGGGATATTAGTTGAGGCAAGACTTATGCTTCATTGTGACATATTATGTGGCTTATCTTTGGATGGATTCTTATATGTGTGCATTGGCATGATGGAGGATGAGAGAATTCATGCTTGGGATACTGGTCACTTTGTTTCTTGTTATAGGTATCTTGATGGAGCACATGGAGCACTTTGATTCCTTGATGGTATATGTGACTATATGGATTGTTCCCTTGATTCATGTTTTGAGGTTACTTGTTCCTCTTAGGAAATGCATACAAGTGGGAGAATGTTAGGAATTAGGTGTTGTACACTTTTCATAATATTTATAATGTATTTATTTATTATGTGGGTGGTGCACCTAGGGGATCTAGAAATATGTGCAACACTAGGATAATATTCTTGGGGCCACTTTGTGTTGTATGTAACATTGAGACATAAGTTATGAGTTGTAAAATGTATTTATTTAATATTGGGGAAAATAATTTAAATAAAGTACCAAATATTAAATGTGGGGACATGGTTTTGTAATCTCATGTTTTTAGCCACATGGTTTTATGTAATACCACTTGGTGGTTTTGTGGGAGCTTGTTTCTATAAAAGAAACCTCATGGGTAGTTGTTTAAGGATGGTCAATTGGAAAGTTAGCTTTTGTTAGCATTTGTGAGGGTTGAAGCATGGTATGGGTTGTGTGGTTATATGCTTGTTCACATAGAGTGTTTGTTGAGGGCTTGATGCTTCAATGGTGTTCATGGAGAACTCTGAATATGTATTGTAATGTTTATTGTTAAATAATACATGAGTGATGGATGCTTTTGGAGGATGAGTTTTTTCCCTCTTGAAGGTTTTCCTAGGGTATACCTTGTGTCATCTTTTCCTCGGTATGTTGTCTATTCTATTGCATATGGATTTTGAATACTTATTTGCATAGATTTCTATTTTGGGTTATGTGGAAATTATCATTAGATGGATGCAGGTTTCCTTTCAATTTGATGGGAATTTCATGGAATAATTATGAGTCTATCGAAGAATTTCTTGTCAATCAATTACATCCTTCTTTGAAGCTAAAATCCCTTAATTTATTGTAGGCTATTGGTCGTAGTCTAGTTTTCTAGAATATCTAGTGGAAATGTAATCAATGGATTTTAACTAATACTTCCAGGCATGTTTTTCAGTTTTGGGGTAGAATAATGGTTAATCTGAAAGAGACTTGTCAATCTTGGTTTCAAGATTATCAAGAAAGTTCTATTGGGAATTTAGAGTGTCGATGAGACTTGGTATTTCAATGGATTCTCCTTCATCTGCATCTTTCAATAGTCCTAATGTTTGCCAAATTAGTAAATGGATTCCTCCTCCTTCATGCATTGTTAAATTTAATGTTGATGGAGCTTCAAAAGGTCCAGTCTTAGAAATAGGAGGTTTTTGTCATGACTATAATGATAAGGTCAAATTTTGGCTTGCTGGTAGTCTTGGTGTTGCTTCTAATAAATTTTTTGTGGTCATGTCCATTCACCAAGCTCTTTTACTCGCTAAGCTAAATCAATTTTCTCATGTTATTCTTGAATCAAACTTTAAAATATTGATTGACCATTTTAAAAGTAAGTCTTCCTCTTGCTTCCAACAATCATAGATGAATGAATATAAGAAAGGAATTGATATCCTTATTCATGTTTTCATTTTTGTTCAGTGGAGTCATACTAGAAGGGAAGGCAATTAGGTTGCAATTTTTTTGGCTAAATTTGCTTCCAATTGGAACAATATCAAGTTTGATACCGGAAGTGATCAATATTTCCCTACATGGGTTTAATAAACTCTTTCAAGGATTTTGTGAATGTTGAATACAATTTCTTTCTAGATTCTCGATTCTTGCAAGGGTGCTTCTTGTTGGAGTGCTATTTCTTGTGGTGTCTTTCTTGCTATCTTTGGTATTCCTTTTGTTAGTTGGATTTTGTTTTGGTTCACTTTTTTCAACATAAAGGAAAAAATTACCTATGATACTCACAACATGAACAATCTTCAAGGTCTTAAGGAATTATACCTTAACTATGGAGTTTGGAGGGTTCATCTTGTCTTGATTATCTATATTCCATTTGGATTTTTAGGTTTTTTGGAATTGGTGCACCAAGAGTATTTTTAAGATTGACATATTCACTTTTTAATCTATTTCTTATTTAATACATATATTTTCCTTTATGCAAAAAAGGAGTATGACACTCTTGTCTACTCCAAGAACCCTAGATCCACTTTTAAAAGAGCTTTTATTGTCACTTTTAAAAGAGTTTTTATTGACACTTTTTGGTGTGGTTGCTAGTGATGGTGTGGGTGTCAGAGTTTATTCCTCCTTGGTTATGGATTCATCCTCTAGTGTTCTTGCAAATTTTGATTTAGGTGTCTATTTTTTGGGCCTTTGTAGGCTGACTGATTATGGAATGAGACTTTACCTTGGTGGCATGCTCTACTTAGGAGCCTTTCTACACACAATGCCAGTTATTTTTTCACTTCCTAACATAGGCATATTTTTTGGCATAGGGGACAACATTCTTGATTTGTTTGATATTTTTGAGTCTTGTGGTGGTCATGATGGCATCAAGTTCACAAAAAAATATGTGCAAGCAACTATGACTTCTCCTACTTGCAATTTTTCTACTCAAATTGGTGCTTTAGGACTAAATAGTTGTTCCCCATGATCTTATCTGGTCGTAAATAGTTTGAGGGTTTTGCTCAACCTTTTGTACATGAAATTTTGTGGCCCCATCCTTGTTTACAATTCTCCCCTATTTTCGTATGTGGATAAGACATCATTGAAAATGAATATTTTTATCTTCATAATTCTTGGTCTATGGATTTAGGGATTTGTGGTCTTCTCTTCCTGACTTACACAACTTGGTTCTAAAATCACAGATAATTTTCATTGATGGAAAGACAGTTATTTCCTTGTGCTAGGGGCTTCTTCGTAATGTTCTTTACCTCTTTGAAGTACAAGGATTTGGTGCTCGATAATAGGTTATAGATGTTAGAAGAGCACTCCTTATTGGTCATTCCTTTGTTCATCTCCTTCAACCCCCTCTTTGAACCTATCAATATCAAACCAATTTTGGTTAGGTTATTGAATTTCCCTCTATGAGGCCATTGGAAATGCAATTGGTCACTCTTGAAGGTTGATTATAATATATTTATGGTTCACTGTACATATTCTTATATTTTGGTGGACATAGATATCTCCACGACTCTTCATGGGGATATTATTTTGATGGTAGGGGGTAGAATTTGAACTCAATCGCTTGACTACGAGGATCTTCCCTTCATATATAGACAATGTTTTGTCATCAACAACCTAGCTTCAAATTATTCACTCTCTTAGTGGAAGGGCACAACTACATGGCATAATTCCCACAACGATCACTTGACTATTAATTTTTTTGATGATAAGTATTCTCCTCTCATTCCCCTTACAATGAATCATGTTCCTAAGTGGGTTTCATATGTGGTTGGTGTGGCTCTGAAGGGTCCTTCTCCTTTGGTTCCTATTGTTGAGTCTCATGCAACCTCTAATCCAATCACTTGGTTTCTCATATCCACTACCTATTCTACCCTTGGCTTCAATGCAACATTTGCCAGCACTTGAGAAGTTGATAATTGGTTGGCAATTTTTTCTTGAAATTCCTCTATTGGTGTTGTACCCATAGATGGGCCCTTTGAGGGGGCATCTCCCCCTTCTCTTAGGTTTAAGGACTCAAAATATAACATTTCTTGAACAATTATTTAAAGTAAGAAGAAGCGTCTTCCCAAAATTATCTCCCAATCGCACTCCAAAGTTTGAGGATATGAGGATGAATAGGGAAGGGTTGAGCATTATTTGGGTTGGATGCTTGGATACCATTTTATGCTTGAAAAATTGGTTGCAATTGTATTATTTATGTCAGACCATATGTAACTTGTATAGGATTTGAGTTGTTCTATTCGATATATAGAACTTATGATCCCTTCAAAACCAACTTATCTTAATCAAAAATTCTCCAACATGAAATGTCAAGCTGTATCAACTAGATAAAGGTCACCAAGTATTAGATATAAAATGCATATTTTTCAACATAGAAATTTGTTGATTGGTATCAAATTATATTGATATTTTTTTGTGCTCCCTTATTGTGATGAAATTGAATGGGTGAGTAGCATTGTATTATATTGCCCTTGGAGGGGAATTGGGTTATTCTATAATAACTAATTTGTTTTGAATAGTTCAAACTAAAAACATGTTGGAAAAGAGTACTTTATGTTGATTATATGACAATATTATTGTAGACTAAATATATATGAACATGCTAATTTTTTTAGTTCTGAATATTGAAACATTTTACATGAAACGTGATAGGTTAGATCACAATTGTCTATCTTTTGACAATGTACTTACCTAATTAAATCATAAACATGATTTCAACAACTTCAAATATGAAATTCTCAATTTTAAATTAATATGAATATTTTGTAATATACATTTGAAATAATAAAATGAAATAATAATAAACATAGTAGTTGTGAGAGCAAGTGAAATGGATTTTAATTGATAATATAAGTCATAATAAATTTCCTATAAACATTCAGATGTGGTAGAACTCAAAAATGCTTCAAGCCGTAGCTTTTGACATTACAAAATTTATAGTATAGAAGGTCCACATTCATTCTAGTGGTCCATATCTCCCTTCACTTGCTATATCTTCTTGTACATCATGGAAGTTTCTACGATTGGTTTCAAGTCTTTAGTTTGAGCCACTTTATATCTACCTTTAAATCTTATATTAGTCATGATGGTTTTGGCATATAATTACTTGACCTTTTTGGAGGGTTTTTTTATTGATAAAATTAAAGTAAATAGAAGAAATGAAGTTGTTTCTTCTTAAAATTATATATTTTTTTAATTTAAATATTGATTTTGAAGTTTTTAGAAAATTTTAAATTTTTGAATTCAACTTTTTAAAAAGCTTATCATTTATATTAGGTTTAAAAGATTTAAAAAATAAAGGTTAGGAAAAGAGTGTTGTATATTTTATATGAGAAAATAATTATTTTAAATATGCAAAGTAAATATTTATTTGGGTCTATTTATAATATTGTTTATTTATTTTGTTTGTTGGTCACACATGAAAAAAATATTTAATTTTGAAAAAAATTAGTGTCAAAAAATAAATGTTAGGGTCAATGGTTTTGTGTACTCATAGTTTTGATACACATGGTTTTACCTTACCACTTGGTTGTTTTGTGCAAGTTTGAATCTATAAAAACAAAAACATGTTTAGTGTTTGAGGTTAGTTGGTTGAATTGTTGGCTAGTTTGGGGTTGGTTGTCATTTATATTGAGCTATCTTGTTAGTGTGTATATAAATCATGTCATGGTATATGTGGTTGCATGGTTATCCATTATACTTGAACACATGGAGATACACTGAAGTAACTTGATGTTTTAGAATTATTCGCGAGGACTCTATAAATGTATTATAATGTTTCATTGTTGAATAATACATTGAGTGTGTATGCTTTTGGAGGTTGGATTTTTCCTTCTTGAAGGTTTTTCTAAAATATATCTTCTATAATTGTGTGGTATATCTTTGATATTTATGTTACAATTAATTTGTAAACTTATGTGCATATATTTATCTCATAAGATTATGTGAGAAATGAATTGATGAACTTAATAATTTTTCTAACAATATATAAATTTCAAATTTTAAATAGAAAAGCTTTAAGTCTAAAAAATAGAGTGAGATTTTATTTGATTATATTCCAATTTTTAATTTTATAAATAAAACCAACTAATTATTTTTTAAATGTAATAAAAAACTAAATCAATTTGAATTAAAAAAATAAAAAACCATTTTCTCATTTTTCTCAAATAACATGTAATATGTAATTTATATTTTGGATGAATTCACGGTGCACAAATTTCTAAATAAAGACACTGGATAAAAATCTAAGATCTAAGAGAATATTACATCTATCATTTGTTTAAAGGTTGTATGCTTTGGGCAAACTTCATACCCATTACTCAAAATTTATTTTTAGGAATGGTCCTTTGTTCCCTCCTATTCATCTCAAACCAAAGAGGTCAAACCAAAGAGGTAATTGAGCTTTAGTTCTTTAATTTATCTTTCATCAAATTCAAATTTTTGTTATGCTTCTCTTACTTTCTCCTTTATCATTACAACATTTTACCTCATGTTAGAAATACTCGAGTATTACATGGTCATTTTGACTCCAAATTTTCATGATCTCTCTTATTACTACATTGGTACCTACATTTATATAAGGTACCTGCATTTGTATGTATGTAGCCAATCATATATCTATTCCTTCAATATGACACATATATTCACATATTAAAATATATGATAAGTTCATATCTAATCTTGAGAACACTTTTTGCTTGAGAGGAGTCTATGCTTCTGCACCTTAAAATCTCCTCACATTATGGCTTTGGTTTACCACAACGTAAAATCCTCTTCTTTAAGATTAGAATACTGTGAATAAGTATTAATAGACTCTTGGTCAAAATATAAGATAGTATTATTTAAAAGATAATGAGGACACATTTAATCTAATACGTATTGTAACCCTCCAGTTGGAAAAAAACATAAACTCATTCAAACATTATAAATACAATACTGTATTAATATGAATAATATCTTTTTACCCTATTTAGCTTCTCTTTCTATAGTATTCTAACTAGTTGGTGGTTTGGATTTCACATAGATTCAGAGAGAATTAACCTCCCAATGGGTTTGCTTTATGTCAACTATATTCATAAATAATGTTTAAAATCACATATTGCATCATAGTCTATCAATTTAATTAAAGATAACTATTTAATATGCTCTTCAAAATTCTTAATCTAGTTTATCTCTTGTATTTCTAATATAGCTCTATGCATAAAAAATATAGCTACTTGCACATGCATTCTCATAAACTATACAATAGAAATAGTATGCACACAATGATAGCACAAACACTTTCAATCAATATTAAATCTTAGTTTCATAATCAAAATGAGAAAGAGTAAGAAATATCTTAAGAATTCCTAGAATAAAATATCTCAAAATGAGTTTCTTACAACTCCTTGCTCAATTTGTAATGGCTCTACTTGTTGCATCATCTATTCTCACCTCTCTTTGTTGCTATTAATTAAAATGATATTTATAGATACTCAACTCAACCTTTCCTCTATCAAAATTGTGAAAAACATGATCCATAGGATCAAACAATGAACAAAGACACCTTCGATGCAAGAGATCTGCAAACAATATATGCAATATTCCTGAACAAGTAAAAGCTACAGAATGAACCTCAAGAATCTTCAAGGAAAACAAAAGTCCTCAAAGGTTGAGAGTTTGAGAGTACATAAGAGTAAATCTCTAGGGAGATAATACAATGAGGGTTGAGTGCTATATAGGAGCAACCCTAATAATTGCTCTCTTTAGTTAACAGAAAAGCACTTAGTTAACTGAATAAAGAAATCCTAAGTTTAGCTTAAATGCATGAGAATAAATTAGACTGATAATCAATTAAAGATTAATTAATTATTAGCTAATGCATGATTATTCTAACACCCCCCTTAAGATGAACTTAGGGAGTAGCTAAAAACCCTAAAAAGAATGCATGATGGGTCTAGGAAAACAAGGCCCGGTGAGGTACTCATGTACAGATAAAAACATCTCTCACAATTGGAGAAAGGGAGAAAATCACAGTAGAAGAAAACTCCTCCAAAATAGATAATGATGAATGATGGACTAAAAAATCCTCCAAATTAAGGTGTGAAGGATTGAGAAGTCTCCAACCAAAATAAAGTCCAAAAAAAGAGGAACATATAGAACATCGTTGAAGCACTAAGAAGTTGTAGATTGCTATTGAATGGAGACTGATATGGTGTTGAAATGAAGAACCTCCTCTGAAACAAATGATGATCAGGATCAATATAACAAGAATCTACATGAGTTCCTACAAAAATTCTACTCGAATCAAATGGAAAACAAAGGCAAAACATTTGAAAATCAAAGATACAAATGTCAAGATCCAAGGAGACTATAATTTTTATGAGTGCCCCCAATGACACTACTCAAATCAGAGGAAAACAAAGGAAAATATCTGGAAGTTGAAACTATAGGTGGTACATGAATCTACATGAGTGACCCCAACAATACTACTCAACATGCAAGAAGCAAGTCAACAATACAAGTAACAAATAGTCTAAAGAAAACTGATCATGAGAGACAATAATCTACATGAGTGTCCCCAACGACACTACTTGAATCAGATGACAAACAAAGAAAAATATTTGGAACTTGAAGATACAAATGACACATGAAACTATATGAGTGACCAAAAATGACACTACTCAACTTGCAAGATGCAAGTTGAAAATACAAGTACTTTAGTCTTTGATCAAAATGAAAATGGAAGGCCACCTCCAAAAATAGGAATGCAATATTTTCCATATGGTAAATGATCCATCTCATTGAAATTCATGTAACCAATCATTGATGCACACTGCATCTGAAATTACATAGGAACGAGAACTAGATACATAGATCACTCAAACTGTGAGACCAAAGAAGCATTAGCACCAATAGTAGAAACCTCCCATAATGCTTAAAAGGGAGAGCCAAGATAGGTACACTGAAACTGTGTGAGACCAAGAATTGCATGTAGGAGAAACAACATGCAAATAAAAGGGTGTGCAAACTAAGGCACACATGCATGAGGCAAGAATCACTAGGATTCATTGTTATTGTGGAAGGGACACTCACTTGAAAAAGGTGTGATGGAAAAACAAAGGAAAACATCAACCCCCCATAGAAATTCATATCATAGTGTGAATACAAAAGGCACAACAGGATGTGCAAAATCTCCAAAAAATATGCACCAAAATGACATTTTATCTTAGTGCATCTACATAAAAGGAATGTGCATGAAAAATATTTCTACAATACCCAAACATGAAAAAATACTAGAAATACATATAGAATAGCCAAAAACGAGTCATCCTATGCAAAAAAAAGTTTCTAGGAGCTAAGACGTCCAAGTAATTCACCAGAGTGTGAAAACACAAAAAACTGAATAAAATATACTTGAAGAGAAATCTAGAAAAAATTCATGGATGGAACTAAAGAGCTTTGAAAGATGGTTCCAATTCCATTGGAATCACGGAAAAATGAAGAAATTGGGTCAAAAGTTATGATCTCAGGATTGAAAAACAACATCTCTAACTTCAAAAGGCTATAGAATGCGCCAGTAGCAAAAACAGGTGATGAGACCCACACCACTAGAAATTTGGAAAACCCAACTTTCCAATGATATCTTGTTCGCCCAATTCTCATAAATCAAGAAGGGGTTCATTGAATCCATGCTCTGATACCATGTTAGAATTGTGAAAAAACCACAAAACCATGAGATCAAACAATGAACAAAGTCACCTTCCACACAAGAAATATGCAAACAATATATGCAATATTCCTTAACAAGAAAAGGCTACATAATGAACCTCAAGAATCTTCAAGGAAAACAAACGTCCTCAAAGGCTGAGAGTTCGAGAGTAAAAAAGAGTAAATCTTCAGGGAGATAATACAATGAGGGTTGAGTTCTATATAAGAGCAATCCTAATAATTGCTCACCTTAGTTAACATAAAAGAACTTAGTTAACTGAATAAAGAACTCCTAAGTTTAGCTTAAGTGGATGAGAATAAATTAGACTAATAAGTAATAATTAATTAAAGATTAATTAATTAATAGCTAATGCATGATTAATTTAACATCCTCACACTAAAACAACTACTCTATGCTCTCAAACTCACAACTATGTTGCTCTCCAAATCACAAATATGTTGCTCTCAAAATAACACAAATACACAAAAATGATTTCAGAATGAACAACCAAAACAAAGAGTTGTTGCTCATCATATATAATACAAATGGAGAGCGATCAATTGTTAAATGAAAGCTATACTAATGTGACCTCTCTTATTTTTTTCCAATCGCAAAAACTAGTTGTGCAAATTTTAGTTACATATATGAATTAAAACCCAACTCGATTACCTCCTTCATCGACTTGGCTTACTTGGTGCAACTTATACACTTGTTGGCAGTTTTTTAACTCTATAGAAAAAGTCTTATTTTTGGCACGTATGAGTCCAAATCAAATGAAACATTTTCCTCTTACTCAGTTGCCCCAAGTCATGGACTCTAAACAACCAAGTCGCATGTCTTTTTTACTTGGTCAATCCACTCTACTAAATGTTGCACAATAATATTTCAAAATTCTATTTACACTTTGCCTCTTATTGTGGCATTTTTTTGCCATTTATTCTTTGCAAGATATGCACCTATGTTGGGCAACTTTGACAGTTTTAAAACAACCATACAAATAGTTGCCTCTCTTTACCTATGTGTGGCATGTACATACCTCCATAATGCATGGTTTCCTTGCCATTTAATATGGCTTCCATCACATATATTTATGGGCATCCGAAAAATTTATCGCTAGAGCAATACATCGAAGGAAAATTCACCACCAGCTTAATTCACCGCCATGGAAAATTCACCGACGGAAAATTCACTGCCAAGTAAAATTCATCGCTAGAAATTCACCAAGTTTTTGAAATATATATTAAAAAATATTGGTGAATTGTTGGCGGTGAATTTTACTTGGTGGTGAATTGCTGACGGTGAATTTTCCTTTGGTGAATTGTTAGCGATGAATTTTTCTAGAGCCATATTTATGATAAAAACAATTTATTTATAATATTAAGTATGTATATATATTTGTATATATTATAATACACTATATTATAATATGTATATATCAATATATGTACATATATTTATATATATCAATCAATTAAATATACATATATAAATATATATTAGTCATTTAATTATATATGTATATATATTACCATTGTTTAAACATAATAATACATTTATATATTGATATGTATATATATATCTGAATGTTCACATACATATTACATATCTACGTATGGGTGTACGTAAGTTCATTACTATCTACGAATGCTCATACCTACATACGTAAATATGTCTATGTCACCACATCACCACATATATACATACATCTATATATATATATATATATATATATATTCTATATATACATATCCATACATTTATATTCAATACATAATATATATCTCATGCTCATCACAAGGGTTTTAACGTTGTAACTCAAATTTGACTAATCAATCAAAAATAATTAAATACAACCATCCTAACTTTTCTATCAACCCCAAAATCTATCAACTTGGTTTAACACTTACTGACTCAAAACTTAAACTGACTCGACAAGGTTCCTCTAACCTATGTCCCTGATTGTGTGTGTGTCAACTCAGACATACCAATGGTTCCCATACCAGACTCCTCTCTTGGGTGATACTCTCCCTTCCCCTCTCGAGGGTGCAAAATTTTCCTACATCCAACTTAGTGCAACATGTACGTATTTAGTTGATAACATGTAAATCATATTCATTCATATGGGTGATCCCACAAAGCTGGTTTACAATTTATGAGAAGAACTAATTTTTGCTGAAATCACATATTTTTAGAAAATATAATGATTTAAGCCTTTAAAAGTTCCATTTTAAGGATTCCAATTGAAGAGGGTTTGATCAAGCCACCTTAAATCAAACCCCCTTGGATAGAACCTCACTAGTTTTAAACCATACCTATAAATGAGTCTCCTTTACACCTATCAAAATGTTGATAATAAATCACTTTTGATTTACTTTTTGGGGGATCAAATGAATTCATTTAAAATTTATTTGAAATGATAATGGTAGTCCTCAAAATGAGCTATCCAATGAATATAATTTTAATATGTTTTGGTTTTATTATGTATTTGTCTTTTTAGTTTTATTAAACATAAGTTTTTCATCAAAAATGAAGGTCTTTGTTCTGCATATGTGGAAAAATAACAGATTATCAAAAAGAAATATGAAAAATATGAGTGCACTAGATATTGAAGTCCTTGATCCACCAAAAAAAAAAGAATTTCGATATATAGAAAAAAAAGTTATGTGTTATATGGTCGCACTATGTCTGAATTGTAATTAGTTTGACTTTGAAACTTGATTAAAGAAAAAATATTCAATAAAAAACTATCTAACCAAGTGGAAGCACTAGATATCGGAGTTAGAAATCTAAATTCGAAATAATTAGAATTTTATCCTTCATGGAAAAAAAGTTATGCGTTATACGATGTGTGTCATTTTTTTTAAATGTTGTTTTCTGAAAAAACTAGTTTTCGTGGGAGATGGAAAAAGAAGTGCAATCTGATTCCAAAAATTTTGAAAAAAATATTTTTCGAATCCACAAACAAAATGTGATGAGACTCTAGTTTGCATCATCTTCAAATTCCTCACGGTTTAGCCGCTATAAGTGCCTGAATGTGAAGATTTAGTTAAAAATAATAATTTCAGTGTCTAGTTTGGCCAAAAATTGTAAACCACTATTGTAGGATCACCCATATACCATAAGCATCATTAAAGCATTTGTGTATTCATCCATTGAACATCACCAAGGAATAATGTTGAATTTAAAATCATATTTACTCATAAAGGTAAATTAATTTGGTAATTTAGAAACAGGGTGTAACTGATTCTAAATGATCCATCTTGCTTAAAATTGTGCCTCTGTATGTTCTATTATTACCCCTCTTCATGCTTTAGTCAAATACCCATGTTGAAAAACCAAAGTTGACTAAGTATTATGTTTTTCAAGATTATAGGGTTTCAGGGTTGTCCATCCCTTTCTGATCACTCCCAAAACCCCACCTATAAGCCTTGTGAAATTGGCTAAATGTTGAATTTGTCAGCCTTTTGAGCTATCATGGTTTCACTTACTTTCTCGCCTTCCTTAGCATCTCTAGTCCTCAAAGTTTGAAAGTTTATTCAAAAATCCTAATTCCTTTATGATTGTCAAACTTTCAATTTTTCTCCTTCATCCATCCCTTGGTCCTTGTCTCCTTAATTCGTTGACTCCCTGACTCCCCAAAGTCACATTAATTTTTTCCTGTGTTGAGTTGTCAGCCTCTCAAACTGTCAAGGTTCCCTTTCCTTTGTACCTATTCCCACACCCCCAATGGACTAAACCTTTATTGATTTATATATGTGTCCTATTAGAGTCATACTTCTGATCATCTCCATTCCTAGTACCTCTTTCCATATTCCCCAATGGTTTGAAACTTTGTTGAACCCTTTTAAATTCACCTAAGTATTTAATGCTTTAATTTTTTGGGCTTTCACTTATCTTCCTACCAACTCTTCCTTCCTTGATTCCCCAAAATTTTATTTGTTAGACTTTTTGACTTCTTCATCCCTCCATCACTTTTGAACTTTTTATATTGGTCATGCTTCCCATAATAGTCTGATATCTCATCATCCCTAGCACACATTTCCTCCAAGTTCATTTTTTGGGATTTTTAAGTTTCTCATACCATCAATTTCTAGTTTTGGGTAAAGGTATTTTCCAGTATAGTAATGATCTGGGTTTGTCCCAAATTTGTAATAAATATTTGTAAACTTTGTGGATCAAATGATTAAAGGCATAATAAATTTTAGTTTAGTGTCTCCTTGTGTGTGGATTATATTTCTAGATGGGTTTTGTTTAATTGGTCAACCAGACAACTCTAAAATCCATGCAAATCCTTTGTAAGGTATCTTTTTAGCATAATAAAAAATAAATATGAGTATACTCATGTATTACTAAGTAGACTCACTAAATATTCTACAACCATTTATTGTTTTTCTAAATGTATGTGTAGAGCCCAACTTGCCCATGTATTTTAAAAAGAAAAGTCTTGTGTGGTGTCTTAATTAAGGTATCACCTTGGTTTTAGTTATTACATCTTTTGTATGAACTTGTAGACGTTTAAATTATCCTGATTGATATCGTGTGCTCGATCCTAATCCACTAACACCATTTTTTCCTGAATCACTTCTTTACTAACCAATTAATTAAATAATCCTTATTTAATCAATTCGTCATAATTCCTCTTTTAATTAAATAAATCATCTTATTTGATTAAATCATTATCCTCTTTTAATTAAGTAAATCATTTCTTTTATTTAACCCTAATATTTCTCTTTGATTAAATAAATCAATTTTATTTAATCCTAATGTTCCTCTTTTAATTAAATAATTAATTTTATTTGGTTAAATCATATTCCCTCTTTTAATTGAATAAATTAACCCTTATTTGATTAAGTCTAATATCACCCTCTTTAATTAAATAAATCAAACTTTATTTAATTAAATTTAATCTCTCAAGTTCTTCTCATTTTGATTTAAATAAATCCAAAAAAATAAGTCAAAATGTCAAATCAAACTAATCCCTATCTAAGTTAATTAAATTCTAATTAACTCTAACTCTAATCCATCAAATCCTCTAGATTTTGCAGCTTGCACAAGTAAATAAATTTAATTGATTTATAAAATCTCCTATTTTCATTAAAAAAGGCATCTTGTTGGAATATTCTTCCAGTTTGAAATCTCCCTCCAAAAATATTTGTCCTCCAACATGGCATTAACTCCTCTTACAAGTTCTTTTTCTTGAGTCAAGTGGCATTAACTCCTCTTCCACATCCTCTTCCACAAGCAATCTTTCAAATTTCAAATCTCCACCTAATTGCATTTATTTGCACATTGACCAAAATATGCAAAACCACTCTTCAATGGCATGTTGACAAGTGACAAATTACCATTGGTCCTTTCTTTTATCCCACATTCATCCTATTCCTCATTTCTCCATCCTTCTTTCATATAAATGGAGGGTTCTTCTGTTGATTTGGGATCCATAACTTTATACAAAGTCACTATCTTCAGACTTTAGGCAAGTTCATCCATGTTTATCAAGGTTTTATTGCATTTTATCAATCTTAGCTAGGTTATGGTCAAATTTTCTTCAAGGAGCTCAATCATCAACAAATTTCATCAAAAGCTTTGCAAGGAATTGGGAAAGGGCTATTTTCCACATCAAAATAGCACCAATTCCCCCATGGGATGTTGATTTGAGCATTTGAATTAGATTTGTTACCTTTCATTTAATCATTTTACTTTGTTTCTTGTTCATTATGTTTGAATAAATTTCATGGAGAATGATTGTTTTAGATGTGCTCATTGGCTAACATTGTGTTGTTTGATGATGTTGGAGCAAGTCTAGAGCAACCATTCACATTTTGGCGCTAGAAGGAGGGCTCAATCTCAAGAAATTAACATGTTTTTTTGAAAATTTTGCTATTTTCTTTCAAATTTTTGTGTCTATAGGAAGGAGCGACACTCTAAAAGACAAACAGCGATGCTATCAGTGCAGCGTCGCTATATAGCGATGTTGTATTTGCCTCAAAACCTGATGTTGAAGCCATTTTCGACACGGGTCAGTCTGTCAAACTCCAAAGAGCGACGCTTGGTTAAATAGCAATGCATTTGCGGTCTTTGTTTCTCCATAGAGCGACACTGACTTCACCAAAGCACTGTTGGAATTCTCCAAATAGTGACACCTTTGAGGATTGCCACGTTGGGGTGGGGTAAAAGTTAGCTTTTCAATTTTTATTTAACATGTGCTTTTTTTCATCTTCTTGAAATTTTAACTTGTTTTGTGGCTTTGTTTTCTATAGATTAACTAGTTTTTGTAGGTTGAGGTGATCAAGAAGCGAAGGAGGAGACAAAGAGAAGACTTTATATTGCATTATCACTTGATTTTAACAAGTGTTTTTAAACACTTTGGGAGCAATTATAATCCCATTTTAAGGACATTGTTATCTTCAAGTTTTTAGGACTCAAATAATTTTTGTTTTGGGTTTTAAAAAGAACAAGCAAAGGGTTAAAAATAACCTTAGGAACATACTAGAGTTGGTTTTGGATTTAACAATTGAACAAGCAAACTTCACACTTCATCTTGGTGATATTAAAAAAAATCCTTTACTATTATGAGGTTTAAAATGAATATGTGTTTTTTGTGCTTTGTAATCTCTTTTACAAAATAATATCATTTAAAAGGTGTATGCACTTCTCTCGTGCTTCATAGCAATCTTGAGAACCAAAAGTCTTTTGGGTGATATTAAGTTGTATAAAATATTACCTCCACACTTCAATTTGGGTTTCTTAAAATTGAACAAATCTTGCTAGTGTGAGTTAGGTATATCGCGTGTGTTCTCTCTTTGTTCACACAAAAAAATATTGATCGAAATTTAGATGTGCTTGTTCACTATTGTTCACCTTTAGAAGGCCTTCCTGGTGGGAAAAAGTAATCACCCTAGGGAATGACCCAACCGGGAAGATGCTAAAGCCAAATGACTTCCACCCGATATATAAGTGTGGGTACTTGAGGAAAGTTCAAGTATCACGAGGATTGTTTCGTCAAGAATGGAAGCAATGGTCTTTTTCTGTATGGATGATCCCCCACAAAAGAAATGCCTATACTAGAACCTTTTTTTATAGTAAACCAAATCCCTATCTATTTTTTGGTGCAAGAACGATCGTTCTGAAGCCGTCCCATGTACTTGTGGTTCAAAGTAGAGATGAAAAGTTCATCATAGGAGACTCATGAGAACTGAAGCTTGGCTCACTTGAGAAGTGTGTGTCATGAAGGGGAGCCAATGTGGTCAAAATTCTAATCATCCGCTTTGAATAAGCACATCTGGATTTATCCAAGTGGGAACTCAACAAATATTGCCTCTTTTTATCCTAGGGTTGTGCATCATTTTGGAATTAAAAACACTTTTCTTGGATCTAAAGCATTGAAAAACAAACATACCACAAAATCCTCAAAATTTCAAACCCTTTAGGAGGAGAAAATACCTTTGACAAATCCAAGTGTTATTGCTTTCCCTAAGGATTCCATCCTTAGAGGCTTCTAGGCATTTGGATTTACATCTTAATTTTTTCTCAAGTCTAAAGTCAACATAGGGAACTATTGCCTTGATTATCTTGATTTCCACATAATGGACTTTGTGGGATGAAAGGAAATCAAGATATTATACATTCAGTTTGAAAACTAAATCAAGACAAAGTTTGTGGTAAAAAGAATCAATCTAAGCAAGATAAAGGACAATTGGACCTTACATGTGCTTGATCCCATGATTTCTCCCAAAGTCAAAGTTCCCAAGCCAAGTTGTCATAAACACCTTAGTCCAAAAGCTCGTGAGGAGCGTCTGTCAAGGTTTCACAAAGTTAGAGAAAGGTTGGTCTATAATTTTTACAAAAAAGCTTCAAAGAACAATCGAAATTTGTATGAATTTTATTATAGTCAAAACCGAAGTCTCTTTCAAAGATTTGCATTTCTCACATAGGAAGTAAAAGCATGTTCTTCAATACTGAGGTATTTTAGAAAGGAAGTCTATCTAGGTCTAATCTAGGATCAAAGTCACCATTCTCATCCATCCCTCAAACATCAATCAAATCTCATCCCACCAAAAACTCTTAGAATCTTGGAAAAATCCCTCATGCTAGACTTTTGGCAAATCCTTTAAATCAAATCAAAAATCATCTTGTTTGACTAAGTATGTGTAGATGAATCCTTCTTCATATACTTAGTTAAATTATCACCTTGTGGGAAAATTTATCCCAAGATAACATCCAACATCTTGGGGTTTATGAGTTCATTATCCAAATCCAAATCCAAATCAAATCAAATCAAGAATAAAAAATCCAAAAGCCCCAAAGTCTAGTGTCCCTTCAAGATTCTTAAAAGTTTAATCATTCACTACCATCCATCTTTTGTATTACCTCGTCACCATCCTTTGATCCTTAAAGAAAACTTAGATTTTTCTTCTTATGACCTAAAAGTTTGGACCAACCTAAGAAATTGGATATTTTCTCCCATACTCCTAAAAATTGATCCTTATTTTATGGTTCAAACTCGATCTCAATACAAGAAAAACATGGAAGCCAACAAAGAAACATCTACTTCAAGTGACTTGAGTCAAACCGCACCCGAAATGAATCCCATTGGATCTAGTAATCCCCCACCCAATCTTCCTCTATTACCACAAGATCCTCAAGAGGAAGGTCAAGTGGAGGACATCACCAATAATGTCTTGGGGATGACTCAAGATGAAATCATATAAATGGTCCAAAATCCTCAAACCCACAAAATTGTCAATGCCATGATAAGACTTAATCCTTCACAATACATGCTAGAATTGGGAAAAGAAGGGGCTAAACTCCCTTTTGATTTTGACGTAAACACTATTGTGGAGAAACCTCTTGGGATTATGTTGTCGGTCGCACTCACACCATATTTTCAAAGCATTTTTAAACCCATCCCCCAACCAACATCATCTCTTGCTCCAACTCAACTAATTGTCAATAAGGGGAGTTCATTACTTCATGATCTTCAAACACATCCCCTTGTGAATAACCAAGAATTGGATGCAAACACCATCTTGGTTCAAACCATCCCTCAAGATTTGAAACACCCATACGTTCCACTCATCTTTCATGACACCAATAATTCATCAACTTTCTCCGTAACACTGACATATTCTCTTGGGGCACAAGTATCTCTCCCCACGATATCACAAGAGCAGGTGGGTTTATTTGTACAAGGGGGAATATTTGATCCCTCATCATTGATTATTAAAGGAAATATACCACCTATCCCCCCACCACTTGCCCCACTAACACCAACATCCACACCAATCCTTGGTTTAGGGAAACCCCCTTTACTTATCCAAAATCAGTCAAATCAAATCAATCTACCAAGCATACCAAATCCTCCAGGCATACAACTGACATCACAACAAAAAGTGGCACCAATCCAAACATCTCAAAACATGGTATCCCAAGGACCCAACTCATCCACCATACCCTCCACCACAACACCCATCATCGTCACTCATATGCCTCAACAACCACCTCAACATAATTTCATAATGCCATCTCAAACCATTCCAAATCCTCCACCTTTACCACCAAATCCCAACGTGAACAACCAATGCAACGTCACATTGCAAGCGGCTCAACAAGCTTATCAAAGGGCACTTCAACAATTCCAAACCCAACAAGCCACACAAGTTGTGCAACAAGCTGCACAACAAGCAAAAATGAAGCAAGCCACCCACCAAGCTCAATAGGTTGCCCGAGCACAAGCAAAAGAATTTCTACAACAACAAAAATCCCAAGCCCAAGCACAAGCTTTATTGCAACAACAAATATTTGTGCAAGCCACTCAAGCTGCCCAAGTTGCACAAGCACAAGCCCAACATCAAGCACAACAAGCTCAAGTGCAAGCCTTGTTATAGAAACAGGCATATCAACAAGCTCTACAACAATACCAAGCGCAACAACAAGCCCAACAACAGGCGTTGTTGGCACAACAACAACAACAACAAGCCCAACAATAAGCATTGTTGGCACAACAACAAGCCCAACAACAAGCATTGTTGGCACCCAACAACAACAAAAAAAAGACCAACAACAAGCTTTTTTGGCACAACAACAACTACAAGCATATCAACAAGCATTAGTTGTGGAAAAAACTCCCGCGAATGCACCCCCTAGTTCGCAAGTCACTCCATCTGTCATCCAAGTTACTACACCAACTCAAAACACATTCATTCCACCACCTGAACCACAAAGTGATTTGTCCGCCCAAATAAAAAATCTCTCACAATAGGTGTTGGACATACAATCAGGGAAGACCCCAAAATCACAAGGGAATCTATGCCCTTATCTATTCGACATGAGCATTGTGATGAAGCCATTCCCGTAAGGCTTTGAGATACCCAAATTTGACAAGTACCGTGGACTCAAAAATCCTAAAGTTCACATTAGGGAATTCCGCATACATTGTATGGAGGTTTCCTATGATGACTCTTATCTAATGAGGCTCTTCCCCAAAAGTCTGGTTGGCCTAGCCATGGAATGGTTCTCCCATCTTCCGTCTGGAATCAAAAATTTCCAAGAAATTGTGGACGCCTTCATGCAAAATTATGCATTCAACATGGGCATGGATGTAAGCTTAGAGGAATTGTCTAGCCTCAAGCAAAAAAAGGGAGAATCGTTTGCATCTTTGTTACAAAAATGGTGATCCAAGGCCAATAGAAGCAAGTGGGCCATGTCAGAAGAACAACAAGTTGGAACTATCATCACAAATCTTGAAGGAACTTTGGCCTTCCATCTCAAAGTGTCGTGCATCACCTCCTATGATCAACTCATCTCCAAGGCTCTCAACATAGAAAGAGCCCTCATTGCACAAGGGGGGACACCCGCTTATCAAGATAATTTCCCATCCACAAGTTACAATGACAAACCCCGAACATCGGTGAAAAACAAAAATGTTACCAATGATGGGGTTGTTGATGCTAAGGTTGTAATCAGTGCTCCAAAGCCAAACACGCAACAACAAACATATCCACAACCTCAGAATAACAACCAAAAAATCCATTGATCCAACACACCCTAGCAACAAAACAACCCGCAAATAGTTAATAATGTAAATGATTAAGGTGGGCCATCCACGAGAAATCGATACCCTCCAAAGCAAAAGTACACACCACTTGGAGAATCAGTTGAATCTTTCATGAAGCGACTCGTTGACACCAACATCATCACACTCCCTATCATTAAAAATTACCAAGATCCTCAAGTTAAGCCACCATGGTATAACGAGAAGCATTTTTGTGACTTTCATAAGATAAAGGGGCACACAACAACCAACCACATGAGGCTTAAAAACCTAATCCAAGACCTCATTGAAAACAAGACTATTTTTGTTGAGCATCCCACACCAAGATCTAGGAATCAAGACCTCAAGATATACACGAACCCAATGTCGGATCATAATAAGGAAAACAACAATGGAAAATTTATAAATTATGGTAGCGTCAACCACATTTATGACCATGTTGTCACATCTTTAGATGAATGGGTAGGTGTTGTACATATCCCAGGGTCCAAAGCTAACTATGGAGTCACCACATGAAGCGGTAGAATCACCATCCCCAGACCATCCACGCAAGCTAGAGCACCCGCTGCAAATTCAAAGTTAGTTGCCAGTGGCTACAATGTCTTGGAACAACTAAAGAAGACCCCCGCCTAGATCTCCATCATGGAGTTGCTAAAAAAGTTTCCTGCACATAGGGAGATTCTAGAAAAATCACTTTTTGAGTCTACTGTACCCACAGACCTTGATGCAGACCAGTTCCAGGATATGTTCGGACACATCACCACACCACATCTCCTAACATTCTCTGAATAAGACTTCCCAACCCAGCCATCTCACAATCATGCACTTCATCTTGAATTCTTTATCCATAAAAATAAAGACAAACAAGTCTTGGTGGATGGAGGTGCAGGGTTGAATATTTGTTCCCTCAAGCTAATAAAAAATATGGGATTTTCTAAAGACATGATTGAAAAAGGAAAAGGTATCATCATACAGGCTTATGATGATCAAGAAAGGGTGTCTCAAGGCACCATTCAACTTCCCATGCAAGTAGGACCGGCCATCATGGAAACTACTTATCAAGTTCTTGATCTTGACCTCCCTTATAACATTTTTCTAGGGTGCCCATGGATCCACGAGATGAAAGTTGTTGCATCTAAATTTCACCAATGTGTTAAATTCCCCTATGAGAACCAAGAGGTCACAATTCATGGTGATCCCGAGCCCTTTTCCTATTGCAAAAATCTGGAAGCAAATTTCTACAAAATACATCGTCCCAAAGAATGATGAAGGCCCTACAACTCCATATGTAGATCCAACTACCCTCGCCTCCACTTCTAAGACAAAGGCACCCGACATTCCTGACATATTTGATGTCAGAGTTATTATCCAAGACAACATATGTGGAGATTACAAAATGAAGAAAAGTGCCTTTGTAATAGGAGAGTTACCTCAATCTCCTAGGTCCCGTGGACAACCACAACCGGCTAGCACAACATCTCAAACATTTAGAGAAGACCCCTCTTGATTTAGAAGTTGGGGAGACCTAGGCTGGAAGGTGGTTGATGAAAATGATATATCCAACCTCCTATATCAAGATGAAAGACCTATACTAGCCCTTCCAATGGACGATGCTAACAAAGGTCTACAATTAATGTTCGACATGGGCTATAAAAAGAATGAAAGTCTCAGGAAAAACAACAACGAATGATTAGAACCCATCATTGCTGAGAAGCGCATAAAAAATATTGGCCTTGGATGTACCCCTCTGAGAATAACCATATGTGTCAGAATTCCCACTATTAAAGCAGTCAAAACTCCTCTTCATTTACTAGTATCCACAAGTCTACCTTTAGACAACTATACCTTCGATATAACTGATGTGTGTAGTGATTGTGATGAGGATCACCTCACTGACCTACCCATGTTGTTTGAGGATTCTTCCCTATTCATGATTTCCACTGTCTTGTGAGTCGAATAATCGAACCCATAAAATAAAGCTAGTATACCCCCAGCTAATAGACTACGACCAACGAGAACCGCCAATTTTAGACACATTCAAAAATGATGAGGCGCTCTCATAATTCATGGGACTACATGATAATGTACCTTGTGGTTACCATAAAGATGGATTTGACATTGAACTGGACACACATGCTTACTATGGGGAAACGATTGGATCCCTCAGTCACAAAAGTGAAAATTTGAGAATAATCTCTAGGTCTTTAAGTGAAAACCACACTGTGGCACTTTCAGACCCAAAAATAGTAAAAATAAAGGACACATCCAATGGTGAAAACCTCTCTAAGGCACCAGAGGATGGGGGATTCAATCTTCCTCTTAGTGCTATTCATCAAGAGAAGTCAGCGGTCTTAGCAGAGAAGTGCAATCTATCAACTTGGGGACAAAAGAAACACCACATATAACCTTCTATGCAGAATCTCTTTTAATAGAAGAACAAGAAATTATAGTTGTGTTTCTAAGGGAAAGGAAGGTAAAATTTGCATGGATCTACACCGACATGCCTGGTCTTGACCCAGAATTTGTGGTGCACCATCTAGCAGTATATCCAGAGGCAAAGCCAATGAGACAAAAGCTGAGAAAGATACATCCTCAAATAGAATTATTGGTCAAATTGGAATTATAGAAGCTCCTTGGTGTTGGCTTCATACGACCAATTGATTATCCAGAGTGGGTTTCAAATCTTGTACTTGTTTCAAAGCCCACTGGGGGCATTCACATCTGCACTGACTTAAGAGATCTAAACAAAGCATGTCCCAAGGATGATTTCCCTCTCCCAAACATAGATATGATTGTGGATATGACAGCGGGACATGAAATTCTTTTGCTAATGGATGGATTCTCAGGATACAATTAGATCATGATAGCTAAGGATGACCAACATAAAATGACTTTCACTTGTCCATGGGGGACATATTGCTAGAATATGATGCCATTCAAGTTGAAGAATGTAGGATCCACCTATCAAAGAGCTATGATGCTAATCTTCCATGATATGATTCACAAAAGTATGGAAAATTATGTAGATGACATACTAGTCAAGTCAAGAAAGCGATGAGACCAAATATCAGCTTTATGATCCATTTTTGACAGGCTAGAAGAATATAAGGTCAGGCTCAACCCAAAGAAGTGTGTCTTCAGGGTACAATCAGGCAAGTTACTAGGGTAATTATGTCCATGAGAGGAATTGAGATAGACCCTACGAAATTCAAATAAATCCTCGAGATGGAGGCAACAAGGACATTGAAACAATTAAAGGGTTTAGAAGGAAGACTCCAATCCATCTGTCAATTCATAGCATAATTAGCAGATAAGGCTATCTCATATTATCATCTACTCCACAAGGGGGTAGCATTCAAATGGGACGAGAAATGTGACTAAGATTACAACAAAATCAAGGAGTACTTTCTCACACCACCAGTTCTTATGCCACCCATTCCAGGCAAACCCTTGATCCTATATATAGCGGCAACAATAGCCTCCCTTGGCGCTCTCTTAGCACAACATGATGAAAATGGGAAGGAGAGAGATATTTACTACGTCAGTATAACCATGGTGGGGCACAAGCTAAATTACACATCCATTGAGAAGGCTTGCTTAGCAGTCATGTTCACAATACAAAAATTCAGACACTATATGTTAGCACACCAAATAAAGCTCATCGCCAAGATAGACCCTCTCAAGTATTTGCTTTCTAAAGCAACGCTCATAGGGAAAACAGCTAAATGGGTTATGATCTTGACATAACACGACAATGAGTATGTGGAACAAAAGGAAATTAAAGGACAAGCAATTGTAGATCAACTAGTAGAGGCACCAATATACTCAAAAAATCCACTAGTATCAGAGTTCCCTGATGAATCCATCTTTAACATAAGCATAGCATATCACTGGAAAATGTATTTTGATGGATCCTACACAACAGGGGTCGGGAGCTAAAGTCTTCTTCATTACACCACAAGGAGATTACATATCCAAGTTATATAAGTTGTCCTTTGCTTGCATAAATAATATTGTAGAATATGAGGCTCTTGACATAGGGCTGAGGATTACTGCATAGTGGCAAATCATGACACTCAAATTCTATGGAGATTCACAACTTATCATCAACCAAGTCAATAATGAATACCAAACATAGGATGACAAGTTGACTCCATACAAGAAACTGGTGGAAATCCTCAAAAAGTCCTTCATCGATATCACATTTGAGTAGATACCAAGGGAAAATAATAGAGCAACGAATGCTATGGAAACAATAGGATCGCTATTAGATGTCCCATGCAACGTCCCAAAGCAAGAATTCCTTGTGGAGCAGTTTCTCTTACCAACATTCAAGGTACCAGAGTTTGAATTTGTGTGTGAAATCATTGGTCTTGGTAACCCATGCTATCATGACATATACACTTCTCTAAGAATATGAGTCCTCCCTGCAGATATCACTCTGAACCTTAAGAGAACCTTTTTCAAGAAGCCATCCCGCTTTGTTATCTTAGGTGACACCCTATACCGTAGGATTATTGAGGAAACCCTTTTACGATGCTTAAACGTTGAGGAAGCTTTGAATGCTTTAACGAAGGTACATAATGGCATCTACGGTTCACATTCGAGTGGTATGACCTTGGCCAAGAAGTTATTGAGAATATGATACTATTGGATGACAATGGAGAAGGAAGCCCACAAATATGTCAAGAAGTGCTTGCAATGTCAACAACATGGGGACCTAATCCATGCACCAACCTAGGAGCTCCACCTAATTGTTACACCTTGGCCCTTCTCACAATGGGGGCTCAATCTCATTGGAAAAATAATTCCCACCTCATCTAATGGACATAAGTTCATTATTACCACCACATAATATTTCACAAAGTGGGTAGAGGCCATCCCAATGACCTATATTACAAGAAAGTAGATTTCCTAATTCATCTTGCATTACCTCATTTTCCACTACGATGTCCCACAAGACATTATCTCAGATAATTGGACACCTTTCAAAAACTAGGATGTCCGAGACCTATGCCAAAAGTTCAATATCCAACATCGCTTTTCCACTCCATACTACCCCTAGGGCAACGGCCAAGCCGAGGCTACAAATAAAACCATTCTCAGAATCCTCAAAAAGACATTCAATGAATCTGGTCGTGACTAACATTTGTAGTTGAATCTCGTCTTATGGGCCTACCGAATAAGCATATGCACACAAATAGTTGCAACCCCTTTCTCCCTAGTCTACAGATTAGAAGCCATCCTCCCCATTGAGATTGAGCTCCCATCCCTAAGAATATCATTGTAGAATCTCATTACAAATGAAGAATATAGGATATCATGATTAAACAAACTGGAACTATTGGATGAGCAGCGCATGGATGCCTTAAAGCATTTGCAAGTCGACCAAAACCGTCTCAAGAAGAGC
The DNA here is from genome assembly GCA_007115665.2 of Sequoiadendron giganteum. Lineage (NCBI taxonomy): Eukaryota > Viridiplantae > Streptophyta > Pinopsida > Cupressales > Cupressaceae > Sequoiadendron > Sequoiadendron giganteum. The sequence continues at coordinate 559,647,467 of CM021105.1, forward strand.
TACAACAAGAAGATCAGGAGTCAGACCTTCCAATTCGGAGAGCTGGTATTGAAGGAGAATAAAAAAAATGTGCCAAATCCAAACAACAAGGGAAAGTTTGAACCCAATTGGTTGGGACCCTTCATCATCATAGCAAGTTACAAGTTAGGGGCATATCAAATATCAACGTCCAAAGGGGAGCCTCTATAGGACCCCATGAATAGCTCCCATCTTAAAAAAAAAAAATGCCTAAAACATTCAAGGTATAAAACCCTAAAATCAAAAAAATAAAAAAAACATAAAAATCTAAAAAAAATCAGGAAAAAGGATTGAAAACAGTAAAGATAAAAATCATCCTCTAGTGAAAACCACTTTGGTGGCACTTTGGGCAAGTACCTTGGTGAAAACTTGGCAAGCAGGCGCCTCGTGTAAATAAAGCACTCTTCATCCACCATGATATCAACGATCAGTTCCACATCATTTATCCATCTCATCCCATTGATCCTTCCATTCACCCATTCGTGTCTGCATCATAGCTCAATTTTATGTTCATATCATGTTCCCTCCTAGTACTACTTGGCACATTCCTAAGGTCAGTTTGTCCTGCATATATTGTAGTCTATTGCACCACGTTGGGGGCATTTTTTTTACCTACATTTGGATTGGATTCGTGTGTATCTTTGAAATCTTCCTAAAATCAAAAATCCAAAAACATTAGAAAATCAAGAAAATCCAAAAACAAGTCTAAAATCCAAAAAAAAGATTCAAAAGATAGATTCATCATGTCGAACTACGTCATCTCTAAGCTTGAACGTAGGCAATGATCGGCCCCCTAGACACATTAGGTCAGTCCTCTAAGAGTTTTTCATAATAAACTAGCAATCCATTTGTTCATATCTCATCAATAATCGAGTTTGTCTTAGTCGAACTACATGGTCTCTGCATGTATAATGTAGGAAAGCCTAATCTTTGATCAGTCCCTGAGATCCCTAGGATAAGTCTTTAGGTTCGTCTCTCGATCAAAATCTCAGAAAAACCAAAAAAATGGAAAATTTAAAAAATCAAAAACATTTATAAAACATCTCAAAAAGTGCCTAAAACAACCTCAAAAACATCCAAATATTTGAAAAAAACTCATCTATCCCCATCTCGCTTTCACTCGCAATAACCAATCACTCATAATAAATCAATCGTCACTTTCACCCTTTGGCAAAACAGTCAGAAGCAAGTCTAGCAGGTTAAAAGTGAAAGCTCAATCATCAAGGATCTCAAGCCTAGGTTAGTAGGTAAGCAAGTTGGTCAATTCTTGGTACTAATAGCCCATCATCCAGTCAATCCCAAATCATCTGATAACATCATGTCCTAGAATGCAACCTTCCTACAATGGACATCAACATCAATCATTGCTATATTACATTAGCTTGTTTGTTTATTTGATCTTTGTCTTTTTATTTATCTTATTGTGCCCATTTCAATGGCCTCTCGATGATGTCTAAACAAAAGGATTTAGAGAGAAAGGAATGGGGAAATGATCATTATCTTTTTATCTGTTGTGCTTGTTGGATTTTCTTGTAATATAACCTTGGTCATGTGTGCTTTGTTTCATTTGTAGGGAAGGTGTTTTATGTGTCTTATTGACCACATAGGAAGGCTTTCCTTTCTATTTTTTGGTCTGAGATATTTGAAATATATAAACTACATTTTAAATAAGGTTTTGTATGCCAAGTATGAACAGGAGTACTCCTATTTGATTGTCGAGTCAAAGTCCATCATACTATGTGCAACACCATCCTGGTTTTGTATACCTTGATGCATCGTACCTATGTGTGTTATCAATCATAAGGTAAGTAAGCCCTTTTGAAATCCCAATTCTTGATAAGCAAAACATCATCATCACATCATTATCTCTAATAAAGTCTCGTAGATCATGAACTTGTTGGATCCCCCTCTCATCATCTAATTTCGTCTTTCTTTTTTCCGTGCTAACATGGTACCATGACAATTAATCAAAAAATCACTAAATGCATACATCCTGCATCCACAAAATCATCAGCATACATACATATCATATTAAGACATAAAAGCATAGTCATCACATATCATTGCATAAATCATATCATAATCATTGCATCCACATCATTAATCATAATCATTGCATAACATAAATCATATCATGGTTATTTCACATCATGTGCATATCATATCATTGCAAATTATTACATATCATGGTTATTTCATATCACATCATTTGCATTGCAAAACATAAATCATCACATAAGCATATCATGTCACTACATTTACTTCATTACATATCATAAATATTGCATAGCATATCATCACATTTTACATAATCATTTTTAAGTTAGGAAGGATCATATAGATTTGTTATTCTAGGTGTCTTATAAATCATTACATTAACATCATTGTACACATCATTCCATATCAGGAAGCATAATCATCTCATATCACCTCATTTCATGATCACATCACATCATTACATTTACTTCATAGACATTTCATATCACGCCATTTTACATTACCATTTTAGTTACGAAGAATAATATAGATTTTTTATTCTAAGTATCTTAAGAAATCATTGCATTCATACCATTACATTCACAAATCACAAATCATAATGCATATCATAATCATTTCAAATCATAAATCATTGCATACCATAACCATTGCATGTCATAAATCATTAATATAATATATCATCTCACATCATTACATTCATATTTTTTACAGATCGTTGATCATTACATATCATAATTACATTTGTATCCATTGCATAATCATATAAACATTATCATATCATCCATGAATCATCATTGCAAAACGCATAATAAAAAGGATATAAAAATAGTTGCATCCACATATCATACATCGTCATCATAAAAGTGCATAAAAAAATACAAAAAAAGAAACACATCCATAACCATTTGCATTCATAAGCATCTGCGTATCATAATCATACATTATATTATATAGAATTGCATCTCATATAGAACATCAGATACATACATCCATAATGCAAAAATAAAATAGGACACATCTCATAATGAATCAACCACATCATATATATATATATATATATATATATCAAAAGGTAACTGTCATGGTATAAATCAAGATCATGTGTATGCGTATCAATCAAAATAATACAATTCCCATAGGGCTATAAAAAAAAATAGAGCCCATGGATCTCAAAAAATGATGCCAATCAAAAGTGTAGTGGTATCTAGCCCTCGTGGTTGCTCCCCTCGCTGGCCTATCTCTCTGGCTACTCCTCAGCCTGTCTCATCTCAGTCTGTTGGGAGTAATTTGGTACGTGGGCTGCTGCAGGTATGGCCTACCAATAGTGAAGCCAATAATACTCGGCCTCCTACATTGACTCACGATATATCCACACCGAGATTGTCCTACCCTGTGACGCAACATCCATGCTCTCTAATTGTTGCCTACACCCCACCTCTTGTGCTAGTTAAATATTTGATGCCTATCTTTGTTGCCTCTCCTGATCTCACTCTATGGTGAGGGCTTGGACTTGTTGTTTAGCCTGGTCCCTTCAACTGTAAGTGCTTGCACCTGTGCTTGGAGCCCCTGAATCTACCTCTGGAGCTATTGTATCTGGGCATCTCGAGCATCTGGTTGTTGTGGCTATTGTGGTTGCTAGTCTCTCGACTGTTGGTCTCTTTGTTAGTCTTTGTGTAGTGGTTGTTGGCTTCCCTGACCTGGTTGGTGAAGAGGTGGTCCTCCTCCTCCTCCCCTGGTACTTGTCCCCCTACCCCAACCTGTCCCCCCCTTCCTCGACTTGTTGTCCTGCCTCGGGGTCTTCACCACAGGGTTGTTGCTCCTAGAAGTGTCAGTCTAAGTGGGGGCCTAAACCAATCATCATAGGCATGTGTGGTGCCTGGATCTGTTGGTCCCTGTGCATATGCCCATGGCCAAACCACCAACTACCTGAAGCTATCCACTACCTCTGCTATGGGAATTGTCTAACCCCATGTTGTCTCTCTAGTGGACTGAGCAAAAATGGCCATCTATTGATCATCAGTCATGTCCTAGACATCACCGAACTAATGGGCTACCTTGTCTAGCAAGTAGCCCTCTATCATGGTGTGCTCACGCCCCTACATCAACCTGTCCTGCTTGGCAAAGAACAATTGTTGCACATAATCATACTAGGCCGACATCTACAACTGAGGCCTCTGGGTAAATACTCTCATCTCATCCAGGACTCTCCGCTAGTGGGGAAGACCTACTCATCCTGTGTGTCTCAAAGTGATGTCACCTTGTTACCTCAAAACTATTGGATCGTCAAGCTCCACATCAACAACTGTAACAATCGGTTAGAGCACAACAATGTGCTCCCAGGTCTAGATGTGTAATAATGTGACCCCTATGCCAATAGCTCAACTATCACAGTAGGAAAACTCATGCAAGTCATGATATAATGACGCCATCATCACTGGTCCCCAAGCAAATAAATTCCTCTTGAAGAGAATCTTCTCCCAAGCCAAACACCATCCAAGACTGAAATACCAGCCTCGTTGATCTAGAGCTACTAGTCCTGATATGATAGCGACCACAATCAGTCAGAAATTAGACACCTGACCCTTGAAATACTCAAGGTCAATTTGACCCTCTATGAAAACGATCCCATATGTCCTCATGATCTCAAAGCACGCATCGGTGCCAACGCCCATATCATAGATAACTCGGTCACCATGAATCATAAATTGAAAGATCTGCCACACATCCTCTAGTGTGACAGTCGCCTCATCGGTGGGGAGATGGAAAGATGAAGTCTCACTATGCCACCTCTTGGCCAACGCAGTCATCAAGGCCAGGTGGGTCTTCACAGTCGGCACATAGGAAATATACCTGAGGTCGATCACACCAAGGTGCTCCTGAAGCATCTCATGTAATCCAATCAATCTGCTTAGCACCGAGGGTTGATGCTCACGTGAATGAACAGGTCCCTATCCTCTTGCACTCATGAAGCCACATCAAGTTTCAAAAAAAGATGATATCCTGTTTGGAATTTTTGACACCAAAACCAAATATGTGTCACTATTTGACAAGGTGTTGCCCTTTGCAAACTCCAAACAGCGACGCTAGAACCCAAAATGAAAACTAGGACCATCACATTGCCATTTGCAAATATGGCCCTATTTGACTTGAAACCCTAAAAACCTAATTGACTTGTGGCACCACCATTTGCAATGGCATCGCCCTTTGGAGTTTGGAACCCTAGGACCAAATTGTGACACGACATTGCAATAAGGAATGGTGGCACTATTTGACCCTTAACCTCATTGAATAAGCACCTTTAGCATCGCTATATAGCGACGCTGAAGGTTTTGACCTTTTGGACCATAATAAATGCACCTAAAAATCAAAATAAAGATCAGGTTAGGATCACATACCACTAGTCTTGCACCTGGAGGTCTCTAGTAGACTTGAACTCGCTTGGAAATGTGTTGGGAAAGCACTCTTTGCGCCATCGCGCAGGAGAGTCAGAGCTCAAAAGGTTGTAATTTCTCAAGGTGTGAATGTGAAAATGAATGGAAAGTGACCCCTCCAAGGCTATTTAAGCATGAAAATTAGGGTTTTTTGCCTCGTTTTGGTCATCAAACTAGGGTTTGCACCCCTGATCCCGTTTTTTCCCACCCGAAGGTCATTTCAAGTATTTTTCTCATGTTTTGGCTTATTTTCGACATCCTAGGGCCTTTTTGAACCCTTCAGGCAGTTTGTCATCTTTTTTCAAGATCTCCCCCAAAAATCCAATTTTTTATCCGATCTGTCGTGGGGGTAGTATACCAACATATTTCTTATTGTTGGGGCAGCATTGGGGCATCCGAAAAGTCAAAAAAAAAATTGAGTTTTAATCTCAACAAGGTTATTCTTTGAACCAACGCAATAGGTACATTGTTTCAAAGTGGGGCAAAATGTAGACATTTATAAATTATCCTGATTGATATTGTGCACTTGATCCTGATCCACTAACACCATTTCTTCTCGAGTCACTTCTTTACTAACCAATTAATTAAATAATCCTTATTTAATTAATTCATCATAATTCCTTTTTTAATTAAATAAATCATCTTATTTGATTAAATCATTATCCTCTTTTTATTAAGTAAATCATTTCATTTAATTAAACCTAATATTTCTCTTTGATTAAATAAATCAATTTTATTTAATCTTAATGTTTCTCTTTTAATTAAATAATTCATTTTATTTGGTTAAATCATATTCCCTCTTTTAATTGAATAAATTAACCCTTATTTGATTAAATCTAACATCGCCCTCTTTAATTAAATAAATCAAACTTTATTTAATTAAATCTAATCTCTCAAATTCTTCTCATTTTGATTTAAATAAATCCAAAAATCTAAGTCAAAATGTCAAATCAAACTAATCCTTATCTAAGTTAATTAAATTCTAATTAACTCTAACTCTAATCCATCAAATCCTCTAGATTTTGCAACTTGCACAAGTAAATAAATTTAATTGATTTATAAAATCTCTTATTTTCATTCAAAAAAGCATCTTGTTGGAATATTCTTCCAATCTAAAATATCCCTCCAAAAGCATTTGTCCTCCAGCATGGCATTAACTCATCTTACAAGTTCTTTTTCTTGAACCAAGTGGCATTAACTCCTCTTCCACATCCTCTTCCACAAGCAATCTTTCAAATTTCAAATTTCCACCTAATTCCATTTATTTGTACATTGACCAAAATATGCACAACCACTCTTCAATGTCATGTTGACAAGTGGCACATTGCCATTGGTCCTTTCTTTTATCCCACATTCATCCTATTCTTCATTTCTCCATCCTTCTTTCTTATAAATGGAGGGTTCTTCTATTGATTTGGGATCCAAAACTTTATGCAAGGTCACTATCTTCATATTTTAGGCAAGTTCATCCATGGTTATCAAGGTTTCATTGCATTTTGTCAATCTTAGCTAGGTTATGGTCAAATTTTCTTTAAGGAGCTCAATCATCAACAAATTTCATCAAAAGCTTTGCAAGGAATTGGGAAAGGGCCATTTTCCACATCAAAATAGCACCAATTCCCCCTTTGCATGCTAGTTTGAGCATTTGAATTAGATTCATTAGCTTTCATTTAATCATTTTACTTTGTTTCTTGTTCATTGTTTTTGAATGAATTTCATGGGGAATGATTGTTTTAGATGTGTTCATTGACTAACATTGTGTTGTTTGATAATGTTGGAGTAGGTCTAGAGCAACCATTCACAAAACTCAAAGAATCTATTGCATAATTGGATAAAGGAATTGGCATTGCTAAAATCCACATTCTCATCACCCAACACTTTAAAAAAACATATTGATAATCATTATCTTTCAAATGTAGTGTTAGTGTGTCCCACTTTCATATATGAGTGTATAACAATAACTGGGATTATTACCGGCATCTTACTCTACATGATAAGTATTATCTATTATATAAAGATGCACAACCTTTCATACTCAAACCAACACATAAGTACATTACGACACCAGTATTGGGATACTTTGTGCAAAGGGTATAGTTTGTAGCAGACAAACAAAAGTGGAGGTATTACCCACCTCAATAATTGGTCCTTAGTTTCCCAACCTAAATATAGGTTTTATTGATTTTTTTCCGGATTTGACACCCCTAGCACTTGGAAGACTATCCAACCTTAGGGATTTGGGATTCACAACTCAAATCACCAACATACTCCACACAATGTCATACCTTACACAAACATTGATTGAAACCTTAAGCAAAACAAATAATCCAACTAGATAAAATGTGATATTTTACCCTTTCTTAGGTACTAGCTTGTGTGTTTTGATGATCTGATTGAATTGTATAGTTGCATAGGTATTGTTGGGTGCTTTATATGACATGACAATGAAGATTTGCACCAATAGACCCTATATGAACTACTAAAAGCTTCAAGTTTATAGTCAATGTTAGAAAATTGACACCTTTCAAATGCAATGTGAGGTCTATTTGTTACCTTGAGAGATCTTGTAGTAGTTGCTTTAAAAAAACCTCTATGGAAGGAATAGACTTCAAACCATCAATTATCTTTGTTACCATGTAGAACTTTTTAATGATGTACACTGCACAAACCTAAATTTAGATGGAAGAAGTGAGTTACACAATTATCAAATTACACATGACAATGGAGAATGAAGATGCAACACACAATTGTTCCAAAATAGAAAGAATATAGTAATCAACTCAATCACCAAATGGACGGATTAAGTACAGATAAATAAGCCTCTTGGATGCATGACTTAAGGAAGTGGAATGGTCACAAGGTCATGAGTTGACTATAAGTCATTACCAATTATGAGTGGGTTAACTTAGTGTAACTAAGAGAGAGTTGACCTTTACTAAATAGAGGTGACACCTAACTCCGCCAATCAAGGTTTGATGAGGCATTGGTGGAATTTGAGGTACCATCAATTAAGGTTCGATGAGGCATTGGTGGCACTTGAGTACCTCAAATCAAGGTGTACACACAATTATTAGCTTTAAAAAAGTAAATGAAACCTGCCCAAGTAGAACCCTACCTAAGTGAACTTATCCTAGGTGCATAATAACCAATAACGTAAATTAAACTAAATGCTAGAAGTAAATAGTATGCCAACAAACTCATTTACTCAAAATATTTAACACCTGCAGTTTGCAAAATTCTTCTTCTTGTGCCCTATATGATGATGATGCAAACTTCTATTTTATTCCTTTAATACTTTTCGAAATTGAAGTTTGTTGTGATTATCTTCTCTTGACATGTGACGATCATTGATGAAATTAAGTGCATATTGAAATACCATGACAAAGTAACATATCACATGAAATATGTGTCGAGTTGATTCATAATGATTAATAAAAAAATACTGAAAGTTGAAATTTGAATTTAAAATTTTATTATCTTGAAACCATTTTACACTCCTTATCTAAATGAATCTTATACTACTCAAAATTATATATTTAAAAAAGACGACAATCTTAAAACAAAAAAAATAAAAAATAAAATATATATATAATTAAAAATAAAATAATAATAAATAAAAACCAAATTAAATACTCTATGTATCAATATATTATTTAATTATTTTAAACTAAAGACAACCAAATAAAACATTTAAAAATTAGGTGAAGCTAGCGAGGTACTTTATTCCTTTAAAAATGTATTAAAAATGCCTTTGGCGAATTATTCCAAGACATTTCTAGAAGATGATGTTAACTCGTGCGATCGTGAAAGCAATCATCCACACGTGCGGAGAATAAAACCAACAAAAGAAATTTATTATTCTCTCGTGGCTTTAAAAATTGAAGCTTTTGACTCTACACGCTAATGTTTCAATGGCTAAAAATGTTCTATTGACAGATTTAATATTTTTTGGATTTCATAGATTGTTTGGTTCGTAAAGATTATTAAAAGTATTTATTTATTTATTTTTATTTCAATTTGTTAATGAGATAATTTCAATGGTTATCTCATTTAATAATATGATTTATCATCTATTTTACATAGATTGGTTGGTATTTGCTTAGTTCTAAGCCATTTGTTTGTTTTATGTTTTAGACTTGTTTTCTTTAGACTCATCTCTGAAGTAGTTGTGAGGAGTTTTTTTCAAGAGTATTTAATATTTATTTGTTTATTAAAAATATGTATTATATTATCTAAATGTGTATTATATTATTAAAGATAATTCATTATTGTTGGTTAATTTTGTAGTTCTTAAATATTTATATAGTAATTTGAGTTATCTTTGTATTGTTTATATGGTGATACAATGATTTGAATGATTTTTTAATTTCTTAATATTTTGATATATTTTTGTTTATGTGAGGGTGAAAAAAGTATATCTTGTATTTTTTTCCTTTATTTTTTGGATTCATTTCGATTAGATTGTTCTTAATGCAATATTTTGTGTATAATTGTGTCTTTCTACAAAAGTTGGTAAATTATCTAAATCTAAATTATTTTCATTTGTATACATCCTCAATGGTTGGTCTTAATCTTCATATTATCCATTTCTTATCCCCAAGTCATATCTACAAGCACAAAAATGAATTTGGTTTATTTATGTGGGGTAGAAATGAACTTAGTTCATTCCTATGGTGCAAAAATAAACTTGGCTCAATCTTGTTTAAATTGAACCAAAGTTGACCCCTTTCTAGTTAGCTATTGTCTATTGACTTGAGCATAAAACATTTCAAATTGCACACTAGGGTGTTGTATAGAAATGCACACTCTAATTCATTTATACTCATCCAAGCATCACATCAAAAATATTAGAACATTCATAGTGTCATTAGTTTACATTAACATCTACACTTGCATCAAATTAGGGCATCTTGCATGGCTACTTCTCATCCTTCGTGATAACTTTAAGAAACCCCCTTCAAATAAAGATATAAAATCCTGGTGAATATTTCATTTTTTTAGGAAAAAATATTAATTTCTATTGGCAAATCTTTCCCCTTTTTTGAAAAAAATATTAATTTTATTGACGATTTTTTTACATCACTAAAATTTTGTAGAAAATTTTGGCGAATCTTGAAAAAATAATAGGAAAACACATTAATTATGATGGCGAATCCATCCAATCTAAAAATAATTTTCATGGAAAAGTAGGGGCCCAAGAGTGAAAATTATTGATGGGTTTAAGGGGTAGACTATAATATTTACTTGCCACCATTATTTTAAAATATAATATAATGACCCTCATTGTATTTTGCAAGGTAAAATGTACCCATGATTTATAATTCTCATGGGATGCACAATTTCTTTTCGATCATTGATCTAAGGACCTTCATTGTACTCTACAAGGTAAATGTGCCCACAATCTATAATGCTCATCAAACTCGAAATTGTGGGCCCCATGAGCATTATAGATTGCGGGTACATTTTACCTCATGGATTACAACAAGGGCCATTAGATTATATCACAAATCAATGGTGTAAACTAAAGATTAGAAATATGGCCCTAAAGAAACTAATAATTACGATATACTATGGGCGAATTAATATAAATTTCTACTATAATTTATAAAGTTTAGGAGAATCTAATCTAATCATGTATGGAATATTGTGGAATTTTTTTGAGTTAAATATTTTAATAAAATATTTTTTTTGGCAATTTAAATAATACTATGATAAAATTTTGTAAAAATGTGGCGATTCAAGTCATGTTATAGCTTGAGCTATTAGCCAATTTTGGATTCCAAATTTCAACTATTAGCCAATTGGTGAATATTAACCACTAAACAAATCACTACTCATCCTTGATCCTTGTCCCAAAATTGTTGAATCAAAATCCAAGGATTTAACAAATGGGGAAGATCCTTGCCTAGAAAACTCGTAAAAATGCTTATCAACATTATCTTGATTTGTAAATGTAGATGCCAAAAGGTGAGATGAGTAGAATCCATACATCTACGAGGGCACAACTCATGTTTGCGCACAAGGCTCATTTCCATAGATAGGTTTCATTTCTTGAGGCACAAAGATTAATTTTGTAGGAATTGATTTGATCAATGATAGAGAATAATTATGTTAGCCATCCATTAGAATTACTAGTGTTAGATATGATTTTAGAGTGGTGTCTTCTATAGAAAGCCTTTAATTCATACATGAAGCTAAGTTCAAATCCCTCCTTACCATTTTAAAAAGTGTGCTTGCATATCAATTATTAATCTCAACTAAGTTTAATATAAGGTTAGATCAAAAAAATCCTTCAATTCATACATGAAGCTACTTGTTCAAATCCCTCATTTTTATTTTAAAAAGTGTGCTTGCATATCAATTATTAATATCAACTAATTAATATAGGGTTATACGCTTACTTTTGTTGAGTTTATTATTTTACCTTAGAGATTATTTGAAAGTCTCTTTTTATTTCCTTTCATTTTTATAAATGTGTCTAACCTTACACTCCTTGGGTCTTGGTTTTGGGGTTTATTTTTACTTTATGAATTTTATTTTTAATTTGAGTAATCTTTGCTTTCCTACATTTTATACTAGGCATACCCTTGTTTCACTCTTTTCAATCCTTTTAAGGTTTATGTTTTGTCTATGTGTCAAAGTCTCATTGTTACACCCCATGTGTTATTATCTAGTTTGGTAAATTGCTTCAATAAATGTGAATGTGTTTTATTTATGAATTTTGATTTGAATGTATGATTCAATTAAATGCTTTATGATTTAGTATATGAAATATATAATGTGAATATGGCATGTATGTGATGTATATGAATGCATTGATTTGGTTAACTACTGTTATGGTGAACTAGGTTGAATGCAGGAATAGGTTCAATCCTCCAAAAGAGAGGGGAAGTATCACCCAGGAGAAGAACTTGGTCTGGTAACCTTTAATTCGGTCTTACTGAGCATTCACACACTCATGCCCTAGTTGTTCCTAGTTAAGTCAAGCCAGTTTAGGTAATGGGTAAGTGATCTTCTTTTTTTATTGTGAATATTTTTGTTGGTTTGCAATCTTGTTTTATGAATGTTTGAAATGAGGTATGTGATGAGGTCTTGAAGTTGTGTTGAAGTCCTTCCTTGATTTTTTATTGTTATATCAATGAGATATATGCATTTAATGTATATATATATGTATATATGTACGTGTCTAAGGTAAACTCATACATGTGAGTGAATACGTACATGAGTATACGTAGGTAGACGTACCTACGCATGCTCATGGATGGATTACCCATATGTATGGGAATATCGATTGGACTAAGGTGATATATATATATACATTTCATGTATATGTACATTCCATGTATATGTGCATTCCATGTATATATGTCAATTGATGGAATTGTGTGTATGAGTGTTTTTATAAAGATATTGAAATGGTATTATGCATATGTATATATGTAGTATATATATTGATGAAAGGTACTCCCCTTACAATCTAAAACTCACAAAAACAACAGATAAAGGCACAAAAAAATGCAAGAAGGAAGAAAATATTTTATATTATCACTGAAATGAAAAATGAAATTACAACATTATATTTGCTATCACATGGGATTTTTGATTACATAAATCTGTGAATCGGAGCCACCATCTACACTGCTTTGCCCTCCTTTTTGTAGCCCCCTTTCACATCCTTTATTTGGAAGGTGTAACCGCTCTAGAATCTTCTGGAAAGTGTAACTTCCTCAAGAAGATATTTTAAAATTTTATTAATTATGGTAGTACAACTTTGCGGGGTCATAACTTTTGATCTGTCCGTCAGATTTTCTATTATAATACCTTTTTAGAAAGCCCTCAAGAAATGTTTGGCTAGATAGTATGGCCTAAAGGCCTACTACTTTTGTTTTTCGCCCATTTTTAGGCCCATCCAGAGCCTCTAAGTGCCTCAAAATTGACTTTGAAGATTTAAATAGGATTTTCAAAATTGAAATTTTAATATCTCTCAAATGACAAATGGTATTGAAGTGATTTCTTCACCATTGGCTTCAATTTACCATTATGGAGATCTGTGTAAGATTTTGTGTCCAACCATGCATAAATACAAAATTACTAAAAATAGTAACCTTGCCAAGTTAGCCCTTATTGAAAAGAAACAACATATTTTTTTTTGGGTGATGCAAGATTGCTCCTACACCTTGGATGCTCCTGCATCATATATATATATATATAAGTTAGTATAGTCACACATATATTAATATATATTATATATAATTATATATATGCATAATACTATTCTTTATATAATTTATATGTGTGTGTGTTGTTTTATTAATTAAATGTAATTGATAAACTTTATGAAACAAATATATATTAATATATATATATATATATATGTATATATATTGATATATATTGATATATATGTATATATATACATATATATGTGATATATATATATACATATATATATATATATGTGTGATATATATATACATATATATGTGATATATATACATATATATATACATTCATATACATATATATACATACATATATATATATATATATATATAAGTATATATATATATATATGAATATATATGTATATTATTGATATAATCTTCAAGCGCATAACATAGCGATGTTATTATTGTTAATGTTTGTAAAGTGCTTAAGTAAAGAAAATCGCATATCATAATATATGACACATATGATAAAGGCACAACTTGTTGCATACAAAGCCAACACATGAAGCTATGTGAGACCAAGTCAAACATTGAATAGAGCACGTAGGAGTTAGTTGTTGATGTGTAAAAATTTGAGAAGGAAGTTGAAATTGTTTTAAAAGCCTTTTGAATCTATCAAACCCATGCTATAATTGAGGGCACTAAACATATGAAGGTGGTGCCATATTTGCAAGTGTTTGGAATGCTTAAGAGGTCTTCAAAAATATACATAATCGTGTAAATAGTATTTAGACTTAGTCAAGAGCAAACTTGGCAACATTTTGTAAAGGAATTCGAAATAGGAAACTTGTTTTGAGCTTGTTGTCCCATATATCAAGTCATCTCAACCATTTAAATGGTGAGGACTATGATGTGTTGCAACCCTATGAGTTAGCTTGGCGATTTGTTGTTTTATATTGGTTTTGTTGAGAGATCTAGAGAGAAGCTAGTAGAGGAATTTGGGTTGTTCATAGTGGAAGTTGCAAGCGATCTTGAGCCAATAAGCTAGGAGGGAAGATTATTCAGTTGGAGCTATAAAAATGCATGTTGATTTCTACTCCCTTGTCATTATGTTGAAAATATTATTTATTTTGATGTCACGTTGGTGAAACATAGAAAAATGGGGTAGGGGTTCAAACACATAGGGTTTTATACTAAATTTGGAATGTTTCACCAAACTTACTATAAATAGAAAGGGAAAAATAGGGTGAATAAACCTACCTATTCTTCTATTTCTTGAAAGAGTTTTCCTCATATAAATCACTATGTAATATTATATGTCTTTTAATGTGTCTATTTCCTTGTGACTATGTGATAAATTTAATTTTTGTGCATACCACATCTCATTGATTAATGTAGGAAGTGTATTCCACACCTTTGCTTCATTTTAGAAATGAGTGTAAAGATTATATAGTGTAATTATCATGTAAATATATTAAAAGATATGCAATACTAAGAACATGGGATGAAGATAGCATTGGGTAAAAAATAATGTTTCCTTGACATTGGAAGGAATGGTGATGTGAGCCTTAGTGGCCATAAAAATTGTGTGGATATGTAAGACACTCAAGTGGAATATGCCTCCAATGTAGCATCTAAGAGAATGAGAACACATTACTATAGATAGGGCAATAAGTTCCTAGTGGTGAAATAGATGTAAGTCATGGCATAAAGTTCAAAAAGGACATGTAGTTGAAACAAGGGCATGAAGCTAAAACTATGGGGTAGGCCAATGATGAAATATATAGCAATTGTAAGCATAATATGTAAACGATATGTGTATGAAGGCATCAGAAGGAGAAATGATGAACCCCATGTATAAAGATGTGACAATATTGACTCAAGATGTAAAGGGGAAAGTGTAATGTCCCTAATATGGCTCCATAGATTTAGATCAATATAAGCCCATAAATGATTTGTAATAATGATACAAGGTAGCCATGAATGATTGAGTAAGCATCATGTGATAATCAATAAAATGTAATAATATTGGAAGATAGATCATCATGTATCTTTTGTGAAAGGGACCATTAAGGAATATAATAATAAATGTACATGGAACATGGTACAAATGATAAAAAAAAGAAAATCAACACTTTTTTGGTTCAAAAATATGTTGTAGTAAACAAATACATGTCACATAGAATCAATGTGGTTATCTGTATATGTCATAAATCAAAAAGTTTCACCAAATCTATGAAAGAAGGTTGTAATTGTAGACACTTAAATTTGACTAACATATTTCTACCAAAACATCATCATTTTCCGTCATTAGGTATCATTCATCTATTTTTTTTCATTTAATTAAATTATAGATATTTCATCACTATTGATTAAATAACTAACACTATTTAATTTGATTTACTATTTATTCCTCTTGCCTAGATTAATTAAATAATTCATTTCTTGATGTAGGAGCATCCGGGTGCACAAATAATCTTGCACAACCAAAAATATTTTAAATTTTAATGTTTGTTTTGTTTTGATTTTCTTGTAGGCGCAATTTATTGAAATTCTCAACTCCTTCAACATAGTAAAATTTGATGACGAGATTGTGAAAAATCAATTATTTAATTGATTCTTTTAAATTGTTTTAAAAGTTTTTGAAAGGTGTTAAATTACCAAAAATGAAAATCCCACACCCAAGCCTGTGAGTGGGCATTTAATGTGAATTGTAACTCCATTTGAAAATTTGAATTTGCATTTTTATGGAAAGATTGGGATGCAAGGCATTTTGGGGAAGTGGAGAGAGTGAGTTGAAGAGCGGGAAGGTCATTTTGAATTTCTAATTGAAGGCACATACTAGGAAGGAGTAATTGGCATTTAGAAGGTTTGACTGGAAGGGGAGAGAAAATCCCACGCCCAAGTTGCCTAGGAGCTTTTGGCAGGAAAATAGATGAAATGAATGTGTGAAAATGGTGATTGTTTTGAAGGAGGGAGGATTTGATGTCATTTGATGTGTGTTGCAGGTGATTTTTGTTGTTCAAAGAGAGAAATGATCATATTTTGGTTTGCCTAGAGATGTTTTTTAGAGAATATGAAGTTTGCTTGTGTTTGCCTATAGGTTGGTATTACTGGATTGGCATAGTTTGCAGAATGTGGAAGCTATTGTAATTCATTATTGTTGCAATCATTTTGGATTGAAAAAAAATAGATTTCTTATTTCTTTGTATTTCTCCATTTGTCTATTTAAAATCTCAAAAGTGAACTTCCTACAACAATTGACAATCTTGTGGATTCTCAATTGTTGAGCTGCACCATTTTCCCATTTCCCACTTCTCAAATTAAATAATTATTTTTAATTATTTAATTTATCCAATTATTCCTCTCAACATTAACCTCTTTTAACCCTTTGCACATGTAATTAATAATTAATTAATATAATTATTTATTAATTAATCATACATTTCCACCTCACCAGTCAACTCCCACTCACTTTTATATCACTTATCAATCAAATCAGTCTTTTATCCAATCTATCTTGTCTCACTTACAATCACTCACATTTCTCTGATCAATCAAATCATCTTAATTGATTCATGCACTCAGTTCACTAAAATCATGCAGTCAGTTAACTATCCATCAATTCCTCTCATGGATTTTCATCCATTAATCTACTTAGTCTCTCATTAGATCTCAACCATTGATCAATATCAAGAAATATATAAACCTATCATTTATCAATTAAATCTCTATCATCATTGCAAAGAAACTATACACATATTATCAGTGCTTTGTGCTATAAAATTTGAGAGCATTTATCACTACACACTTCTCCAAGGTGCAAAGAGGAGAACAATGGAGCCCATCAAAGAGGTCACACAATTTTGTAGTATCTATTTCATGTGATTTCCTTTATGCTTAATTAGTGTGATCTTTCATTGGATTTGATTGTGAATTGTCTTATTCGCTATTTGTTATTCAATTTCACAGTCATTTTCCAGGTCATATAGTAATGAATGCACTAGCATGAAAAACAAGCTCAGGTGTGTGTAAGTCAAGTGTTACTATTAATAATGCCTATCATCATCAATGTGATAACTAAAAGGAAGAAAGGTATGTGGAAATGCTTCCTACACTAATCTTAGAGAGGAGTAATGTGCAAATTTTATATCTTTGTACAGTTATAGAAAGGAGAAACATATATAAAATATAAATAATATTATACCACAACATACGTGTAAGTGGGGAAAACCATTTTAAGATTAAAAAAACCACACTCTAAAGTAGCATAAATCTAAAAATTATTACAACATTATTATAGAGAAAGGCTTTATAGAAGTATCACCAACCATAGATCTAAAGTAATTTGGGAAACATAAAAGCCTACAAACTCATTATCAATAACTCCATATCAAGAACCCTATAAAAATGAGAAGTTATACATGAAACTATAAAATGGAAATTATAAAGCCATGTGCTAAAACCAATAAAAAATATGATGCCCAAATATCTAGTTGGAAAACCAAGGTATAAGGGAGAGGCTATTTAAAAAATGTGTAGTTTTTTATTGCAAATTTGTACAAGACACATAGTTGTACCCATGTGATAGGTCCATACAAAGCACTATATAGTGTAGGCCCCTTATACTAGTGGTATTTGGAGTTCATATATCGACATGGTAGATCCCCTAATCAACAACCATTGTGTTATCTTCTAATGAATGTGATAATTAGTTACACTACCTCCATTTGACATCACAAGCATAAAACTACCTTTAGATACCCAAGAGTGGGTTTTCACTCTTTTGGTAGTAGTTTTGAGCTCTTTGATGATGAATTTAGTATGAAGATAAATTTACAAAGGTCTAAAGGCAATTTTAGAATATTTCAAGGCTTCTATGCATATTATGTTATTCTTATGGTCATGTCAACATGACATCATTAGCTTCTTACCTCCCAATCTATGCCCCTCTCTAATAGAAAAATTTTGGTACTTGATCTTTACAAACCTCTTTCTTAGTCATATATTGGATTATTTTTTAAAGCAATATTTAAAAATTTGAGTATTTTTTGGGAGCTTTGTAGTGGTGCAAACAATTCTTAATTTGGTATTTTTAAAAAAAAATTACATATTCTCATAGGTGATGCTAAGTCGCTTTCATTTTGAGAAATTTTAGGAGTTTGTATGAGCCACCCCTTTCAAGCTCATATGGGCTCCTTGTTAGCGGTGAAAGTTCAAAGTTGTGTCACACTTTTATAAAGAAAACAACCAAAGTTGATCTAACTTTTTAACATGAATCACTAAAAAGTGACATATTTTGAATTTTGAAATGATGCAAACTAATGAATTGTAGATTTTTTAGAGCATTTTACATTTTTTTTTTTACAAAAATTAAAATTATTTGAATGTACTTTTTTTATAAAATTGATTCTATAATTTTTTATTCAAGGGGTAAACGCTTTTGACTTGGAGCTATGAACCGGTGATGTAACAAATGGGGGACCTCATCCCCAATATAACCACTCAACAATACCACCCCAACGAGGTTTGAACCTTGATGGCAAGAACAACAACACTACCTTTAAACCATCACACCATGTCAATATAGATAAAATTGATACTATAGTTTAGTTGTCGATAAAATGTTGAAAAATAAGGTTAAGTGGGATGTCGCTATTTATATAGTATTTTTTTTCCTTCAATCCTTTTTGATTGTACTTATAACTTGAAACTTTAGTGCATGCATTAATTTTTCTCCATTTTTATGAATATATTTTAATAAATCTTAAAATTTGTGTGTACTTAAACACAATTATTTTGATGGGATGTCACATTTGTCTTGACTATTTATCCAAAATAGAAAAAAATATCATCTTGGTATGTAATATTTTCTCTAGTGCATCATATTTTTTAATTTAAAAAATAAAATTAAGTATTTTTCTTGACATGACAATCAACCTTATATTTTTGGTGTTGATGACTTACTTTTAGTAAAAATATAAATATAAATATAAATAGTAATTAAAATATTTTTAAAATTATATTTTTTTAAACCACAAGTTTGTATAGCCACAAAAGGGTATTTTAAAATTTCATACAAATGTTATTTACATGAGCTAGAGTCATGAAAACATGAAGTTTTTAGAACATTTTTATTTTTTTGATAAGTTGCCCCTAAAATGATGGTACATATTTAGTGGACACTTCTAATTGGATTTTTTTTTATCTCATATCTAATATTGATAGAATGAATCTAGCTAGACCATGTGTTTGATCAAAATTGACTTTTAATTGAAAATATTTAAATTCACTTGTGCTAAGTTGGTTTGAAGTGTGACATAACTTTGAAATTTTATCCTAAAGTGCATGATTATTGTGTACATTTCATTGGTGTGGTCTTATTATTTTTCAATTCTATGTCAAAACTATACTTTCAATACAATGGCCTAATTGGGCATCTATAATAAACTAAGATCAAGATCACCTTATTGTTTTGGTAAGTGAGAACTTTAATCACACTAAGTATAAAGTGTCATCATCATAATTTTCTTGGAGTTTTTTATGATTGTGTAATTTTAGGGAGTGACCTTGTGGTTTCATTTGCCTATGCTGGCTTAGTTTCTTGACTAGTCTATTGTTTGACTAATTTGAGGAGATAATCATGATTTTTTTTACAATTTTATCATTCTATTAGTATATTAAATAGAAAAAACTAATTCTTGGTGAGATAGAATCTTGAAGTATTTCAAGTGGTTCCATCTCTTGCCCCATCTTTATGGAATTTTTCTTAAAACTAGTCTATTTTGGTAGAAGGATGTATGTGATGACAATAATGATCATGTCACGTGACTAATTGGTCATTATATTGATATCATGTGGGCTAACAAGACATTAATTTCCCTCATCTAGAAAAGTATATTTTTCCTTTTTGTTGCATCCAAATCATACATATGAGGCCAAATTTGTGAAGGTTTTCATGTGGGAGTTACTAGGGACCCTTATTTTGATTACAGTACTTTTCATTATTAGCATGGTGAGGAGATATCATGCATTTTAAGTTCTCTTTCTTCATATTCCTTTTAGGTATGATAATATATCATGCATAAGCCTTTGTGTTTGTTTCTTCTTAAGGGAATACATGTTGTTTGATGTTCATGGATCATTTTCAATATTCATAGTTGAGAATCTACCATTAGTGCATGTGGCCACTTAATTGAGAGGGGTTATCTATTCCTCTCCTTTTTTCTTTATTTAGGGGGTTTCTCTCTCTTTACTTGAGAGGGGCTTCTTTTTGGGGGATCTTTTTCTTGCATGAGGCTTTATCCTTCATAATTCATTAAGGTACACATTTTATACATGAGTACCTAACATGGTTATACCTTTACCAATACCCATCCAACTACCTCTATCCACCTAAGCTACACTTATGGGGGTGTTAGTGTATTATTTTATTTTTTACATATCTAGTTAACTACTTTATTGAATATTATACACCTAGAATAATGTAATCTTGCTTAAGTAGGCATCCACTTAGGTAGGTTGCATTTGCATCATTCAATTTGTACTTTCTTTGTTTAGTGGAGATGTGCACACATGTGGCTACATCCTTATCCCACATCGATTGTATATTCACATCTCTTGATAGTGTATTCTATATATACCCACTTGTAGCTCATTGTTGACCATCTCTCATATCTCATTGTAATCCATAAGTTGATTAGGATATAATTTATCATATCACATTAGCCTTCAATGTGCTTTTCTTTAGGCCTTCTTAATTTTCGGTGGCTATCTCCATACCCAAATCTTTCGATGTTAGTATAGTATATGCCTTGGAATCATAAACTTTTATGTATGCTATGGAGGGACAAATGTACAACAATGGATCCGTTTAATATCCATGAACTTGTATTGTGAAATATATAGACTTTTGTTTTTCACTTTGTTTGTTTGCCTTAGCTTCTTCCACTTTTTATGATATCTAGAGGGTTAGGATCATTTAAGAATGCTTGGGTAGGGTTGTTGGCATGGCATAAGAGGAAATGTTGTCTTAGGTCAATATATATATATATATATATATATAAGTCAAAAACACCACTCTTAGTCATGCACATATGCTTGTAGAAATGCTTTTGTAGAAATCGATTCTTTTTAATACTCCAATTGTAGTGTGTAATGCAAATGGCATGCCAATATAGCTCTTGAATCCCAAATGCATTGAATGCCTTTAAATACAAGAACACAACAACACACTATGCAAATTTGTGTTTAGCTAGCCCTAGATGAGAAGAATATGGGTGAGAGTCAACCAAAGTTGAATTTAAAAAGTTAATTTTAAGAAGAACAAGTCTACAATGAGGACATCTCTACAATCATGAACATTTCCAAAAATATTAAAAAACCAAATTAAAGTGGATAATGCATGTATGAAAATATGTACATGCATTTGTATAGTAAATAAGCATTAAGATGGATATATGCATGAACATATAGATGTGGAAAAATATATACTTGAATATGTATTACTAAATAATTAATATAGAAAACGGACCTAACTTTTTATCAATATATCTATATATAAATCACTCTCTTCAAATAAAAAAGCCAAACAAAATAGAGTTTTCTAAATTTTACTACCATAATAATAATAAAGAAAGAGCAACACATTTTGAATATGAAAAAATATTGAGTAGCCTTTCCTTAAACAATTAACCACTCTCCTCGAATAAAGGCAAACAAAATAGAGTTTTCTAAATTATACTACCATTATAATATTAAAGAAAGAGCAACACATTTTGAATATCGAAAAAGAATATTGACTAACCTTCCTTAAACAAGAAGATTTGTTTAGTACAGTCGAATATTCTCGTAATATGAAAAGTCTCATTATAAAAAATTGCATACAATTCTATTTTTTAAAAACTTTGGTTTGATATAAATTGAATGGACCGCCCGGCGGCCGCAGCCCTTGGATTACTGAAGAGTCACAAGTCTTTAAAACCAGTCAACTTAAAGCTTCGTAATTGCATCGTTATGTGGGTAACGATAATCACAAGAAAATTATTGGGGGTGGGGAGGATTCCGCAGTCGACAATTATTGAAAGCAGATTCCCTTCGCTCTCCCCCAAACAAAATACAATCAAGTGCGATAAAATCCGGAGGACTGGTTGGGATTCTTCATCTCGTAGCAGAAAGACCCATTTCACCACTTATCTGGTCAGTGTTCATTCTAAATATGGCCATGATGATTTTATATCTTAGAATGCGATTTAAATTGGATGGAATTAGGAGGAATTGAATTTGTTTTCTGCATTGTTTTTGCTTCGCTGTTGAATTGAATCTCTCTGTTTTGTTCTGCATAGTTTTTAAGATTTATCTTACCTTCTTGCCAAATTCGAAAATTATTTCAGGTCTTTAGGACCTATCAAAGTGTATTTACATGCTCAAAAGTTTGTTTCTGTGGTTGTTTAGTTTTACAAATATACTCTCCAAAGCTTTGCTGCGAAAGAAATTTCAACAGGGAATGTGATTCACACCTTACAATTCTTTGCTTTCAAGGTGTTTTTGTGTGTCTATTTGCTAGCTTTACTGTAGTAGATTGGTTTTTGGTTTTGTAATGATAAGTATTTAACGCAGCATGAATTTTTCGGATTCAGCTGTGTAATGAGTACTAGTCATCTCTCATTAACATGAATGGCAAGTGATGCTCACAGTGGCAGTGCACAGGACTATCTGGGAGTTTTTTTTCTCTGAGTGATTACCTTAGACAGAAAAATGGGATGTTTCTAAATAAGGGTTGATTACATCTTCATGCTTATAATAGAAGAGAATAGTTAAACAATTGGGCTTTTCTAGGGCAAAATAACTACTTTGCTTTGCTTTTGGATCACTTAGTTTCCTTTACAAGTCTGTTTTTTCTGCAAATTATACCCGAATTATAGAACAAAGTAAGACATTCACATTATTTGTACTAACCGAATATTTTCTGGAGAGATGGTGTCAAAATCAATATCTAGTTGAGCTATTTCATGCCTGTTGGTAAAAGAAAAAGACTGTTTTCTTTTCAGTTACTGGGGTGGGAAAACATTGGACTTTTGCAAAGCTCAACCTAGGGTTGTTTTGCACCATTTTATAAATGAGATTAGATTAAAATAAAACCGGTTTTTCTACTAAAGCTTAACAAGATTTCCTGAAGTAGATCGTTAGGTCCTTCAGGCTTTAGGATATTGCTATAACTGTAAGCCTTAAAGCAGCTTACCAGTGGCTGTAACATAAAATGTCATAGGGTTTGTTATGTGATGTGTAAGGGATGCATTTATAAAGACAGTGACCTGGTTAAAACTTGAAATCCCCACACTGCATTAAGGTGGCCCATAACTCAGATGACATGCTATGGAGAATCTGAAGAATTGGAATATGGATAAGCTAGGTTGTGAAGTACTGAAAATGCGGTACAATTGTCAGTGTGATCTTCGGGTTCAACCAACGCTGCAATAAGGTAGTTCAGGGGTCTCAATGCCTAACATCAAGCATTGCGTCCTAGGTGTTAAATTACATGAAGGCGGACTGTAATATGTTTTTCTGTGTTTATTCTATATTGTTCTGCTAATTCATCTGGTGACAGGTAGACTATATGCATAACATTGTTTGTATTATTATGATGTTTGACTCTGAATCATTGCTTTTCTGTGAGACACATGTTATACTCTTGGGTGAAAAAACTTGCTCATTCTTTGGTTGTTCCATTCTTTCTATTCTAGGGGGATTTTCATCTTATTTTTTGGGGACAATTTTTTTTGACTTAGTACTTGATTTCTATATGCTGCCAAAGAAGCAGTTCTGATGGCACATTCTGGGCTTTCCATTGACGATGAACTATTGGAATTTTATACATTCTCATGATATCAGTTTTCAAAGCTACATGTCTGGTTTGAACTTCAAAGATATAGCATTTGTTGCTATATCTCCTTGTTCTATTTAATCTGGAAAATCGCTTCATTGGTAAAAGTTAGCTTTCGTTTTAATGTGTATGCCATAGTTTATTTTAACAAGAAATGATCTGTAAAGTTGTAAAGAACTTTATATTATAAATGAAAAAAATAATGTTATACAAATTTGAAGAAACACATGAAATAACACAAACATAATAACAATCAAACATAACATTGTGATTTATATGGGAAAACTGAAAACTCTTTTGAGAAAAATCCCACTCCAAAACTTGAACAATGTATGTTGGAACGAGCTTCTCCATGAATTTGTAACTGTTTTCTGCTGTGACAGTTTGCTGTAACATTGTATTTGTAGCTGGTTTCCAGCCTTTTATTCAATTTAAAAAAAAAAAAACTTGCACAATGTACTATCAGATTTTGAAACAAATTACAACACACCTGTAATGTAAGTTCTCATAGAGTATTCAAACTAAAGTGTCTCAAATGATTATCTAAAAACACCAATTTATATAAAATTACATTGCATGTGAGAACTTTCTAGAGGTGAGGTTCCATTTTAGAAACAAATAAAAAGATAATGACTCTCATCATATATCATAATTATCTTGGGTGTCAATTTGTTTCATTTCATGCAATATTCTTCTCAAAATAGTCACTTTTCTTATCATAAAAAGATATTTAGGCTTGGGTTCCTTGTGGGAGCTTCGAAATCTATTTTGAAGGAGCAGGGAGGCCTCATGAAGCTAAAAAAATATGCTACATAATTAATTAGAATCTTTCCCTGAATACTAGCAGCCTTTACTTTTTAGTTTAAATATTTGAGCAAGTGTTTTTGGGGAGGGGCTAGAAATTGCCCCATTAGCTTAAGCTTTTTTACTACTTGTCAATCATCTGGAATTTTTGAATTTCTACCAATTTTTTATTATTATTTTATATTTATTTACTTAGTTGAACTGAATATGCAAAATAATAAAATTCACAAGCTCACCAACTTCCATAAATTTCAAACTTTTAAACTTAAAGTACACTACAAAATTCAGCGCCCACTAATTTTTTTTAAGAAACCCCCTCCATAGAACCCCACCCTTATCCTTTGGCTTTTACTGTTTTCTTCATGCAAATTTAAGACATTGATTTTTTAACAACAAATTTACAAATGCTGCCATATTTCTGATGCAAAAATCTTTCTCCAGGATAATTTGATAAATTTAAAGACAAAAAAGATTTGGGATCAAAAAACACAGTTATTAAGAAAAAATGAAAATTATTTAAAAAAATTTGAAGACAATTTAATTATTGTATAAAAATAAAGAAAGTGAAGAGAAATGAGAATTCACACTATAATTTTTTAATTAATTTTTAGATTGTTAATTTCATTATTATTTTTTATTATATAATAAAAAATATTGCAAGTTTATAGATCAATCGTGAAGTACAAAAAGAGAAAAATGAAATGAGCTAATAATACATTACGGTAGAGTTCTGTAGGTTGATAACGAAGCTTCATGGGTATAACCTCTCCTAATTTGATCAATCCTCCCGGAATCAATCTTGGCTCCCCCCATGATATCAAAATCTTCGTCATAAAAAAACTGGCTGAATATGTATCTGAATCTAACCGTTTTTGCTAGCAGTAAAACACAAAATAACTAAATCGATTTACGAAAGAATTTTGATTTCTGATCACAAACAGTATGATAAAATTTTAAAATCAATTCTTTAAACAGTTATGTCAGTTTCTGAATTTTATTTAAAAAGTTATTTAACAATTAAATAAATTAATTTATAAATAATAATAATAAAAAAATCGACGAATTTAATAAATAAAAAGAATTTATCTGAACTGAAAAATGAAATTGATTAAAAAGCTCTGAAAATCACCAAACCCTGGTCTAAAATCACCAAGTCCCGCTCGACAATCTCTTTTTCCGGCAGAATAAACCCTAACAAATGCGAACGAAAACAAAGACTAACGTTTTGACGGTAAAAATGGCCCGAAATCACTAAAAGGGTCAAACTCGGCGAGTTATCAGTCAACTTTGCGATTCTTGGAAGTTCCTGCCGTTTTCTTAGCGATTTCTCGGGTAAAACTCGGTAAAAAGTCTCGACCGAGTCCACGGAAAAAGGTCAGACTTGGCGAGTTATCAATCAATCTTGCGATTCATGCAAGTTCCTGCTGTTTTCTTAGCAATTTCTGTAAAAGACCGTCCCGGTCCAGTCTACGGAAAAAACGCGATTTTACTAGTCAAAAAATCGCTCTGGCACGCGGTTCATGAGATTTTGAGCATTTTTTGTTTCTCTACTTATTTAATACAATGTGCAACGAATGTGAGATTATATCTCGAAGGCAACAAAGTTTCTTCCTCTTCCCAAGGTGGCCTGGATCGCTGTGTAATAATCATAACAGCGTACTAAGTTGTTATCGTGATAAGTGGATCGCCAAGGATAGTATTACTTAAAATACTTCACTGACTCTCTTTATTATGCATTCGATAGGAAGATATCAATGATAGATAAATGCTCCATGGGTGGAGAATTGACAATGGGATGTTTTGGTCTCTGATGCTAGATGTTACATATAATCATTTATTTCATTTTATGATCTAAATGTGCATTTGGTGTGCAGATAGAGGTCGATAAAACTACTATTCAAGTTTCTTCTGTGTCTGAATAATGGCAATCGCAAACAAGGTTCGTTTTGTGGCAATCCTAGATCTCTTTCAAGTTTTATGAAAAATAACAAACCCAACTTCATATGATGTTGCCTACTGTTTGTTATGTATCCAAACATAGAAAGAACTATATAAATATTAATAATATGTATATAATTATAGGTCGTTTCTAGATCAAGAGATACTTTAATTTATCCATTTTCTTGCATTTATTACGAGAATCATTTTACAATAAGTCATCTATGCATTCAGCCACTCTTAAAATTTAATCATTGTTCCATTAAACTGTAGTAGAAAATTTTCTAGGCTACTTAAGATAAATTCTTAGTTGAAATAATTGCTATAAACCTTTAATAGGTTTCCTGCTTGCTTTGCTTACTTTACTTTTTCCATTTTGCTGACTGCAGATTATGGGGCATCAAATCCTGCCATTTGACCTGAAGGAGAATTCTTCCTCGAGGTGAATGCTAGATCCTTATTCTATGGAATTTGGATTTGTGTATCCCACTTTACTATAGCATACAATTTTAAAACTTTTGAATACAGACTTGCTATTGTTAATGTTTTCTATGCTTGATCCAGTCCTAAAGCCTAATATACTTAAGGTTTTATGGATACAAGCATTAGCATTTCCATTATGGTTTATAGTTTTTCTTGTTCCGTTGCTTGCTATTTTTAGAATGTTGTATATAGTTGCTACATTTGATTATTCCTAAGGCTGCCAAAATTAGACCATAAATATGTTCTAGTGCAGCTTTTGTCTGTTGGTGTATTCCAGCTTTATATAAGCTAATTTTGAAGGTCAAAGAATTAAATGTTGATTGGAAGTTTTCACTACCAAGCTGTTCTTTTGGGGTTGAGTGCCTTCGATCAGTCAGTTTTGTCAGTGTATGTTGTCCCAACTCTCATCCTCCAAAGTCTAGTAAAATGGCAGGAAACTTGTCTTGAGAGTAAAATATCTAGAGAAAAAGCACGGTTCTGTTCTGAATTTCAGTTGATAAAGTTCACTTGTAAATCCATTTTTCGGCAATTATGATGCTTGCTTTGAGACCCAAAAAGTTGTCCCTGGCAACTATATCTTATATTTGCTGTAATGGGAAATCTAAATTGGTGTCCCTAAATGGATTTTTTTTTTTTGAGGAACTAATCATTTCAATCCTTTTGTCATGGGTAGTGGTTGTTATAACTTATTTTTCTCATGCAGAGTTATCAAAGCTAATTAAATTTTTACTGTCAATTTTGTAAGATTCCGTTGTCATTCTTTTTGTGACAACGTTAAAACCTTAACAAAATATTGCAAGAGCAGCTGTTCATCTATGCATTACCTAGAAAGGTGTGTATCGTAGTATCCTTCACAAAAATTGTATAACTAACTTACTACACCTGAATTTATAAACAACACATCACACTGAAATACTGTATTTTATCAACAACATAGAACTGGATTACACAGATAAATAACAGCATGCTACCACACCAAACCTGCAACACATGTGATGATCTGCAAACAATTCTCCAAAACTGACTGACTATGTACTGTGTACACCTATGACAGACCACCAAATGCTTGCCAAAAATGAAGAGAATATCTTAAGCACAATTGCAGCCCCTTGGATTAGACTACCAAAGGGAGCCAAAGGGGTTTCGTCCTCTGGTTTCAAATTCAATGGTTTCATCCTTTGGTTTCAGAATTCAAGGGATTCCATCATCAAATCAGCCGCAGAACACTAATGCAGAAATATAACAGCAAAAAGGGAGACAGTTCTAACAGACTAATGCCTCATTTTATGGCACAAAAGAGGGCCCAAATCCTAGCGCACCCATAATTTGACTGCATTGCCAGAATAGCAAATGCTATTCAAGTCAATACCACCATAATTTAGCACCCCTTCTCTGACAATAGCATTGCCCTCTTTGAAAAGTCAATTTGTAACTCCTATTATGCATTGTCAGAAACTGATGAAATTAAACAAAAAATTCCATTTAATACAATTTATTTGTTATTGCTATTTTTTCCAAATTTTAATGGGCTTATGGATCGCTGCATAAAAAATTAATGGAAAGGGGACATTATAAGCCCACTCTTTCTGGGATTGCTTAACTACAAGCAATGCATTGCTGGATGTTCAAATATCTTTGGCCCCTCGCAAGTATCATCCTCTTTGGGTAGGGTTTTCCAACGGATCAACTACTTTGTGATAATCTTGTCCCTTAGTTCCCTCTCTCGTATGTCAATGATGGCATTTGGCACCAATGTAAGTTTCCCCTCATCATTTAGGGGAGTTAAATCAACTAATGGTGCAATATGTTGGCCCAATGCTCTTTCAAGGCAAGATATGTGGAAATCATTGTGAATCCAATCGCTTGTTGGGAACTCCAGCTTAGAAGCTACTTCACCCACTCTCCTCAAAACTCTATATGGTCCATAGACATGGGGTTTGAGCTTTTTAGCCCCTACTTGATTAATAGAGGTCTACGTATAGGGTTGTAGGAACAAAAGAACCATATCATCAACCTTGAATGATCTCTCAGTATAATGTTGATCTACATAGAGCTTTTGTTGATTTTGGGCCTGTTGCAAACAATCTTTAACTGACCTCAAAATATCTCAGCTATGCTCCCTCAAGTCACTAGCTATTGGTGTACCCTATTGTTAGTAAACACCAAATTAGTGAAAGTCAGTGCACCATATCCATACAATGCCATAAGTGGAGTTATGTTGATGGACATGTGATGGGTGGTATTATAGCAATACTCTCCAAGGTGCAACCATTTGACCTATGTTGCTTGTTGATTTGTGACATAGTTTCTCAAATATCCTTCAACCCTCTTATTCACTATCTCTGTTTGACAATTTGTATGTGGGTGATAACTAGTAGTGGGAGTGAGCTTGGCACTATTCAAATAAACCAATTCCCACCAAAAGGAGCTAAGGAATCTACTATCCCTATTATTGAAAATGTTTTTAGGCAAGCCATGCAACCTAGACACTTCTTTGAAATATAAGTCAGCAACTAGGAGTGCTTTGAAAAATAAATCAGCAACCAGGAGTGCTTTGAAATCTGCAAGAATGACAAACAAGTGTGCATACTTGGTCAATCTATCCACAATCACATAAATACATTATCTACTAGTTACCTTTGTGTAATGTCCCCTTTTGGGGATATACCTGATTTTTGCCCAAAAATAAGAATTCCAACAATACAGTTTATTTGCAAAGAGTATTCTATAAATAAATTACACAATTACAATAGAACTTAGAGAAAACCCTAATTAATTAACATCAAGTATTATGATCATCGATAATCCCTATTGAAAACACCATATCCTAAATACATTTGGATCCATTTCATAGCTTATTTCCAACAGCCAACCATATTAGGAATTCGGTGGGAAAGCATGATAGGACGTTGGGAGCATGTCCTCCTCAATCAAGCCCAAGGGCATGGAATGAGCCTTCAAGTCATTCGGCCCCTTGGCCCCAGGTAGTGGCACATCCATCTTGGGGTTGGCATACTTGATGAGGGAACCAGTACTACTGCATCTCCCTATCACCTGTTTCACACTGATTCCGGATATGATTGCTTGTTGGAAATCAAATAAATGATTACTAATATTTCTCGATGAATCAACAATTTAAATTAATAAATAAATTAAAGTTTCATAACAGATTTATAAATAAATAATTAATAAATGCAATCACATTGCATACCTATCACTTTCCAATATTTTAGATTGCTGCCCTTTTAATCAGAATTCTCATTCAATTCCAATCTGGTTTGTTCATTTCATATTGATGCCTTCCACAAATTGATTCTACCTCTATATATTCCCTATGTTACCAGGTACGCACCTACAGGCCTCGAACCCGGTCTGGGTACGCACCTGGTACGGGTTCGCCTGTGGGTACGCCCTGGGTACGCACAGGGCTGGGCACGCACCCTGTGCGTATCCAGGGCGAACCCAACCAAATGGTTCTTGAACCCAGGAGTATCAACCATGTACCCAGGTGTACCTGGAAGAACCCACGGCCCAACACTTAAAAAGTGGGCCCAAACTTAAATAAAATACAATTTTTTACCTCTTATTTTTTGCGGTTTGTGTGCTTTTGAAGGTCTTAAATTGGGCTTTGTCAGCATTAGGTTTTGCCACTCAAAAAATCGTGAAAATGAGGCGCTGCCCCTCAACCCCGTTGGGGGCGTTGCCCCCAGACCTCCACGAGGGGCGCTGCCCCTCGACCTTGCTGGGGGCGTTGCCCCCAGACCCCCACGAGGGGCGCTGCCCCTCAACCCCGTTGGGGGCATTGCCCCTAGACCCCCACAAGGGGCACTGCCCCTCGACCCCATTGGAGACATTGCCCTCAAACTCCCATTGAATTTAATTGATTTTCATTTTGTTTAAGAATATCAACATCAGCGCATTCCACATGAGGATGCCATTTTGTACTCAATTTGCTTTCAAATCAATCAAATACAACTATCAATTGGCATTTAATATTTATCTTTGGCATTTGGCATTGATCAATGATTATCACTGTATCATACTATGAAATGATTTAGTTTTACAATTCTATATATTTCTCTTATTTTTTTGTATATATAATACATATATATATATACACACGTACCCAAACCCCTAAAAAAATTTTTCACGTACCCACGTACCGGGTTCTCATACCCGAACCCGTCCCCGAACCCGAACCGGTAACTTAGTATATTCCTCAAGGTGGGGTGAATAGTCACACCCTTTATAATCAATTCACCCCTTACAAAGGATGCATCCCTCCTTACTTAAGCGCTGCCTTTTAACTTCATTAATTAGTAATAATTTAATGTTGTGGAACTGCTGCATAGACATTCTTTAAATGACTCCCATCGAGCCCGTTGAAGAGTCGCTGCCTTTTATTTAATCTCTGCCTTTGGAGGACTATTAATCACTGCCCCTGAAATGCTCCTTTGACTTGGCTGATCACATTCCAAATAAAGTTTTTAGGTATTATTTTAAGTAAATTTTTCAATGAATAGTTACATGTTACTGCTGCGATCTCATTGGTAAGGCAGATTCCTTAGTGGGGGCATGACTTAATTATTGTACTTAATATTAAGGAATAAAATAGGACGTCACACTTTGGAAGGCCTATGATGAAGTCCATGGATATTCTCTCATGTATGATTTGGAATAGGTAATGGCTGCAATAATCTTGCAAGTAAAACATGTTTTGGCCTGTTCTATTGATAAGTTGTGCACTCCTTGATGTATTGAAGTACATCATCTGTGAGGCCCTTTCAAGAAAACATTTTCCTAATCTGCTTGTTTGTTTTGTAGAATCTAGGGCGACCAGCCACGTGTGCATCATGTAGAACTTTCAAAATTCTCTCTTTCATCTTAGATTCAAGGTACTAAAAAGATTTTATTTTTTACAAAATCCAGCCATGGGTGCATCATGCAGTACTTTCAAAATCCTCTATTTCATCTTAGATTTAGGTACTAAAAAGATTTTATCTTTTACAATATGAGACCATCCACTGTCCCATACTTATCATCTTTCACACTTCCCTCTAAGATGTTAGTAGAAAATGTGTTCTTGACATATTTGGCCATGATAAGAACCTTCCAATCACTAGAAATGACAGAAATAGGATCAAATAGTGAGCATTCCAGAAGGGCATCAACAACTATATCTTTTTACCCTTCATATATTCTATATCAATATCATAAGCTTGGAGCTTACCCATTTTTGTTGCTTGTCATTCAAAAGATTGTGAGAAGTCTAGTACAGCAAGTATAGGGCATGAGCTAATTATCAAAATCTTTTTGTGTTGTATCCATCCATGCAAATGCTCCTTTGTTTTTTCATGTTAGTCAAGAGTGCTGCTAGTTGTGAAAATCCCTTAACTAACCTTCTATAGCAGCTACATAGACCAAATAATGTGTTTGTTTGGTGGGGGTGGCCAATCCAAAAAGGCTTCAATTTTTTGGTGATCCACCTACATGCCTTGAGCACTAACAACATGGCCCAAGTAGAAAATCTTTGTGGCCCCAAACTCACACTTAGATTCTTTTGCAAATAGAGCTTGTTGCTATAAAATTTAAAGTACCATATCCAAGTGCCTTAGATAATCTTCCTATGTCTTGCTATATATCAAACTATCATAAAAGAAATACTAAAACAAATTTTCTCAATTGACTATCGAATATCTAATTCATCATGGATTGGAAAGTGGTTGGTGCATTAGTCAAACCAAATGGCATGACCAAAAATTCAAAATGTCCATAATGACATCTGAAAGTTGTTTTGTGCACATCCTCCTCGTGGACACAGATATGATGGTCACTTGATCTCAAATTAATCTTTGAGAAATAAATTGCCCCATGCAACTTATCAATGAGCTCATCGATCTTGGGAATGGGGTATCAATTTTTTATTGTCCTCTTGTTCAAGGCTCTATAACTATGCAAATTCTCATGGTGCCATTTTTCTTCACAAGGACCACTAATGAAGCAAAGGGGTAGAGTTGGATTTGATGTAGCCCATTTTAAGCACTCCTTAATAGCCTTCTCTACTTGCTCTTTATATGTCTTTGGGTGGCAATAAGGAGTTATCATGACAAACTTAGAGCTTGGTTCCAACTCTATGATATGTTGGAATCCTCTGTCTATTTGCAATCTTATATGCATATTACTAAACCTGATACTATGCTTTTCCAAAAGAGTTTGAATATCAACATGATATCTATGCTCCTTACCAAATGATGAAATAGTGTGCATGCTGTAATGTCCCCTTTTTCTTGCCTTAAATCCACCCTATTTAATAGTGTTTTTAAACATTGGTATATAGAATTCGAAAAGTGGTTATTCCGTTTTCCACTCGATGCTCCATTTGAACCACCCTCTCTTTTATTATATAATATTAAAATATAAATTAATATAATTAAAAAATAATAATAATAAATAAATAATAAAATAATAAAATAAAATAAGAGTAGTGTATTTTGTCGGCCAAGTTTGGAGGAGAAAAAGAAAAAGAAAAGCAAATAAAATAAATATTTTTTCTTTGAGGAGGTTAGCCAGATTTGGAGGGGAAAGGTGGCTATAAATATATAAACATTTGAGGTCATTTGGGCATCCATTCATATCTTATTTTCATTTTGGAGATTCTTCTCTTTGGCTGCAACTTTGGTTGGGCTTCATTCCAAGGACGAAAACCCTTGTGAATGTGATGAGTTGGACAAAACCCTAGCTCATCTTGTGGAGAACTCATGACGAAGTTCTAATTGCACTTCATTGGAGACATTTGGAGGTTTGGAGCATCATTGCATAATCAAATCTGAAGATCAGATTTGTAGCAGCATTGTTGTGGTATTTTGTGAGCATATTGCATTAGGGTTTTGCCCTGATTTGGAGCGCCACTTTAGAGCAGACTTGAGCGTCCATCTTTGGAGGGTGATTTTGCAGATTTGGAGCAGCAAACCCTAAGTGCTTGCCAAGGAGGAATTCACCCATCTAGGGGTTGATATTTGAAGACTATTTTGCATATATTTGCTATGTTATCGGGTTCTTCTAGAAAGAATCCCATGCCCGCTCCTGGAGCATTTGGGTCTAGGAGCGGCCTGGGGAGTGCCCAGGCAGCCCTGAGTTCCCTGTGGGTTCTGAAATCCTTTGCATCTTGTTTCTGCGGTTGCCTAATAGTATCCCAATGCTTCACTACTACATCAAAGAATGCAACATCAAACCTAAACATCATAGTCTTGCCCTGAGCCAAGCGGTTAGCATTGATCCAATAAAACCTCCCTCTAGAATATACTCCCTCTCCTCTGGGGCAAATTGATATGGGTATACTCATCTCCAATTGGGTCCATGTATCACTTTTTGAATCATACATCTTTATTTGCATATTGTTTCTCTCTCCATTGATACAATTGTTCAGTCCTATGACTAAGATGAAGGTCCTTGTGGACATATCAAAAGTGAAGCCAGCAAAATGAAATCTATAAAGAGTAAGTAATGAAGGGCAGAGTATTGAATGTCTTGGTCACGTGGTTGCAAATGACTAAGGCACTGTTTCCCCTCATAGGACTAGAACAACAGAGAAAGGACCTACAAGAAGTCACTACACTTTTTAATTCATATGGGCAAAAGTTTAATGAAAGCCTTTACATACGAGAAGGTATTACTTGCAATAGACTCAAGTATACTGTATCATACTATCAAATGTATTTACAATTCTGTATATTTTTATTTTTTTTGCATATACTATATAGCTGTACCCAAACGTACCGTACCCAAAGAAAAAAATTTGTCGTACCGGCATACCCATATCCAATCCTATACCAGAATTGACAACTTAGTATATTTGGTATGTACAATCATAGTTTTAGGTCTGATTTGTAGAGCAGAAATCTGGGCATATGTTTGGCAGGTTTGAGCCCATGAATTGATTGTAAAATCAGTCCAGAATATTCAGTTTTGTAGCAACAGACTTCTATAATCAGAAATCAGATTTATTGGACCTATGTTTGGTACTTGGATGGTTAATTTTCATGGTTGTTATCATAGTTGATGATATCTATATGTTTGGCATATGTTTATTGGATGCCTATAAGTGTTTATCATTCTGAAAATAAAAATTAGAATTCAGTCCTAGGGTTTGAGCAGAAAACTAAATTGGGGAAGTGCAGAAAAATAAATCAGAAATTTTAGGGCAGATCCCATTGGGATATTTCATATGCCCTCCATTACCAAGTGAATTGCTACCCATGCAACTTGCCCCTTATGGACTGTTCTGTCCAAACTTTTAGTTGTTATCATTTTGTGACCCCTCAAACATACCTCTAAGAGTTACATCCAATGTTACCCCAAGTTTCCGGGACGGGGACGGGGACGGCGGGACGAGTCCCCAAGCTTCCGATTTTTGAGGCCAAATTTGGGGACGGCGGGGGACGGCTATATAAAATATAGGGAAAATTTTAAATATATAGGAAAATTTTAAATATTCATATGAAAACATGGATAAAGCATGCATAATATACATTATAGAACCTTAACATATAACATTTGTGTTCAACATTCTTTGTCAATACTCAATACACATCGAAAATTCAGAATTAAAATACATGAATCATAATACAACCTCCAAGTTATAATTTATAAACTTATATCAAATTACATAAGGTTATTTCCAGCTCACAAATTGGGTGAACATTTGTGATTACAATGAAGATTGTTTCACCTAGGTT
Organism: Sequoiadendron giganteum; assembly: GCA_007115665.2. Lineage (NCBI taxonomy): Eukaryota > Viridiplantae > Streptophyta > Pinopsida > Cupressales > Cupressaceae > Sequoiadendron > Sequoiadendron giganteum. The sequence goes on from CM021105.1 coordinate 559,683,924, forward strand.
ATTGATTACTTGGCACAGAACAATAATGAATAGCTAAGGCGTCTGAAGGCAGAATTATTGTAGTTTGGTGGGAGTGTGAACTACTGGAAGTAAATTCAATGCTGGTGTATTGTCTGATATGGATTTGAGCAGTTAAATATGGGGACAATTGTTGCACTCGAGGAGTTTTGGGCATCAAATTGCCTTAATATTCAGCCTATTTCCAATTGTGAAGAACTGTTTAAAAAGGTCAAAATCCCAAGTCTTTGTCTCTAAAACGTGTTAGTGAACAACAAGCAAATAAATTCAAGTTTACACACTTCTGGAATAAATTTTTGTTATTTTTATATATCTCTAATAGAGCATCAAATATTTATCTTGTGAGTGTTCCAAATATTGTGAAAGATGTATGAAAATAATTTAAACGAACAACTCATAAACCAAAAAATTGAAAACTATTATATATATATTTTTAATTTTTAAAACAGGCTTTGACGTGGGGGACGGTTGGGGGACGGTCAGGGGATGGCTCAGGCGTCTCCTGGTCGTCCTCGGGACGATTAGCCGTCCCCCTTTCCCTTTGACCGTCCCCCCCGTTCCGGAAACGTCCCCTATGAATTTGCAAAAAAAGGGGATGCCAAGGGACCGTGCCCCAGCCGTCCCCCTGTACCTAGGACATTTGGGGGACAGGGACGGGGCACTTTAAGGGGGCACACGTCCTCGGGTTTCCCTGGTTACATCTTTTCTTTGAGATGTAAACTTTGACTCTATGGATTGATAGTTTCGAGGGAATTTCCCAAGAGAATACTACCATTGCCCTCCTAGAACGATTTTGTTTCCCTAACTCCACATTGTACAAAATCATCACATGGCTCACAATCACAAAGGATTAGCTTGAGTTGTTGCATGATCTTTGTGTAGGGGATTATGAATCTATTTGCAACAATGTCATTGAACCTTGAAAAATCCTCTACTGTCAATCCCCTCTTAGTCACCAAGCTCTATCGATGAAATTGTAGGTGGCTTTACTATCTATCAGCATGTTAAATCTAATGCCTAAATGATACCCCATGAACTCGGAATGGGTGGTACTATGGTGCTCTTGAAAGGGCTGCAAGAGTTCCATTGCTATCTTTCATGTTGCTTCTATCTTCTATGGTTTGCTCCTCTGTGGCTCTAATTCTTTAGGCTCATTCTCATCATTAGACACCACCTCTATGTAATGTACTTGGCCCTTGCTAAGGCATTTGTGGCCGGGTTTCAATGGATCTCTACAAGTGAAACTTATTTCTTTTGAGTTCATTTTTGGTAATGTCATCCATCTTTGTTGTAAATGGCTATTGTGTAGTCTTTTGTGGTTGTGAGCTTAATCCACTCCTTTGAAAGTCCCCCTTCTAGCATCTAGTAGTAAGTGGTTTTGACTATGATGTAAACTTATTCTTTAACACATATGGCTAAAGTGTCAAGGCTCTCTTGACAACTTCTTGCAATGAAGTGGTGCAAAGGCCTTAACTAGGCCCCTTAAGAGGCTTAAATAAGTTCTCAACAAAGAGGAAAATGATCCTCTTCTCTAAAATATCTGGTATCCTAATTGCAACTCTTTGGAACTCTGCTACATACACATCCATTGAAGTTGTTTTTATTTTATTTTGGATAGTTCTACTCAAATTTGTCCAAGAACCTTTTGTGGAATCTCCAAATTCTGCAAAAGGCCATGCCTTTGTGTGATGAGGTCATGATGCCACCAATCATATGCTACACCTTCCAAGTGCAAGGTAGCAAACTGAATTGCATCTTCTTCTATCATAGGGCTGAGTGTAAAATATGTTTGTAGTTTTTGCAACCAAGCATTAATAGAGATCTTGTTTATGCCATCAAATGTGGGTGTAATTAATTTGTTTACTTTATGCTTCAATTCCTTTCTATTGTCACCTTGACTATTTCCTTGATTTCCTTTTTGCACAACTTTTCCCACTAACTCCAAATTCCTATCAAATGTTATAGCTGCCTTGTAATCTTCGGTCTTTCCTTGATATTCTCCAAATAATTTGTCCAACTCCTCCATAGAAGAAGTTTTTGGCTTTGCTCTTTCTTTCCTCTATAAGAGCATGTGTTTTGAAGATTTTGGAATAGAATTTATTGATTGGTGATTGCATATGAGCTTTCCCACTTTGTGTCTTGGTATTTCCTTGATTCTATAATGGGAAGTTTGTGGGCATGTTTGCTTGGATCTGCAACAACCTCATCAGCAATTCAGTCATTCTTTCTTGCCCCATTTGGATTCCTATCATGGTGTCTTGAAGTAGGGCTACTCTTTCCTCCTCTAATAGGGATTTTTCATTTTTCCCTTATCCCATTGGCTGGCAGGATGTTAGCCTTGATACCTCTATAATAACCTTTACAAAAATTGTATAACTTACTTTAGTCGGCCGAGAGTGTACTTGGTCGGTCGTGAGTCATAAATAAATAAGACTTTAGTTAATGTTAATATTTTCTATGTACTTTTCATGTTAGTTGTCTTGGGAATTAAGTTCCTGATGAAGTAATTAGTTGTAATGAAGGGACATGACAGTCGGTCTCTCAACCACCGCCAACGTACTATATGTACTCAAGTCATGTAGTCAGGAAACATTATGGTTATGATTATGCTGATTATGTTCATGAATGTTATGATTCTGGAGACTATTATGTTATGTACTTGTGCTACATTGTTATAGTACAGACGGTTGTACTTGCATACATTCTATCAATAAAGACGGTATGCTTATTTTGTGCATTGTGTTCTAGTACGTGCGTTATGTTCTGTAAGTTATTCCCGTTTACTCTTGTAGTACGTTGGAATTCATTCTCGTGAGTAAACACTTACTACAGCTAAATTTATAAACAACACACCATACTAAAATACTGCATTTTATTGACAACATAAAACTAGATTACACAGATGAATAACAACATGCTACCACAACAAACTTGCAACAAATGCGATGACTTGCAAACAATTCTCCAAAATTGATTGACTGGTTGCTGCATACAGCTGTGACAGACCTTCAAACACTTGTCAAAAATGAAGGAAGAAAATATCTCTAGCACAATTGCAGCCCTTGGATGAGATTGGTGAAGGAAGCCAAAGGGATTGTGTCCTCTGGTTTTGAGATTCAAGGGATTTGGTCCTCAAATCAGCTACAAAACACTAATGCAGAAACATAACAGCAAAAAGGGACACTTCTAACAACCAAAAACCTCATTTTATGGCACAAAGGATGGTCCAAATCCCAATCGACCCATAATCTGACTGCATTCCTAGAATAACAAATGCAATTCAAGTCAAAATGCCACTATAACTAAGCACCCCTACTCTGACAGCATAACTGCCCTCTTTGAAAAGTCAATTATTTCTAGTGTTCCACGGGGATGCGTCCCCCCCCAAAAAAAATCTAGCCGTCTCCCCGACCCAGATGTTTCAGAGACTTGGGGACGGCTGAGAAACGCCCCCCCCCCACCGTTGCTGGGACTTGGGAGACTCCGAGGAAACGGCGGGGACTCCTCGGGGACTTCTAGTTGTTAAGCGTCTCAGAGACGCCCAAAAGTCCCCGCGCTGGGATGTGCAAAAAAGCAATTTTTAAAAAGAATTCTTTTACTTTTCTAGGAATGTGAGCCTTGGGCCGAACCCTAAAGGCTTGTGGGACCCTTCTAAAAGCCTCTAAGCTAAACAAAACACTCTCATTCTTCATTTTTTTACTCACATATGCCATTTGATGTTTTGCAACTCATTGTATCATCTTTATGATATGATATTATGATTTTTCATTTTTGCATTTTGTACTTATTTTGATATCAATGTATCATGCTACTCATTGTAATCATCTTTATGATATGATATTATGATGTGACATGTCATATTTTCGATATTCATATAATAGAAATCTCAAATTCGACAATTTCATTTGTCAAATTTTAATATTTTATTTACTTTTAGTCTTTTAGTAATAGTATTTAAGAATTTAAAATGTTAGTATTTGCAATTTCACTAATTTGCCAAAGTTTAATTTGAAATGTTATTCTTAAACATCTTTTTATAACTAGTTATTCAAGTACCATATGTATATCATAACCGCCCCCTTGCCACCCCCCCCGCTGTCCCCAAACTTAGACCCTCTGTCCCCCTATCCCTAAGACACGTCCCCAATAGGGGATGCATACCCATCAGGAAACTCCGTGGAACACTGATTATTTCCATAATCCACTATTAGGAACTAACAAAATTAAATAGAAAGTGCCATTAAATATTATTTATTTGTTATTGCTAATTTTTTCAAACTCTAAGCCCCACTTTAGAAAGACTTTTTCCTCCAGCCCATCGGAGAAATTAAAGGAATGGGCTTATGGGAATGCTGCATGATGAATTAATGGAAAGGGGACATTACATGTATTTTGAAATGCTATGGAATATAAAACATTTTGTTTTCCTATCAACATGGTTACAAGTTTTGTGAGATATGAATGGAAAGTGAATGGGGTGATACACAACATCATTACTTGCTAATGCTAATTACAACCTATGCCAAGCTGTGAAGTGCCTACAAGATCCGAAAATATTTTCCTATTTAGAAGCAAAATTTTGTTCCTTCATTTAGTTGCACCTTTTTAAGTAAAAGGGCAAAAGCTGTAACTTCTTGGAAACATGGGATATCTTTTCTTAATTCTTCAGACATGAAAGCTTGCTTAGTCAAAAATGCTTTTGATTTTGTTCATTGACAAGTCCTTAGCATGTTCAAATTAGATTATTATTTTCCTCAACTACTATAGAGTATATGATCATCATTCTCATTTAATGACGAAATCATGAAGAGTATAAGAGTGGAATTTGTGCATAATGTAACTTCTATCATGTGTTTAGCTGTAGGAACACTCCAATTTCATTTAGTTGCTTCTTGGTTGTATTTTGTGTTTGTGTGAAGCACTGTCACTCTGATTGGAATTTTTACATGCAAAATGTTCTGAAATTTTCAGATCTCTTTCCTCATATTTTTTGTCCATGTTTTCTAAATTCTATTTGTATTTTGAGTTGTGCAGATTATCTATACTAAATTCGAACCGCATACAAGAAAATGGTGTTGCAATGGTCTTAGGGAGAAATAAAATGCAAAATCAAATTTCATTGCCATCCCATGTATTGCTTAAGACTTTCAGTTGCAAGACAAGACTTAAAAGGTGTGTATCCAATGCACTCTTGTACTCTTTAAAAGAGAGGAAAATTTGGCTCTTGAAGGGAATCCTTTTTCCTCTTTGGCCTCTGACAAGAATTTCATATGAGGGGAATAAGAATCTTATAGGCTCTACACATTTTAAAAAAAAATCTGCATAATTTTCCAGAAGGAATATATTCCCAGCATTTTGTTCTCCATAATGAAAGGGAAAACATAAGGAGCACAACACAATAATAGATGCTAAGATCTGATCTCTGTGGTAATATTATCAGCTAAAGATGATCTTGGTAGTGCCACTTTTGTACTTGTTCAAATTTATTCATCGTGTATGTCCACTATCAGTAGGTGATACTATAATTCCAGTTACCCTGAAATTTAACATGGAAATCAAACTGCCTCTAAAGAATACCATAGAGTATCTACAGCAGTTACGTTTCACACATAAATGAACACCCAAAATAAGAATCCTAATTCCTATCACATAGGTCTCTGCAAGTTAAAGTTCTCAGAGACCTTACCATAAATACATACCCTGGTAAAAGGATTAGACAGTGCTGACTATTCCGGTGAATTTTTTTCTTAAAAATAACCAAGATGTCATGTCTAGGATGAAGTCCCAGCTCTATCTGGTTACACTGAATAACTTAAGCTGAATTTCAAATATAACATGTATGATTCTTAGAGATCTAATTAGTTTATATGTATAGATTGGGCTACACTTTGGTTTCCTGGATGATATAAATACCTTTATAATTGTCAATAAAACTGTTAAATGATAAAATAAATTAATTTAGTGATCAATATGTTTTGGCTACATGTCTTACAACATCCACTCATGCACTAGAGGAACTTGAATGAACCACAGATATACTGGAAGGATGGTCGCCTCACTTGAGCATGGAGTGCAAAAATATCCAAAGTCAAATCAAGTATCCATTTCAGAGGGCAATTCTGTCAAATACATTGACTTTGCTATCATTGGTAGTGGAGTGGCTGGTCTTACGTATGCTCTCGAAGTTGCAAAACATGGATCTGTGGCAATCATTACAAAAGCTGAACCCCATGAAAGCAATACCAATTATGCACAAGGTGGTGTCAGTGCAGTTCTGGATCCATTTGATTCCATTGAGAATCATATAAGGGATACCATTGTTGCTGGCGCATACTTATGTGATGAAGAAACTGTTAAGGTGAGGTGCGTGATATCTTTGTGTAGTTATCTTGACTTTATTGGATTCACTGAACTTTAGTTTGATATGAATATATCAATTGTAAATACTAAATAGTATATGCATACCTAATTGAGCATTTCTGTGTCTACATAAAGTAACTGTAAGCTTAGCCTATATGCACCAAACCTTTATGTTATGCTGTTTCCCTTTATGTCTAATTTATTTTTAATTTCTTTAGTATTATTTACTTCCTTCAATTCCATTATTATGGCCCACGGGTATCACTTAAATTGTGAATCTATAACTGATGAGATTACTGATGAGATTAAGGGCTGGAGATAAGAGAGAATAAACATCTCTAGTTTGATTTAGGTTAATATCTGGGTTTAATATGGAATTAACATGGCTACATTTGGTTGGGAGGAAGTAGAACTGAGGATCAAAAGGAGGCTAGGACTCACTTATCCATGATGAAGATACTCCATTAATGGATTTGAGAGTTATTGAACACATGAATACAATCTTGGAACTTCAAGAAACATGGTCATAAGCAGAGCTTTGACATTATTTGAAATTTCAATTGTTTCAGCAAAAGTGATCTTCTTGGGGGCTGTTATCAGGATAAGTTTGAGAAATTTATGTTCTTCTCACTTGTATGATCTCTCTTAAGAAATTTGATCTTGTCCACATCTTTTACTTGTACAAATGTTCCTAATAGTGTAAGGTGGAAAAAAAATCGACCAGGCACCCTGGTTTGCAAGGTGCAGGAGAGTTTAACCTTATAAAAAGCTAAATATTTTCAACCCTGTCATATTCCAAATTCCTTTTATTATGGCTGTCTATTATTGTCTTGAAATATTTAATGCAAACATTATCTGGTGTTTGCATACTCAAAAAATAAAATCTTACTCCATAGTTAATACCCAATATTGACATTTTGTATACAACTCTACAGGCAAAAGTTTTCTGCATATTTGTAGGTGTCAATATACTTATTCATAGGTGAATACCATGACTCATAAAGATATTCATAGGTATCCAAAATATGGCTTCTTGGCAGAGAACAGAATGTGTTAATAACTTAATTGGCATAAATCTTTGTAGGTGGTATGCACAGAAGGTCCAGAGAGAGTTCGAGAGCTTATGGCTATAGGCGCATCATTTGATCAAGGAGAAGATGGGAGCTTACATCTTGCTAGAGAGGGTGGGCATTCTCACCATCGTATTGTTCATGCAGCAGACATGACGGGAAGAGAGATTGAGCGAGCTCTGTTGAAAGCTGTTGTTAGCAACCCTAACATAATCATGCTTGAACATCACTTTGCTATAGACTTGCTTACATCCAAGGTACTTAAATGGTTTTACAGTACGATGTGATTGAACACCTGATTTCTCTTTTTCAGTTAGTCCTTGAAAAGAAGAGCAAGAAGATGATAACCTTTATTGTCTGCTTGTGTCACTTTTGCAGGATGGGTCAAATATTTACTGTCATGGTGTGGATACACTGAACACGGAAACTAATGAGGTAATGATGCTTTTCTTTAATGCAATATTTGAGCCAATAATCAATTAGCAATGGTAGCATCAAAACCTACTTTTTACATCTCCCTATGTCCTGCATGTTGCTCTGAGCTCACAGTGGCACACAACTAGGTACAACAAATTTTCATCTTATTGAAATAGTAGACATTAGGAATCATTAGTGTTACATGTTGTAAAGCACATAATTCTTTGTAATCATTGTGGCACAGGTGGTTCGCTTCATTTCAAAAGTAACCCTACTTGCATCTGGTGGAGCTGGACATATTTATCCAAGTACTACAAACCCACGTGTATGTGAAAAATCTTAAGAATACCCATTACTCATTTCTTCTGTTAGGAAAATGAACTGTCCTTTGATAAAGGTTTGGCCCAGCTTACTGCTCTTTACACGTGCAAATGATTTGCATTATATTCTATGTTCCATATAAATGGGGATACTCAATTATTTTGACATCAAAGGTACCAAAGTCAGTCTCTAGATTTAATTTTATAGTATATCAATGGAAGAAGCTACAATGGGGTTTGGGAGGAAATCACATATAAATTTATTCGGACATGCTTTTGAGGGTTTTGTTAAGAATCTCTCCTCTTCCAAGATTTCATATCCCACCTTCCTATTTCCACAACTTCCTCTCAACAAAGTTTTAGGTGGCTAAGAGTAACAACCTTGATTTGTTGCTATGCTGAATCTGGGGTGGAAATCCTGGTGACAAGTCATTTGGGAAGACAATCTATTATTTGTTGAATAAGGCTTTGATCTTGATTTTTAACTGCATTCTAAGATTTATAATGAAAGTTCTTGCATTTTTTTAGCCTATGATAAAATTTGGATTGCTTATCAGTTATCATAGCACTTAAAATCTTGAAACATGTTTAATGATTTTGGGTTGTCAGCAAAAATAACTTTTTGAGGGGTTACGAAATATCATGAATTTTTTGGTTTTCAGATTTCTGATTTGTCTTTGGCAGAAATGTATGGAGAAAATATTTAGCTACCTGTTAATATCCAGCTATGATGATGGAAAATTTGAACACTGTAAAAGTCGAATCAGATATATCAGTTAGAAAGCATATTGATTTCACAATGGATATTGATGACAAATATACATTTTAACTAATGTATTTCCTGGAACAAAACAAAAAACTTAATTTAGTATTTGCATTGCTTTGATATTTAGTGCGTCTGTTGTTTTATCATTATGATTTTTCATATTAGTTCCGGTGGAAGATCTTATGTGTGTTTCAAGAGGGTCTACCGATGGGATCAAATATTTATAGCAGTCTTTCTTATCTTTTCAGCATTGACCTTAAACAGGTTGCTACTGGCGATGGTATTGCAATGGCACATAGAGCACATACAGTGATTTATCATTATGATTTTTCATTATGTGTTGTTTTATCATTATGATTTTTCATATTAGTTCCGGTGGAAGATCTTATGTGTGTTTCAAGAGGGTCTACCGATGGGATCAAATATGTATAGCAGTCTTACTTATCTTTTCAGCATTGACCTTAAACAGGTTGCTACTGGCGATGGTATTGCAATGGCACATAGAGCACATACAGTGATTTCAAATATGGAGTAAGATTAAGCTGCTGCTTAGTTTCTGAATCTGAAGTAATGTGTAGTAAATTCAACTGGAATTATCATCACTATTCTTTTCTTTTGCTAACAAATTATTTTTTTCCACTTCAAATTTCAGGTTCGTACAGTTCCATCCAACTGCATTAGCTGATGAAGGTCTACCTATTAAACCTTGTAAACGTGAAAATGCATTTTTAATATCTGAAGCTGTTCGTGGAGCTGGTGGTATTCTTTATAATCAAGCTATGGAAAGATTCATGCCATTGTATGATGATAGAGCAGAACTTGCACCCAGAGATGTGGTGGCACGCAGTATTGATGACCAGTTAAAGACAAGGAATGAGAGATTTGTTTTACTGGATATAAGCCGCAAGCCTAAGGAGGAAATTCTCTCCCATTTTCCAAACATTGCTGCAGAGTGTATGAGGCATGGCATTGACATAACAAGAAATCCTATACCAGTGGTACCGGCTGCACATTACATGTGTGGCGGAGTGCAAGCTGGACTTCATGGAGAGACCTGTATAGTTGGTCTATATGTAGCAGGTGAAGTTGCCTGTACAGGACTTCATGGTGCAAACAGGCTTGCAAGCAACTCATTACTGGAAGCACTTGTGTTTGCACAAAGAGCCGTTGAACCATCACTGCATCACTTCGCTAGCTCAAATGTTGGCATTAAAGGATCAAGTGATTGGCCTTTTCCCATTGCGCCAGTTGTACTTGTGAATTCACAACTTAATAATATCAAGGAATTCACAGCATTAACACGGGCAAGGTTACAGAAGATCATGTGGGACTATGTTGGAATTGTTCGTTCTATGGATCGTCTTAAAACAGCTGAGAAGTGTCTGGGACAATTAGAGCTTGAATGGGAAGCTCATCTGCTTAAAGAAGGGTGGAGGCCATGCATGGTAAGTCTTGAAGTATGTGAAATGCGAAATTTGTTTTCTTGTGCCAATCTAGTTATCAATAGTGCTCTAACAAGACAAGAAAGTAGAGGATTGCATTACATAGTGGACTTTCCTGACCTTGTGGAGAGCCAGAGGCTTCCTACAATTATATTTCCCAGTTCTGCATTGAAATCCACTTGAAGTACACAGCTAGTTCACACGCTTTTTGCGGATCCTATTTGCCAATGTGAGAATTCAAATGAAACTAAGAAGGGATCTCTTGTATGACGAACATATAATAATATGCAGATACCTTGAGCGTTCCCTTTTTTCCTTTGGCTGCTAGAGTGAACCTATGTATTTCGAGTTGTTACCTTTGGTTATTGACGATAACATATCTGTATTAGTATTCTTTAGAGCCATACATTTCTATGAAGAAATGTTTCTTGTAATGCCGAAAAGGGGTGAATGAATAATTATAATTTTGTCTTTTTGAGTCAACCAAGGAACATGATTCAAAGAATGATGGAACCTATTCGCACATTTACAATGACGAGAGGGATATCAACAACCCCAACATTCACTGGCCGGACTGCAAAGAAGAATATGAAATATATGAAACTATTTATCGTGAACGTTTGTAGTTGAATACAATTTTGATAATATTTTAATGTGACATACTTAATTTAATGCATTTCAAAATCATTGTTGAGCTAGTGGATTATGGGATTGCTACATTTTGTTTTCAAAGTAGAGAAACAGGTACCAATATTACATTTTTTCCCCTCAAAGTAGAGGTCTCCATATTCATGTTGGAGTTGATGATTATACTCCCACAACACCTCAATGAACCTTATGATTTAAACACCCTATACATGAGAAAAATAATTGATTTGGTGTGAAGACTAAGATTTCATTATACACAAAAAGGTTATGATTATAATATACAATGAAACTCTTAATATAAAGATAATGATGAAACTTTAAATGAGAATTAAATTAGATCATGACATGTGTTTTAAGTCTATGACTAGAGATACAAAAAGACACATGGATTAAGTAAGTTTAAGTATGTTATTGTAAACAGGTCTTAATAATAGTTAATTAGGTGATTAGCTTTTCCACACCAACTCCCCTCCCCCCCTCGCCCCCAACCCCAAACAACTTAGGGAGTATGATGAAATGCAAAGATTTATTGATGATGAAGTGAGACAAAAGTGTGAAAACAACTTAAGTAAACTTAAGCTAAGTACGAATAGGTCAATTCTAAAAAGGTGATATCCTAACTATATTGATAAGGAATCTATTTACACTAACACCCCCCTTAAGTAACTTAAGGAGTAATGTATGCAGGATGACGAGTCTTGAGTACTAGGCAATGTTAGGTACTCATGTACAAATGTCTCATAAAGCAAAGTAAAGGAGAAAACCCATTAAGAATAAAACTCCTCTTCAAAAGAGAAATGATGCAAATGCAATGAAATGTACAAGTGAAGAATGGATAAAAAGACTCATCATGACCTTCCAAGGACTACTTATTTCAAAAAGTACAATAATGTTTCCCCCATAGGAGAGAAAAGAGAGGTCTATGTAACCACCCCAAAATGTGAGAAGGAAAGAATTGCATGCAAAGAAATGCCTCCTCCAAAAATTGAGATGAGAAGAAAAAGCATGCAACCTCCCTTCAAAATGATGCATGTAGTGTTGGTAGATTATCAACATTGGATGTTGAAGCCAATCCATAAATGTTGTCTCCTATTGGGAAGGAACAACACCACAAATATGTGCAAGAAGACTTCCCATTCTAGATAAGAATATGTAAGAAGAGGGATGAAGGTCTCTAATTTGTTGGTTTGTGGAGCCTAATCAAACTTCGGAGTTAATATTTTTGGTCACTTTGCCTGTCATGGTTTTCCCAAAATTAATTAACAAGGGAGTGTGGGGGGGCAGAGCCTCTCTTATGGGGTTCGAGGGCACCACCCCTGCCCCCCCTCCCGACGGGGGCTTGGGGGCGAAGCCCATGGTGGGGGTCTGGGGGAAGTGCCCCCGAAGCAAAAATTCCTTCACTATAAATTCCTATTGTATTTTGGTTGGAAAAACTAATTCACAACTACTTGAAACAAGAAGTTATATTGTTGCGGAATTAAGAAATGAAAAGTCGTGACATGAAGTTTGATTAGCACAATGCAATTTATGTGTGGTGGAAGACAAAAGGTCGCAGTTTTGAGTGGAACAGACACACAACAAAGTGTGTGGAGTGTATCATTATTACAAGGTGTAACACGTAGCAACGTGTGATGATACTGAGCATAGTTTGATGTTGCACATTGCAAAATATTGTTGCAAGTAATTTTGTAATTTGTATTTTGTTGGAAGTATAAAAAAATTGGACTACTATTATTTGTGGAAGTAGCCCAAAGGGTGAACCACATTAAAATTTGTTGTCTTTTGCCTATGTGAATTTATTCCTATGTTTTGTGAATTCATTTCTTTGTTTTATCATTCATATCTGCATTATAATTGATATAATTTGTTTATATTATTGCTCGAATCCTGTCGAAAAATCCATAACATAATTTTCACACACGATCCAAAGACCTAGATGTAATAGATCCAAAAACTTCTCAAATGAGCTCCATGTGAAGATTGATGTAGAACATGTACACAAGATGTGATGTTGTGCTACAAAGAATTTATGGATGTTCTTTGTGAAGTGTCTCTAAACTCTGTGGTTGGGCAATAACTATCATCAAATAGAAGACTTATGTCCTTAATGGTGTCTTCCAAACATGCAATTTGGGACTCTACAAACAAAGATGCAATGTCTAGTAGAAATTTGTCCCGATGTGGTGAGTCTGGGTAGATGATATCCTAGTGCAAAAAATCTTTGGAAGTTCTCAAGGAAGAAAATCTTGATGTAGCATTAGATGATGAGATTGCAATGCATGCCATCAAACTAAATTACTTTTTTGTTGATCTAAGCTGTAAGCCCCAAATCCCTAAGGTATGATAATCTTCTAGGTGCTAGGGGTATCAAACCCTGGCAGATCACCACAAAACCTATTTTCAAGTTGGGCAACTAAGGATCAATGCTTGAGGTGGGTAAGAACTCCTTCACTTCTGGGTTTGCAAGACCAAGGGCATTTTTCCAAAGGTGTTAAATTGGTGATTAAATGATTGAGAAAATACCTTACAACAAACTATATCCACTACACAATGTATCCCAATACTAGTGCCACAATATACGTATTTGCTAGTTTGGAGATGTAAGAATGAGCACCTACTTAACAAATAATCTGTTATATAAGTGTTTGATAATGTTCTTTATGATAACCCCTTAGATGTTATAAACATTTATACTTGACTATTAGAACACACTAACTAGAGGAAAACAAAAAGAATGTTTAAACTGATTGATTTTGAGTGTGTTGAGGATAGTGGGGAGGGCAAACAAATAACAAACTAACGCCTTTATCTATATAGGAAACAAACCCTCTAAGCCTAGTCAAATATGCAATGATTGAAACTAAGGTGATGCATTAATGAATACACCACAAAAGACCTTATTTTCCAAAATGCACAAGAAAGTTGGGCTCTACACATACATCCAAAAAACCACCAAAAGTTACATAATTAAATGAGTCTACTTAGTATCCCATGCACATATCCATACACTTCCTTTATTGTTTTGAGAAGATATCTTGCAAAATATTTACAAGAATTTCACAGTTGTCTGGTTAGCTAACTAATCAAAAACATACACCATGCATAGGGAGATACTTAATGAAGGATGATTCTTCCATTAATCATCCATTATACAATAGATACAAGTATCATTACATACTTGGAGTTACAAGTATCATTACATACTTGGGATAAACCCAAACTATTATAATACAAAAATAACTATATCGAGAGTTCGAAAATATGAAACTTTTGGTTCCACTTTGTAAGTTTTCTCTCTACTACACTCCTCTCAAGAAAAATGTTATCCTCCTTTGAAAAATGAAGCTAAGGCAGCTATATTCTACGACCAAGTTGTTAGGGAATGTCAAAGGGTTGTCCAACTAGAAAAACCCTAATTGCAACCTTGTCTAATGCTCAATATACAAATTCAATATGACCGACATGGGGCATGGGAAAACATTCTTTGACCAGCACCATACACTTGCAATGAATGATCAACATGGTTGAGTGCAAGGAATCAACAAAAACACCCTTGAAATTTGCTAGTAATAGCATCCAAGAATTGCATTTTATTAGGAAAATGTTTTACAAACATTAAATGCAACATGGGTGTCATATAATCTCATATCCATGCCAAAATGAAATAAATTCCCTTAGGGAAAGCACCTCGATGGAGTTCATATAGTTGTTGGAGTGGTTGGGAGTTTATGAGGGTAGCTAAAACTTGTTTTCAGTGATTTTTTCTATCACAAAAAATTGAGCCCCATACAGATTCAAAAAATCGACCTGGACCAAGATGTGGTGAGAAGGAACAAACTCATGAAACAAATTGCATCATCATTTCGCAGGAAAAATGGCTTGAAATGAACCTATGGAGATTCAAACCCCAAGCTCTAAAAAAATCTAGATGCAACCACTTATCTCGCAAAGGTTCTAACGACTTCTAAACACCTTCAAAACCCTTCTTCGAAAATCCAACACCCATTAAAACACAAAAATCTTGCAACATCCAGATACACTAAAAATCTCCCAATCTGACACTTGCGAAAAAATGTCTTCCAATCGACATGCGAAAAAAGCCTGTCGTCTGCTTGCTATGGAAAAATGATTTGCATGTGCACCATAACAAATTTTGACTAACTTCGATTTCGATGAACCTTCCTTTATTGATGTTTTGACCCTTTGACAATCTGGTAAACCTTAAAAATTTTAGTCTTTTCTTTCTGCTCTTTTGGCAAACTTTCCTTTTTTTCAAGTGGGCACTCGACAAACCATCCTTTCGACGCACAAACCAAGAAAGTTGTTGAATTTAGCCTTTGAATATTTTTAAAAAGATCTTCAGAACCTAACACTATTCTTCGATGAAATACAATTTCAACAAACTCCCTTTTCGTCAAACCTTGAGGTTTGAGAAATGAGAACTTTTTCGAAGAAATTTGAATTTGGATATACATAGCCCTTTGATCTTCAATAGTTCCTTGCGGGTCGGAAAGTTTCATCAAGTTACTACGGGATATCGACCTCCAAATAGATCAAACAAAAAAACCAAGTACATATGCACTTATTGACATGTCCAATTCAAATGGAAAGTCTCACAAGTACATCAACATGAGGTCAACAAAAAGTGGAAATAAATTAGGTTGGGGAACTTCATAAATGATGACATAAGTAGGGTGGGATGACATCAGCAGGACATGGATGTAGGAAAAAGGAGTGGATTAGGCTTGTGGGAGAAATCATCTAAATCGGATGAAGAAATTTGTAAAGGTGAAGTTCAGAGGCAAAAGGAAAATCCCACAAAAGGAATCGTGTGGAGATAATGAAGTGAAGAGAATAGTTTCTCATGAAAAGAGAAGTTCACATGAGAAGGTTTACAAAGAGGAAGATGACATAATAATGATATATGTGGGAAGATGGGGTCTATTGTCCCACAAATTTTTTACATAGACGAGTTGGGAATGTGTTGGCGGGAAAACATCGGACAAGTGGAAAAAGAGAAATCTATTGGGATGTGAAATAGGCTAGTTCACATGGAAATGTCTACAAAGTTCTAGATGGGGTGAACTTTCCCACAAATTGGAAAATTTGAAGTGAACTAGATAGAAAAAGATTCCCACAAAGGAAACCATTAACTATTTTTTCATATTATTTACCTTTGTGGGAAAATCCATTAGAACTGCACATTGTAGGAAAATGGATAGGAATAAGACATTTGTGGGGAAAACCATGTGAATGGGACAAGTGGACTTGGAAGGGTAAGTTCACTTAGAAATGTCCGCAAATTGGATGGCTTCATATTTCCCACAAAGCAAGAAAGACTAAGTGAGCTGGATGAAGAACTGAACAAAAGAGGTTTGCTTGACCATGGAAATCCTACAAGACCTATACTTAGCAATTTTGTCATAATTCAAAACCTATTGCAGATATTTCCAATCAGACATGAAATTTGCGGGAGAAATGAACTGAACTACACCTTGCGAGGAAAATGACTTGATCCAGATGGAAATGGAAAACCCGCATGATACTAACTTTTACCTCTTAGCATGTTTTTCAAAAATTCAAAAAGCAACTCTACTTGATTTTTTATGCTCTACCAATTGGTGCTAAGAAATTTTGAAAAAAAATGACCCATGAATAATTTCTCAAGTTGGTTATAATTTTGGGGAAAATATGATAAACACATGAAAGGTACATAAAATTTTGGGGTGCTAACATGTGCATCTCTAAATGATGGTGTTTCACCGGATGTTTGAGTGAGATTGGATGTTTTTGCAAGTGCTGGATTAGAAGAATCTAACAAGTTGTTCCATTTGTAATGCAAATTTGTGTTAAGTGATGAAGTTTCCAAGCAAGTTCCAAGTCATGATTTTTTTAAAACATGCATTCATCTATGGTATGTCTTTCCTTCTTACAATTATCACATTTATTTTTTCATCGATTTGGAGACATGATTACTACCAAAAAGATCAAAAGAAAAATTGCAGTGTGGGAAGAGAATGCTAAAAGGGAAATGTGGAAGTGTTCAAAGACAAAACTCATAGAATTTCTCAAGGGCACAACTCAAGGCACCCCCTTGATTCAAGTTTAGATCCCCCAAAATGATTAGTACTGAAAGAAATAAAAAAAACTTAAGCACAACTCAAGACACTCCCCTTGATTAAGTATTGAACCCCCTTGAATTTTACACTTTTTAACTTAATGCATAGGCATGTCCAATTATGGAACACAAAATGACACTTTATACCAATAGTGTGAAATCATTTCCAATGGATCGAACTCAAAAAAATATTCATTTTCACAAAAAACAACACACAATTTTGAGTTGCCAATCATAATATACAATAATTTTACTACTTTCCAATTTTGATATTAGAAAGGAGACTAAAACAACACAAAATAAAAAACATCTCAACACTAAAGTGTCAACAACAAAACTAGCTTTTTGTCGACTATTTACACTCAAAAATCAAACTACTCATTTGTAAGTTATCACAAAATGACAAAGTTCCTACAAGCTTAAATTTTGACAGCTTCAACATTCAATTGGAGTGATCAAGTCCAATGGTTATTATGCCTCCAAAAAAGGATTCATTGATGGGGAGTTGGAGAGTTGTTGGCACTTTGATCAAGGCCAAGTCAAGGACTTGGAAAAGTCATGTAGGAGCAAGACTAAGACTTTGTAGGTGCTTGAGTGGCGATAGTGGATCTTTCATGTAACACCTATGTCATAGGAGATGAGTAGCTTGATGTTGAAACAACATGCTTCTTTTACCTCCAAAGGGCTTGAAACAAACAAGTGCAAATGATGGCAAAAAATAGTTGAAACCCTTGCTTTGTCTATGCTATAATAGTAATAATAGTGTGGATTTTTCTAATATGAAGAGGTTGTGGAAATGGGAAGGTTCATAGAAGAGAACACAAGAGAAAGTCTTCATGTTAAACCTATAGACATAAACAAAGTCATGAAACCTCTGCACTATGTGTCACCTGAACAAAGAAAATCAAGTTGTGGGTTTATAATGCACAGGTCTACACATCTATGTAGAATCCACATAGGTGAAGAGGTTGCGTGTGGGCCGAATGATTCTCTGCAACACCTTAGGAAAACCTTGAACTCCTCCACCACAAAATGGGGCTATGATTTCTTTAAATTGGTCGATGATGTGGTGTGGGGAGGCATGGAGATATCTCGAGCACTAAAAAATTGAGTCTTTGGAGTAGCTTGAGTGCCACATCCTCTCTAGATTGAATGTGTATGTTTATAGAATAAACCCATGCAAGAACTAAAGTGGCTCAATTGGTGGAAGAGCTTTGATGATTGGAAAAATACTCCAACTTTTGAAGGTCACTTCTCAATGCTGTGCATTCCCAAAATTTTGCACAAATAGGTTGAAGAGGCCAAAATCCAAACAAAAACCAAAATTCAACCAAAATAGAAAAATGGTAGAGGGCGATTCAACCCTTTATTTATTTATTTTGTGTTTTTTACCAAAAATCTATTAGTATGGATACAAGAAAAAAAATTGCAAAAATTTTGAAGTTACTTGATTTTTTGCCAAATGAAGGGTATTTCTTTGTTTCTCGAACCTTTCAGACATAATGGCGATGATGTTTTGAATCCATGATGCTCCAATTTGATAGAGCTAAGTGTTGTAATAACTTAGATGCCAAAGGAACATGTAAACTTGGACAAAGAACTGGTATGTGAGAAGTCAAGAAAGTTAATAAATCTCATGCAAACATTGAGCCAACACTTTCAACCAAAACTAGCTTTGATACCATGTTAGAGAATGCCAAGATTTGAAAGTGTGAATTGATAACCTTCCACAAGTGAAATAATTATCACAATAGTATGTCATTTATATACAAATGAAGAGTGTATATAATGTGCATAGTGACCTTGCTTATATAGGCAAGGTTGATGAGGTGAAAAGGTAGGAGACAATGACTAACTATCCCTCCAAAAGTGCAACACTTGTGAGCTCACTTGAGAAGTGTGTGAGCAAGTGGAAAGTACACATGCAATAGGTGTATCAAGTGATGAGGACACATGTCTCAACAATACAAAGTGAAATAAAAGTATAAAATATCCTAAGTAAACTTAAGCTAAGTGTGAATACGTCAATCATAGAAAGGTGATATCCTAACTAGATTGATAATGACTCTATTTACACTAACATATCTCGCACAAAGAGATCCCCTTGCACAAGTCTATATATCTCAATCTTATCAATTATCTTCACTCAAAATTGAGGAATAGGTACCATCCACTCAATGACTATCTAGAGCCCACTCACAACCTCTTCAACTAATTTGAAATCTAAACAAAATTGGAATGTTGGATTCAAGAAATAGGAAACTACATATAAAGACATGTGAGGTTGATGGTGTCATTGTCGATAAATGAATTTCCACATGGGATGATGTCTATCCTCAGATATACTATAAATGGATATAATGGCCTCTTTGGTCCTATCCATACCCTCATAGATATAACCTATTATGGGTTTCTCCCTAGTAGAAACTCAAAGGAGAACAAATAAAGGCTATGTGAGCTACAATTATTATTAATATTAACATACATAAGCATGAACTAAAAAAAATAGAATGGAAATATGAACAAAAATAAAATAGAAATATGAACTCACATTTATGATTATTGCTAGATGCTAGAAGTTATGCTCATTTAAAACTCAGTTAACCACATCAACCCTTGCATTGGTATTAATATATAAGTATATAAACTTCTTGCTAACAAACATCGACCTCAAGATAGCCTTGAACTGAAAGAAAGATTGGAAGGTGATAAAATTTGTTACAAAATGAGTTATTCCAAGATGAACCACCTCCTCTTTGTCCATATATTTTCTCATTAAAACTGAAGATCCAAGCATGGTTGTATATTGTAAGAGAGGGGGACCAACCACTGTAAGGCCCTAGGTCATGGAGGGCCGAGAGCAATAGACTGCCCTTACTTACCTCAGTTTACGGGGAATGTTCGGAGATGGCGGGATGAGAATGATGAGGACTATAAGGTCCTTTGCAAACTCAAGATTCTAAAGGAAACTAGGCGAGTCAATTTTCAGGTTAAACTCTGTGTCTCGGATAGCTCTCTGTCAGAGGATAGAAGCACAGTTCTGGGACGATAGCATGGCACGTTGGCGTCTCTTAGACCTTGCATTGGCGTCCGTATGACCAAAGAACCCAAAAGACAACGTTTGAACACTAAAAAACAAACCAACAACCTAGTTACTAGTTTCTAAGGGAGCAAAATAATATTATGAAATGCAAAACATATAAACGAACGTGATGAAACAAGTATATTACCACAAGGGTGACGAAAATGATCTCACACAATAGCTTGTTTGCCAGCTCGCTCCAAGATATCTCCACCTACACACAAAAAAGAGGGAAAATATTGGGAGGTTGTTTAGGGGTCTGCCTCAATTAGAGCCTCGTTTTGGTGTTTCCACCTCCATGGACAACCAAGTTTGCAATGATGTAGAATGATACGATAAAGAAGGAAATCAAAGAAATAGAACACTAAAACACTACAAAACAGTAATGTGCTAACTCAACCAAGTAATAGAGAAGATGAGTGAGGAGCTTACCACCTCCATCCAAAGCACTCAAGGCCAATGGGGGAGAAAATGAGAGAAACTCAAGCCTCTGATGCAATGGTGTTGTCCCATGCTTGCTCTATTGAAGTGATAAAGTGATGAGATTGTTGCTATGGAGTGTAAAATTTTGCTTCAATGCTTAAAGTGAATGCTAAGATCTTGTGGATGAGTGTGTAGGGATCAACTAGAGATCAACCAGCCCCTAAATGAATGAATGAGAGGTGAATATGAAGAAGAGAGATGAAGAAACAACCATATTCAGGTCGGCCAGCCAAAGGGAGGTGTTACAATTCGATTTCCAATAGGAAGTGTAACGCCTCTATAGACTCCAACTACATGAATTTGCTAGGGACGTAAGCACTGACGCTCAAAACAAGCACCTAGTGGAAAGAGAACAGTGCGCCTATGTGGAATTAAGCCTCTGAATTTGGCTTTCTAAAGTGGAGAAGGGAAAAAGGGAAATTTATGTTAGGGGCACAAATCCGCTCCTATACATATATGTATTTGCAAAGGGTATTACCATGCACTTCACACATGCTTTGATTCATTACATTTTGTCAATATTCTTCAATACAAGGTCAAGGCAATACGTAGCACAAGGAGTCTATAATAAGATTGAGTGCCTACCCACAAGAATTTTATTTATAGAAAAATAATTTGTTGCACTATCTATAACTATTTTGCACAACATTATCTTCACCTACCTCATCCAAGACTTCCTCCAAAAGATCAAAAAGGAATTCAACATTTTTGTTTTGTATAATAGTGCCACTTGAGAAAAAAATAAAGAATTTTGAAATGCTAATGTTTTAATCACTAAAGTAGAAGCTAGAAATCTTAAGCAAAGTCTATATTTTGGGAAGTACACTCACCTCAGAAAGGAACAAGAAAATTTAGCAATATCTTATTCATTATATCTATCCAACCATTGGTCATGATTTTGTAACCCTTTCTCCTCCATATTTTAGGTTGCTCCTTAATTTTGGCTTTCATATTGGCCACCTTTAGAGTCAAAATGGATCCCTTTATCTCTTTATCATCAGGGGATTTGAACCCTGCCTCACAAACAATAATGGCATCTAGCATATTTTGCTAATAAAATGACCTCACAAAATAAAATAAACAAATTTTTTTTAAAAAAATTTGGAGCTTAAATTCTACAAAGCTTTGAATTCAAAAACTCAAGAGACAAAAATCAAACATGTTTTAAAATAAAATTAATAAATAATTACCTAATTACTTAAAATAGAATGGAACAATAAAACCAAAAGTCTCTAATTGCACTTCTTGCTACATTATGTTTTTTATTTTGTTTTGTTTTAACCCATGCTCACAAGTGATGGTCAAAAATTTGGAGTAGTGTGTGGTACAATAAGTGTAGAGGATGGTTTTGGGTTTATTCCCTTGGTTTTGGAAGTGGATTTTTGATTTGATCTTACTTTGGTTTGAGGGACTTACATCTTGGTTAGTCTATTGATTCACATTACTTGTTTAATCTTCAAGTTGAACAATTCGATGTTGATAAGGATTTTTCTAGTTGGGGTTTTGTGAAGGAGATTTTACTTGTCATGTTTTGAGAACTTAGAGGTGTTAGTAGAAGGACATGTTGTATGTTTTTTATTTTCAAGTTCTCTCTAGGGTCTTATCTTTCTTCTTGGAGGTTCGTATTCACATGACATTAGAGTTTATGTTTGCATGGAGCCATTTTGATCACTATATTTGTGGTAATTTATTGTTATTGTATTTAATTGTTTACTTTTGGGTAATAGAATGAAATCTCTTTGAGATTTATCTTCTATGATGTGGAGAACTTAGGAGAGCTATGTAGACTAGTGGTGAGAGAGTTGTGTTGCAACATTTTAGTTTGTAGGTCTTGGTACTAGATGATATTGATGTGGCCACACCATTGTATGTGAGTGCTACTGGTGGAATTTTATATGCCTTGATTAGTTTCATATTTGACATGACCCATGCAATAGGAGTTCTAGTTTACATATATATATATATGTGTGTGTGTGTGTGTCCTTTGTTGGATGTTCACATTATACTACAATTTTGAGGGTCTTTTAGACTTCTTTGTATAGGATAGTGTATATATAGATAATTGTGATCATCTATTGGTTTGGATATATCGATAGCATAAGGTCCACTTGTTATGATGTGTATACCTTGGTTTTGAGGTATAGTTAGTTAGATGTGTTAGCAACTAGTTGTGGTTATTATTCCAAATATGATGATTCATTCTTGGAAACTTCTCATGTATATTTTCTACCATTATATTTAGTGTTTGTATTTGGATATTGATTTGAAGTAGGATTCATGCTTCTATGTGAGTTAGTGTGACATCTCTTTAAATTGTATCTTATATTTTGTGCATTGGTGTGATGTAGGATGAGATGATTCTTGATTGAGATGGTGGTCACCTTGGTTATTGTTGTAGGTATCTTGATGGAGCACTTTGATATTTTTATGGTACATGTTGGCTATAAGGATTGTTCCCTTGATGTTAGAGTTACTTTTTGATTCATTATGAAATGTATACAAGTGGAAAAATAGTTGGAAAAAGTGTAATATTTATTTGTAATGTATCTAGGAAATCTAAAATTGTGTCCATCACATGGGTTATACAATCTTGGAGACACTTTGTATGTTGCATGTAATATTGAAATAAATATTTAAAGTGTGTTGCACATTGGGAAATATTTGATATTAAAAAAAATTAGTATCACTTGGGAAAACCCAGTACTAACAAATAAAACTTAGTGTCAAAAAAGTAAATTAGTGGGACAATTTTGTAAGCTTGTGGTTTTAGAGGCCTTGGTGGTTTTGTGTAAAATTATATCTACAAAAGAAAGCACATGAGTAGTTGTTGAGGTTGGTATGTGTAACCTTTGACTTATTGGCTAAGGTTGATTGAGTATCTCTTGTGAGTTGCATATGCGAGAAGTGGAAGCAGGGACTGGGATGTGTGATTACATGATTCTCATTTGATTGTTCACATGGAGTGAAATTAGGGAGCTTGACATTGTAGAAGCCTTGCATGGAGAATTTGAAATCGCATTGTAATTTTTATTTATGAGATCATATATTGAGTGTGTGCATTATTTTAGAGGCTAGGTTTTTTCCTTTGAGAATTTTCTTAGGGTACATCTTGTGTCATCTTGATGAAATGCTTGTCTATTCTTTTGAATTGTGGATTTTGATTTTTTTCTATCCCTTAGGGTTATGTGGAAATGTACATTATCGCTACAAATTTTCTTTTAATGCCCCTTCATATCTAAGTATAAATCTACTATCGAGAAGGCATGAAAACACACAAACTAAAATTTTAAAAATTTCATGCCATAAAATGAAGACTCTAGACTATGAATAAATATATAGCTTATATTTCCCTATTGATTTGATGGTTATGATATAATTTTCCAAGGTAATAAATACATGTCATTTTGTGTTGGGTAAAGATTTTGAATGATGTGTTTATTACCTCTGAGAATAAAATTATAATTGTCAAATTAAAGAGGAAATTAGTGGTGTTAATGATTTTTTATTTTATTTTGGCAAAAGTGGCAAGCCACTGTAATATATTAATATATAAAATAAAGTATACAAAGTCCTAGTTCAGAAGGCATATCGGCAGGAAAGAACTAGGAAGAAAACCTTCGGTTATAGCCCAAATCGTTACAAAATATATGACCCAAGTGTTTCCAACAGATTACAAAATTGTCCCACGGAATTTTACAAATCGAATCATTCATAGTTCGTTATGACTCACTGTACAACCATCATTCAATCATACGAACATCCATCTTTCTCTCTGAACACTCTGCAATGTATATCAAACAACATGGTTGGTTGATCTCACCAGTCATAGAACAGTCACCACCAAAAGACTTAAATATTCAATAGTGTAATTTGATTTATTTTTGCATGCAATTTTTTTTTACAAACTTTATCTAAAAATTGAAGATTAGTAAGAAAAATCCTTCAGTCAACTTAATATATTTTATTATACATTTACAATTGATACATAAATTGCCATAATTTATTTGTTGATCACACAAGTGGCTAGTCCTATTCACACCCCATCTTGCAATAGAAACACCAAAAGAGCCATTGCATGCATTGTATAAACTATAATGTGAATACTTGTTATAGATTACAAACAAGATCTCACTTTTTAATCCATGCAAACATTAAAAAAGTAACATTAGTACATGAACTTATGGTACCTATGTTTTTCATTATCATTAGATTTGAGATCCAATCTACCTTGGGTTTTAGATGCCATGATAATAAAGGAGTGAAAGGAGAATACAAATGTCATGCATCACAACACAATATTGGCAAGTGATGATTGATGGTCTTGTTGCCACCGTAGGATTATGAGGTTTGTCTACAACTTGATCCGCATAGAAAGGCCACAACATAACCCTTGGAATATTAATTATATACAACTGCTAAGTGGCAAATCTTGTCAAATTATAGTTTCAAGGAAAATATGGCCTCAAAAGCAAGTGATAATTTAATAATAGCGATATAACCCAAAAAATATGTGAGAATGTAATATTGATGGCTAATATGATTTAGAAATGTAATGTGTATCATAAATTTTAGGTGATTAGATCAAATAATGCATTGTTTTTTTTTTTTTTATAATTTTTATTTATAAATTTATTAGACTGCAGGAATCGGGTAGCACGACCCCCTATAAACTGTAGTGCGCCTGGTAAAATTTTTAACGTGATCGGCGACATTGGCGCGACACGCCCTCCGGTACCATTGGGGTGGGGGAGACTAGACCTCGTGACCAACCTCCTGCAATAGGAAAGATTTAGCCAACCGAGCTAAGACCCCAACCCAAATAATGCATTGTTTATTGTGACAACACAATTAAATTATTTTTTTTAATAAAATAATGTGGGGTGATTTAACTAGCACCCCCTCTAGCTTGTCTTATTCACAAGAAATGGAGCCCTAATTTGAACTATTTACATTTGGTAAAGATTTTCCACTATAAAATCTCTCCATACTATCCCACCAAGTGTTATTGATCATCTACTTAATATTTGTTATTCTTAGCCTTGGACTGCCTCCATACCATCCAAAGTTTTATTGATAACTAGACTAAAAAGTGCACCTTGAACCTTCACAAATCATTTCAAGATGATTATGTTAGAGACAAGTTGAAGGCAAATTAGGTCTTAATAATCTATTTAAAAATCAAAATAAAAAACAAATAAAAACTATTTAAAATAGATAAATTAACAAAGTGAAATAAAATTGTATTGTTTCACTTACCTTTGACAACTCCAAATTTGAGAATATCTAAATATGGTCCATGACATGTGATTGTGGATGGAAAATATTTAGATATATTTGATCTTAACATGTACTTGTTTGATCCAGTCAAGTTTGTGGCCAATCTTTTGTAACACAAGATTGAGTGAAAGTGTCCAAAAGATGTGGAAATAATGTCCCTCAAGTACTCTGCGATTTTTTGTGTTGTCTGTTATGACTTAAACAACATTATTAAGCCTTGCCACCTCAATGACACATAAATATATCAGCCATAAATTATGCACCTTTGGCTTACACCTCACAATCCACAACTTTCCAAGTGAACCAGACAAATGCAAAAGGCATAATTTTGTATCTGTTCAATATTTGTACACCATTAAGAATTGAGGTTCAATGCAAAGTTTTCGAATGATGGGATAAGGTGGGATAGGGTCGAAGGCTCTAGCGATGGGGATGAGGTTACTTTAGCTCAAGCAATCCCACCTAGTCAAATTTGGGGTCCACGGCCTCTGGAGTGATGTTAGAGATTGACAGAGCCAATACGATAATATAGGCAAGGATTCTGTGCATGGCAGGAACATTCGGTATGAGGTGTAGAAATTCCAAGGCAGAGATATTTTTGTTTGCTCAAGTATGTTTTGTTTTCAGCACCAGAGGAAAGCAGGAATCTTGGCACAAGCAATAATTCTATGAAGGCCTTGATGGCGTTGCACAGATGATTCAAGTGTTTGGAGCACCTTAACAAGGAGGGCAATCTAGTGGGACATATGATAGACCTTGCACATCATATTAGAAACATATATCAATGGAACTCAGGCTTGCACAAGAAAATGGACACAGGTAGGAAGGGTGCAGCAATTGCTTATCTGGCATAGGTTTTTTAAGGCTCCAGGCAAATGTTAAATGTAAGAAATGAGCATGAGAGCTCTAGAGCAATGTATGAGGGGTAGAACCAGGTATGTAGAAGCAAACAAAATAGTTTAAAGAGCCCCAAACTTATTGCATGGCATCCCAAGCTGACTTCTAGGGCAATGGTATATAAATAACAGCAAGATGTGTGAATGTGGTGCAACAATGAATTTAGAGGCAAACTAAATAGCATAAGATGTGGCACCTAGGGAGCAACCAGTTTGCTTGGTGCCTTAAGTAAGTTTTGTACAAGTTTGAATGCTAATTGGCATTCACCTTAAAATGAAAGAAAGGTGAATGGCAATTAGAGATGGCACCATGCAACAATAAGAAGGCACAACTACTATCTAAGTTAGGCAAAAAGAAAACCAACCATTGTATAGGGTATGGAGCTTGAGGTACCACAAATGGTAGCAAGGGATGATTACAAGCATGGTGCAGCCAAATGGATGTTGGGCATTGCAATATTAGTTGAAAAACTTTCATTAACAAAGGTTTTCAATGGAAGTCCTAGGGGCAGTTATAATTTATATCTTGAAGTTCTAAGGTTGAACCTCATTAATAGTGGAGTTCCTTAATTTAATATTTGAGAAATATTAATTTAATATTTTCCTCAGAAGTGAAGGAAAAGGAGCTTTGGTTGCAAGGATAATCTTGTTTTGTTGATTTTTTATATTAATGGATATTAGGATTTTGAAAAAGAATCAAAGGTAAAATGTAGAAGTTAATGAGGTGGTCGCTTTTGTAATATTTTAATCTCTAGGATTGAAATATTTTCCAAAAAACCATTGTAAACTTCAAACCGATCTATGAAGTTCCACAATACTTTTGTCATGGCTCATGAGGAGATCTAAGATATACTTGGGTGTTGCTTCAATCCACAACACAAATCTAATCCAAAAATTCATTCTCCAAAGTGCTAGATTAAATCTCATTTCCAAACAAAAATGATTTAATATTAAAGTTTGAAATTTAGTATCCAACTGGAGGTAGGTAAATTCAAATGTTGAGCACAAATGCGAGTGAGTGAAAGTTAAGGTGAATTAAATTAAAGTTTGAAAGGCAAGTATAAAAGGTGTAAGAGAAGGAGAAAGCCAATAAATGTATAGGTGAAAATTATTCATGTAGAGGTAAATGGAAAAAAGAGAAATAATTGTAAAGATAAATCAAATGTTTGGAGAAATATTACTCACAAAAGTCAGCTTCAAAGTCTTTTTATGTGAGTGTGAAATGTAAGGTGGATTAAAGCATGCAAAAAGATATTTCTCAAGGTAAATGCTTAGGGAAATGAATTTCACAAAGCAAGTTAAACATACTCATGCAAGTGAAAGGTGATGAGGGAAATATCAAAGTTATTATTTTAATACTTCAAATATTGTAAGTTGAAATTTATTATTTGTTTACCTTGATAATTATTTCAAAGGGAAACCATGTGGGCCAAAGGAAAAATATTAAACTAACAACTTGAGGGATGTAGTTATAGACATAAATGCATCTCCAGCAGTTGACATATTTGAATTTCAAATATTGGTCGTCTTTTGTAGTGGCTCTTTCCCCCTTCTTTCTTCCTTTCTTTCTCATTTTTCTCTCCTCTTCTTGCACATATGTTCTTACTTTTCAAATATAAAGAGGTTTGATCATACACAATAGGTTTGTGTTGTGGTTTTCTTGTCTTTAAGGTTTGGATTGTATGCCAAGTTATGCTACTATTGCCTAAGCTTAGGTTGTGTATTATCTTGCCTTTGTCCTTGTCTAGTTCCGGGGGAGCCTCAATGTATGCGTACTTATAGCTGATCCTTCACATGTATGCAAGTATGTTGTTTCTCCAAATTATGTAATGTATGAGGCTATTACTATAGTAAATTTGGCTCTTATCCCTATACGCTTTGGAATATATGATGCATTTATATGTTTTGTAATGTTGTCTTTTTAAATATTGCATAATGAGTTGCAAAGCTCTAACAAGTTAGGGGAGGGATGTTTATTCTAAGCTTATGATCTTATAAGGTTTCTATATTTTACTTTCAAGCATCTCTCTCTCTTGTCAATTAGAGTAGCTTAGAATAGGTAGGGAGATGACCCTCGATCTAGAGATTGGGTTGCTAGTCATTCCTTGGCTTAGAAACCTTTCAAATGTTGGTGATTCATGCAT
This sequence comes from Sequoiadendron giganteum, assembly GCA_007115665.2. Classification (NCBI taxonomy): domain Eukaryota; kingdom Viridiplantae; phylum Streptophyta; class Pinopsida; order Cupressales; family Cupressaceae; genus Sequoiadendron; species Sequoiadendron giganteum. Next base: position 559,712,965 of record CM021105.1, read on the forward strand.
GATGTATTTGTCAATCACAATGCACTTGAAACAATTAGTAGTTGGTGGGATACACAATGGGCCCTGAGATTTATGAAATCATCAATAATACCTAGACAAAACTAGGTTTGATTTATATGCGTTGGTTGGTATTCACAAGGGACTCAAATTAGGTATGTATCAGGCCTAGATTTAGGCCATTTATTAACAAAACTAGTAATAGATAAATCCTTGAGTGCAACTCTCCTAGGTTTCCTTCTATAACATATGTGGCTAGCAAAAAATGTGATAATTTTTAGAGATTAATATACACTCCAAGTGAAGTTGGAAACCAAGTTGAGACTCCATTGTGGCTAAGCTTAAAGGAAAAAATTGAATACTCATTATTCTAAGATTAGTCAATATTGCAACAATCTTTAAAGAATTATGGTTCTTGTTAAAGGTACACAATCAAATATGAATTTTTAAAATGATCATTCTTGGTGATTCAATTTTGGTATAAATTTAATTCCAAACAAATAGACTAATAATAATGTGAAGCAATGTTGAATAGAGAAGAAATGCTAGAATTATGTGCCAATGCCATCCAATTCATGTAGGTGAAATAGACAAGTAAAATAAACTTGGTCGTAAGCTAGAATGTGAGGTATGCTAGGAAAATATTTTAGATCCATGTCTAATATTAGATTGATAAAATGATCGAGATAATCCTAATCATCTCACTAATTATAAATACTATTGATATTATCACTCAAACTAATGACCAAACAAGCAAAAAAGTGTTTTAAGAATCCTCAAAGTAATAGTCATCATTGCATCTAAAATTCATCAAGAATCAAATAAAACATAGAAACAACAATGAAAAGATCACGACAATGATTAATATAATAATTTTGACATGGAGAAACCTTAAGGGAGAAAACTCTAATTGAGGGAAAATACCACCTCATATCCACTATGTAATTAGTTAATAATAGTCAATACAATGTACCAAATGTTTGAACTTGACCTATGGAGATCAAAAATAAGTTACAAGAGCTCCCAAGTACACCAATATAATTATTTACTCCAATTCCTTACTCCAATGGTGTAGTCCAATACATAACCTCTTGAAAACAATGAGGAATAAGAGTGACAACCTATGTGTTTGTATCAAAACATGTTACTATAAGTGTACATACACTTCCAAGGTTGCAGGCATGCAAACAATACTTGGAAGTGGATAAAAATAGTTTCAACCTTTCAAATTCTTCTCTTTACGTACATAGAAAACAAGGTCTCTTCTTCTCAAAGATATAGTTCATCATTTATAATGAGTTCATTTTGAGTGAACAATACTTTTCCCCTAGTATTTTTTCATTCATTGTGGTCTCTTATGATTTCATTAAGGAAAACATGTGTTTGCCACTTGTGTGAGTGGTGAACTTGCTAGAAGTTTGATCTACACAAAAGTTTGTCTTATTCCCTAAGATGCCCTTGATCACCTTGATTCTTTAACAACCTTAATTCTTTGACTAGTCTTCCTTGATTGAAATAGAGAAAAATAACCTTACCATCATGATCAAGATCCATTTTTCAGATCAATAGTTGGAGCCAAGAACTTGAGACCTTCATTTGCAATTCTATATACCTTGTAATTCTCATGCATTTATACTAGTGGCATTCTAAAAGCTTTGGGGGAAGCATAGTGCATCAAGTTAGTGATATTTGTTTTCCCAAATGAATTAGGTTTTCATGTTGGATATGGTGATGGATTCCCATTACTAGTTAAAATAGAGGTAGGATAATGCTTTTCAATAGTATTTTATCCTTTTTCCTATCTCAAATTATAAATTGAGAACATAAACCATTTTATTTACTCATGCTATACGTGTTCTTATAATATCGATCTTACTGTCGATGTCAAAAATACCAGTATGGGCCTAATTATGCTTGATCCATGAAGAATCAAAGTATAGCGGAGCCACGGGCACTTGAATCTCAACAAGATCAATCAATCAAAATTGAAAGAACATTTTATTAGGAAACCTAACATGCTAAATTTATGAAAACTTTAAAGAAAACATCTACTCTAATCTATTGAAATTTATCTTGTTGTGAAATTGGTGTCGCATTGATGTGGACCGACGACCCTTTCCCAATCCCATGATAGTGAGCTTGTTTTAGTTGGTTCTATGGAAGATAATCGATGAAACCATGGTGTTTGATGTGTGAAAACCTAAATTATGATAAAAATGAACATGATGCTAGCTAAGTTACCATGATTTTATGTTAAAAATGTACTAATTATGCAATTGCTAAGCTATTCTAAGCTAGAACTATGCTAAAAGATGAAACCCTAATTAAGATGCAAGCTAAGATGGATGCATGGAAGCCATTAATGGATGCTCTAAACTACTATGAAACTAAAATAAATTGAAAATAAGCTAAATGTGTACAAATTAAGAGTATGGATGTGAGTGAATTTAACAACATAAGTTTTCTTTGAGTGATTCCTTGTCTTTTGTCTCCAAATAGTGACCTATTTATAGGAGAGAAAATGAAGAATGGGTGGTTGAGATCAAAAATCTTAATCAATGGTTGAGGATGAAGGAGAGAGGAGGCATGGATCAAGGGTTATCATCAATGGATGAGAATGAAAGATCACATGGATCAAGGAAATGATCAAGGGTTCACATTTGCCTCAAACAAACACACTTTTGACCTGCTCACACAGGTCAAAGGTAACTTGCTTAGGAGGTTAATGGGATAAATTTCTTTTCAAGAAAAGTGAGTTTATTGGATGAGAGAGAATATTTCTTAGAATATTCCATTGGATGAGGATAAAGGTGAATTTACAAATTAAAACAAAGTTTTAATTGTACAAAAAAGATAAATAATATTCCATGGGAATATTCCTTTGATTAGAGGAAAATTAGTTTAATTTTTAATTAAAAAAGGTTTAATTTATGTAATTAGGGGATTAGAGATATTTATTAAATTAGATGTTTTAATAAATAGGCGAGGGGTGAAATGATATTTAATTAAGTAACTTAGGGTTATTTAATTAAATAAGATGACTTAGGAGATTAAATTAAATATGTTGATTTATTTAATTTAATAAGATGAAGTGTTAGTGCGAACATAGGTGAATTAAACTGATTTAATAAATTAGGCTAATGGATGAAAATGATGTAATTAATCAATTAGCTAGGCTAATTGAATTAATTAAGTGAAAAGAGGATGGATAAAGAAGAAATGATGTTAGTAAACCTCTTTTGGATGCATGACATCGATTAGGACATTTTTTCAATCTCTACATTTTGCCCCTCTTTGAAGTGAGGTGCCTGCTGCTTTGGTTCAAAGAACAACGATTCTCTGATAAAAATGCTACCCAAATCCAAAAAAAAAAAATGATTTTTTTAGATGCCCAAACTAAAGAATAAAGATGACTCCCTGCCCCCTCGAGAAATCGGGTGGAAATTTCAAATTTTGGGTTGATTTCTCGATAAAGGTTCAAAAGTTGCCCCAAGGGTCCAAAAAGGTTCTGAGATGCAAGAATAATGCCAAAATAAAAAAAAAAATGATGCAAAAGTAGATCCAAATTGGAAAACTTGGTGAAAATGATAATAAACCCCATTAACAAGGTTAACTTAGGGCAAAAAACCCTAATTTGCTAGCTTAAATAGATCAAGAGGGGTCATTTTTAATTCATTTGTGCATTCACACTTAATGAATTCTTGCAATTTGATCTCTGACCCTTCGATGAAATGGCGCGCTATGAGATTCCTTGACATATCTCTGATCGAGTTTGTGAGTTCCAACGGCTTCTAGGCACAAGACCACCGATATGTGATTCGAAACTTGATTTGAAATTTGAAAATTTGATGCATTTATTAGGTGTTAGAATTTAGAATTTAGGGGCATCACTATATAGAGATGCCCAAAATTCAATTGGTGATGCCCAAATTGTATATAGCGATGCATATGTCTAGGGTGACACTTTTCTAGATTTGAATTTAGGGTTACAAATTTTAAACGATGACACAAGCTTGTCCAACGATGCACTTACCGATTTGAAAGTTAGGGATAGGTTAGACAAAATTCTACATCATGACGCCATCTTGTATGGTGACGCATTTGTCAATTTGAGTTTTTAAATGCATCGAGTGTCGTTGTTTGGATTTTGAATATAGCGATGCATTTGTAAACAACAACGCATTTGTATACAGTGACACACTTGTGATTGTTGAGCCAAAAATTCCAAATAACTTCAAATTTTGATGATTTCCTGATGCGTGCACTTCATGGGTCCAGGAGGTCTTCCCACCATTGATGTCGAGAGAGAATAGGCCCACAATACTGGAGATTTTGGGTGATCTGTCAGAGTTGCATCAAGAGCACCTTGGAATGATCGAATTGTGGTACATTTCATATGCTCTTGTTGTGAGGACACATTTGGCTATGATGACAACATTGTGTGAGAGATGGCACAACGAGACCTCGTCCTTCCACCTTTCGATGGGGGAGGCGACAATGACCTTAGAGGATGTGTGGTAGATATTGCAGTTGCCTATCCATGGTGATCACGTGATCTACGATCCTGATGCTAGATTTGATGCTTTCTTAGAGGTGATGGATATGGACCATATTGTGTTGGTCACCTCGCAAATAGATTTAGAGACATACAAAGGTCACGTGTCGACCTTCAGATTGATTGTTATGACCATTATTTCAAGTTTGGTGGATCCAGATAGACGTAGACGATTCTCCAGTCCAGGATGGGGTTTGGCTTGGTAGTGGATGTTGTACATGAGGACTCTTTTTGCATGGGGCCCATGATGTTGGCCTCTTTATATCATGATTTGCATGATTTTGTATATTGCGATGGTAGAGCCCTCAATGTAGGTGTTACTCTTCTTCACATCTAAGCATGGGAGCACATTGTAGTGCTTTGGACAATTGTACAGGTAGTGGACGTGGAGCCAAATGATCCTGTCATATGGAGATACCATGGTGCCATCACACTTAAGCACACAAGACAAATTGGGCTCCCGTACTGGAGACAGGTGATTGATGATATGATCGTGTTCCGATGGTAGCCATGGCTTTAGATGTTGCCATGGTTTGATGATATACAATAGTTTTACTTCACCAGACAAACCCGATATATCCAAGGTCGAGATCATACCATGGTTGAGTGGTACCTTCCTGAAAGAGTGGCTAAATAGTTTGGCGATGTACAGGACAAGATCGATGATGGCTATAGGGCTATTTTTATGAGATCTTCGAGAGAGGTTCCCACTTGGGGACCAACAATTCTGACACTAGAGGTCATTGAGAGTTTCCGCCAGTCGGTTGTCCAGCCTTGGGCATATGATCAAGGATAGGAAGATGCTCAAATGAATCCCGCTTATGATGCATGGTTTGTGCCACCACGATGACTTACAAATATCATAGGTGCTCCTCCTAGAGGGAGGCCACAAGGCAAAGGTGTCAGGGGTAGAGGACAGGGAGGCTAGGATGGTCATGATGGATAGGTTTTGGGGGTTACTCCAGTCAGACAAAATCCTCCTTAGCAACCTCCAGTAGTGCAACAACAACTAGTGCCACCACCACCACCACCTAATGCTAGAGATGCACAGATACATCAACTACAATAGTAGGTGCAAGTTTTGATAGGTGAGCAGGACCAGGCCCACCAAAAAATTTGGTTGTGACTGCTGAGCGAGACCAGGCTCGGCAACAGGTGGTTGCAATGACATTCGAGAGGGATGTGACTCTTCAGAGAGTTCAGGTTGTCACCGGGGAGAGAGACTAGTAGGTTGTGATATGGTAACAGATAGAGGCCATGGTAGCAACCACACATGGTCAAATTTTTTTGGTTAGATTGTACCGAGAGGCTATTACAAAGGCTACATATTATAGGCAACATTATCATAGGGATGTTTCAATGGCTCTTCAAGCCCAATTTTTCACAATGCAGTGACGTGCATCACCGTGTTGACGATCAGCCTGAGCGATAGGCTGGAGAGGGTAGCAACCACCAGGACTAGCATTTTTTATGTATAGACACTTTTTTATTTTTCCCCATTCTTTATACTGATATACATTCATGGGATCCTTTTTGATAGCCTCATGGATATTGTACTTATTATCGATATACATACACTGATCCAGATTTTGTACCATGACACATTTATTGATATATATATGAGATGGATACAGATGATTCATGCTATGATGTGTTGATTTTATTTTATGTATGGATGAATATGACATGGATTCTTATACATGATTATGTATGGATTCATTTAATTGTATGCCTATGTGATATGCAATGATATGATATGGATGGATGCAATGTTATATTGTTTTTCATTATATTTTCATGATATGAATGGATGTTTATGATATGTAGATGTTATGGATGTAAATGATATAGATGCATTTATTTTTGTATATTTTCTATGCATGTTATGATCATAAATGCAAATGATTATGATATGTGATGCTTTAAGATGCTCAGAATAACAAATCTATATTATTCATCACAACTTAAATGATAATGCAGAATGTGTGATGTGATATGGAAATGATTATGTTGATGGATGTTTAATGCTTATGATATGATTTATGAGATACATGTATGTTGATGGTTTGTGGGTGCAAGGTGGATGCATTGATGATGTTTTTGAGTGTCATTATACTAGGTTAGCATGGTGAGAAGATAGAAGAATAAAGAATGAACAACCGTTGTTGATGATGATTGCTTCAAAAGATCCAACAAGTCTATGATTCATCGATACTTTACTAGAGATGGTGACGAGACAATGCAAAAGAATGCAGGATGAGATGTAGGATGGGTGATCACAATTCAGGATTGGGATTTTCCATCATTCCTTATTGTTTGATATAATACATAGACACGATGCATCGAGGTATTGATAACTAGGACAACGTTGTATCTAGTGTAATGGACTTTGACTCAACAAGCATATATGATAGTTCTTGTTCACACCTTGACATACAGAAACATTGTTGGAATGTAAGTTAGAAGTTTAAAACATATTGGACCAAAGCATACACAATAGTCAACAACGTACTCCAAACAACCTTCCTACACACAACAAAGCAAGTATGCGCTAAGATTATTTTACAAGAGTATCCATAAACACAACAAATAAAAGATAATGATCGATGCCCCATTCCTTTCTCTCTAAATCATTTTAGATAGACATCATTGAGAGGTCCTTGGAATGAGTTTTTTCAGATAAGTCATAAGAAAATATCAAAGACACACAATCAGTGTTATCTATAGCTCTTGCCTAGTTTAAGTTTAGCTTAGGTGATATCTGTTGTTGATGCCCATTGTAATTTTTGCCTCCTACTTAAGTCATCTACAACTCTGTTAGATATCCCATTCCTATGCTTCAAAATAAATGTATAACTACAAAAATTCAACCCATTTCAAATGTATTTGATTCAACTTCCCTTGACTATTCAAATATTGTAAAGCTTGATGATTATTAAATGATAAAAATCTCTTTTCATAATAAATAATGTCTCCATTTCCTCAAAGCCTAAACTATAGCATAAAAATCCTCATCATAAATAGAATAGGTCTTCTTTGCGTTATTCAACTTTTCACTAAAATAAGCAATGGGTTTACCTTCTTGACTCAAAATATCTCCAGTGGTATTACCACTAGCATCATAATCTACCTTAAATACCTTTTTTAAATCTGGAAGTGTCAACACAGGTTGCTCTATAAATTTCTTATTCAACATATCAAAAAAAAAATTCTCATGTAGTCCACTTAAAATCTTTTCTATCCCCTCACAATGTTTCAATTACAGGTGCACAACTACTATTGAAACCTTTGATAAACTTTCTATAAGAACTTGTCAAACCATGAAAATATCTCACCTCTATAGAACTCATTGGTGAATTCCATTCAACAATAGATTTCACCTTCTATGGATCCACCTTAAGACCCTATATTGAGATAAAAAAAAACAAAGGTACACCAAATATCTCTTCACAAAATTGCACTTCTTCAAATTGATCAATAAACTCTCCTCCCTTAGCTTCTCAAAAAAAATTCTGCTATGCATCAAATTCTCCTCCAATTTCTTGCTAAAAATTAAAATTTCATCCAAATAAACAATGACAAGATTTACCCAAAAATACTTACAATACCTCATTCATGATCTGCATGAATGTGCATGGTGCATTGGTTAGCCCAAAAGGCATAACTAACCACTTGTACAAGGCCACTTTGGTCTTCAAGGTTGTCTTCCATTCATCTCCTTCCCTAATCCAGATCTGGTGATAACCACTCTTCATATCTATCTTTGTGGATTATTCAGCTCTACTCAAGAAATTTGTAATGTCATCCATCCTCGACAAGGGAAATCTATATTTTATGGTGATCTTGTTGATGGCTCTAGAATCTGTACACATCCACCATTACCCATCCTTCTTTGTTGCTAATACTTCAGGTACTACACATGCACTCAAACTCTCTCTAATCAATCCTTTTTGCAACAACTCTTGCACTTGATTATTCAACTCTTCACTCTCTATTGGAGTCATATGATTAGTTTCCTTATTTGGAACACTAGCTCCAAGAATCAAGTCCATATCATGTCTAATCTTCCTTATTAGAGGTAAACCTTCAGGTAAATTATCAAAAATAATATCTTGAAAGTCATTCAACAAATCTGAAACTTCTACAGGTACCTCTTTAGTATCTTCTTTATCAACTCTAGGGATTAATGTGAATCACGTATGCTCGTGTCTCATACCTTCTAAGAAATTTCTTCTATTGACCAAGAAAAGCCTTGCATTATTGCATACCTTTTATTTTGCCTCTTTTAGGGGTTTCAACTTATGATGAACACCATTCTTTATCAAGGAATAGGTGTCGGCATGTCCATCATGACTACTTGAATGTTTAGGTTTTTCTTGTTATCTGAGAATTTTTTAGGGTTTTCTAAATTTTTGAGGCTCTTAGGTTTTCTGAACTTTTTCTATTGTTTTTGTGTTTTCTATTTTTTGAATGTTTTTTGATTTTCTGAATATCTAGATGTTTTTGGGTTCTATGATATATTTGGATGTTTTTGGGTTTTTTGAGGTATTTGGATGTTTTGGGGTTTTATGAGATATTTGGATGTTTCGACCAAGAACCTAACCTAAAGACCTATCCCCTTGGGGGCTAATCAAATATTTACCTTGCCTACGTTATACACACAAAGACCACGTAGTTCGACTGACTCGACCCACTTAGAGGACAAAGATATGAACAAAAAAGAGATGAAAACTAATTACAATGGACCGCTAAAGGACTGACCTAGGCTGTCTTGGGGCACATCAATGATGGCCTTGCCTACATTCAAGCTCAGGGACAACGTATTTTGACACAAGGCATTGTTTTTTAGATGTTTGATGTTTGACCTTTTTAGCGATTCTGATGTTTTCTGGATGTTTTGGATTTTCTGGATAAGATTTTATGAATGTTTTTGGATTTTCCAAGAAGATGTCCCATGACCTCAAGATATACAAGAACCCAATTGTGACACATAAATAAATGACCCAGTGTGATATGTTAGTGTACTTCGATAAAGGCAAGACAAATTGACCTTTGGGAATATGCCAATTAGTGCTAAAGAGTACATGATACCTTACAGTGATAAGCCATGATAAGGACGCAGATGGGGGATGAATGACGATGCAAAGAATTATAGGTCAAAAGAGCTAAAGAATAGATGAAGATACTTTATTTACACGAGGCACCTATTTCCTATGTTTTCACTAAGGTACTTGCCCAAAGTGCCACCAAAGTGGTGTTCACTAGAGGACGATTTTTTTTTGGATTTTTGATTTTTTTGTATTTTCTTATTTACACCCTTCATGTTTAGGCATAAATTTTTTTGAGGTGCAAGCTATTGATTGGCTCCTACAAGGGTTCACCTTCAGGGGTTGATAGTTGGTATGCCCCTGATCCATAGCTTCCTGTGACAACAAAGGGACCCAACCAATTAGGCTCAAACTTTCCTTTCCTTTCTTGATCTGGAAGATTCCTCTTATTTTTCTTTAAGACAAGATCCCCTACCTGGAAAGACTGATATTTGATTCTCTTATTATAGCTCTGTTTCAATCAGTTTTGATACACTTGCAAATTATTAAGGGTTTCAAGACAACGTTCATCTAGAAATTCTAGCTCATTCAGTCGAGACACTATGTACTCTTCCTCAGTTATCAGATTCATTAGTGATAATCACAATGATGGGAGCTCAACCTCAATAGGCAAGATGGATTTTGATCCATAGACCAGGGAAAGAGGGGTTGCTCCTGTAGGTGTGTGGATACTAGTTCGATAATCCCAAAGAGTGGGATTTAGCTACAAATGCCAATCTCGACCAGCTTCGTTAACTATTTTCTTTAGGATTTTTAGGATAGTTTTGTTCATTGCTTTTGCTTGGCTATTTCCTTGGGGATAGTCTGGTGTAGAGAATCAGTGTTGGATATTGAATTTCTGGCACAACTCTTTCACATCCTGATTT